>CM045766.1:10012776-10385911 GCA_025200525.1 Camellia lanceoleosa
TTGGTGTAATTCATATGATATCTGACTTTGCAAACCGCGACTCGAGTACATACAATCCAATTGCCGTCTAACACCCATAGCCCTTTGCGCTTTTGAAAAGGATTAATTTTGATGACAATGATTTGGTTAGGTGGCCCACCCCACTAATCCCTCAAATCATCCGACTCACGTATAAATGATTCACCATCAAGCATGTTCTCTCGTTGACGAGGGCAACCTTCAAAGATAATATATCATAAAACTTTTGTCAAACTTGGTTTCTGGAATTCGAGGACACATCAAACTGGTGATTACCCCATTATTAAGCTTCAATACTAACGGGAGTATCCTTTGGGCAAGATCACACTACTAGTGCGGGCGGTGCCAAATCGATGAAGCGTAGAATTTCGGTTGTCAAGCTCCTTTAGCCCGTATAATCTAATCATGGGTAGAACTTGATTCTGTCTGATGCAAACCGTACAGCACCTACCACCAACTACTCTTTTTCAGATTGAATCGGTGTCGAACAAATTCATGACTCTCAAAAATCGAGGCGTGGGCATGCTATCTTCTAGCTACAAAAGAGACCAAAGGCTGGAAGTGCACTTAATTGTCGGATAGGAGAGCCTCAAAAGACATTGGGAGGATCCCAAGTGAAAAAGCAACGAAGCCCTACATCGGATCGAAATTGGCGAAAATCCTAACAAGTTCTTCATGATCGATTCTTCCTTGGATAAAGAAGAAAGGTAGGAGTTGGTAGCCTTCTTACTCGGCAATATTGATGTATTTGCATAGTCCCCATGAAATGCGAGGAGACCCATCGGTGGCCTAAGCTTGAGCGTCGATCAAAATGTAAGCCAATTATTGAGAGAAGCGGGTCAGCCGGAGCATGCTTGTATCGTTGAAGAAATAGATCGGTTACTTGACACAGGCGATTAGCAAAGTAACTTATCCTACATGATTGTCCAATTTTGTGGTTGTAAAGAAGAAGAATGGCTCTTGGCGTGTACGTGTGGATTTCTGGTTTAAACAAAGCTTGTCCCAGGCTTGTTTTCCCTTGCCCGAGAATAGACCAACTCGTAGATGCAACAACACATCATCAGCGCGCAGAGCTTCTTGGATGCCCTCTGAGGCTATCATCAAATTGCCGTACATCAGGAGTATCAAGAAAAACCACATTACTCACCTAAGAGAAACCTATTGCTATAAGGTCATGCCTCTTGGGCTAAAGAAATCGAGGCAACTTATCAAAGACTAGTGACTTCCATGTTCAAGGAACAACTCGGTCGTACCATGGAAGTATACATCGGCGATATGGTGGCCAAATCCAGAAAACTACTCCCCATCTAGCGGGTTTATGAAACATTCGGCATCCTTGAAAGTATAAGATGGATTCAACGCTTCTAAGTGTGCATTTGGCATCGGATCGGCAAATTCCTTGGCAACATCGTTAACCACCATGAGAATCGAAGCCAATCAGGGTAAATCAACGCAATTCTAGAGCTTGGATCTCCTCGATCGATCAAGAGGTTGAAGCTAATAGGGATGGCCGTCGCTCAACAAGTTTGTCGGTAGTTCCACAGATCATTGCCGATAATTCTTTCACACACTTCGGCAAGGCAAACCATTTGATTGGACTCCCGAGTGCCAGGCTGCTTTGGACAACATGAAGTCTTATTTCTAATCAAATCCACTCTTGGCAACACACATGGCCGATCCACTCATTTTGTATCTGGCGATATCAAGCCAAGGCGTCGGTGCCATACTCTTAAAGGAAGAACTTGGGGAAGCGGCGACGGTTTATTATGTGAGCAAGGCTATGGCGAATCTGAAACATATTACCTTCCATTAGAAAACTTATCCTTGCTCTCATCATAGGCAAGAAAACTAATGCACTACTTTTAGGGGCATACCATTTAGAATTACCAGCGCAATATCCCCTCCGGTCGGCGCTCATGGCTTAAAGCATTAAAGATGCGTCTCGAAATGGGCTCTTGAACTCGGCCGATATGATATTAGTTTCTACCGAAATTCCATTAAAGGCAAGTGCTTATCGACTTTGTAGCGAGTTCACGAGAATCCCTGGCGACTTTAAGTTTGATCAAGTGCAAACCGAGCCCAATGGAGAATGTATGTTGGCGACATTTGGCGAATGTATTGCGGCGGGTCATCCAACCAGCGTAACGGTAAATTTGGCGTAGTAATCATAACCCCAAAGGGGCAATAATCGAGCAATCGTCAAATTGGGATTCGGCGCGCCGAACAATGAGGCGAATCTGAAACGCTTTGTAGCAAACTGCGAAATCGCTTCACCTCGGTGTCGGCGTCTGCTTATCTCTTGTGACTCAAAGCTAGTAATCAACCGGTTAAAAGGAAATATCGACAAAAATGACCACATAGCGGCCTATCTGCAATGCAAATTCTTGCTTGCGAAATTCGATCACCATGGCTGAATCAAATAACTCGGGATCATGCTGCGTGTCTGAGGCATACGGCACCTTGCTTGCTATCAACTTTCGAAATTAAGCGGACAATTGAAGTAAGGTTTGTCCCGAAGCGAGCATGCCTCTTGAGAATCGGTTAGGTCAATATTATCGAATTGGGTCAAGTTGAATGGACCTATCGCGCATTCTATCTTGAGCGACTCCCAATGGATAAGAAAAAGCACACAAACTGAAACAAAGCCCTCCGATACTATTTGGATCCATAGAGCTCTACAAAAATCTCTCTTGGGCCATACTTAGAGTGTGTTCACGGGGATAAATCGAGAACTTTATGCGAAATAAATGAAGGCAATTGTGGTGCCCATTCGGTGACGTTCTCTGGCTCATCGCCCGTATCGCGAGGGTACTATTGGCGACCATGCGAACCGATAAAACAATTATGTCGAAAATGTGGTCAATGCGAAGTTTTCCCCTTAACTCATCTACCACTCGAAGAGTTAAATTCTATCACTAGTCCTTGGCCGTTAAGCTCAATAGGGGCTTGATATCGTTGGACCGTTACCCACGGGCCCGAACAACAAGCGATTCTAATTGTGACGGATTATTTCACAAAATGGGTGTGAAGCACTAACACATATTTGAGATTACGATGTTAAGCATTTTGTGTGGAAAAACATCATAACAAGGTTGACATACCACGAGCACTTGTTTGACAATAGTACGGTTTGATTGTGGTGTGTATCGAGAATTGTGCAACACTTATGGTATTGACCCTACTTTTCTGGCCGACTTACCCCTAAAGCAATGGTCAAGAGGGCACCAACAAGGTTATTTTGGGCGATATCAAGAAAATTTGGAAAGCTAAAGGCAGATAAGTTGAAGAGTTGCCCAGTGTGCTCTGGGCTCATCGCACTACTCCGAGGCAATCCACCAGGGAAATGCCGTTTGCTCTATGCTTCGGAACCCAGGCAATCATCCCCCTGAAGATCGGCCTCCCAACCTTGAAATCGAAGGTTTTTGATATGGGCCGAGATGACATGATATTGGCTTTGGACTTGACTCTGATTGAAGAATGCAGAGACCACGCCCTTGTATCCATATGCGTTACGGTAACAACTTGCTAAGTCGTATAATCAACATGTTAATTTATCGTTATACACTAGGAGAATTGGTCCTCAAGAAATTGCTTCAAGTTGTTAGGAATCCGGTGACGAAAATTGGGTCCCTAATTGGGGCGACCCTATCAAATTGACTCAATCGCAGGGACAGGGGCATATCGACTCAAAGACATAGAGAAGCTTGCCACGTCTGTGGAATTCCACACACTTATGCAAATTTTATCCTTAAGTCAACTTGTACAGCACGACAGCTTGTTTTGATTTTACGTCGTGTATATCTTTTTTTTTTCAATACAATGTTTTCTCTTGAGTTCTGGTTGTGTTGCCCAGTGAGTTTTGGTTATGTTAAAAGCCTCCGAATTTGGAGCACCCTTCGTGAATGACACATTTGGGCCAATACAAATAAGCCTCCGAATTTGGAGCGCCCTTCGTACATGACACATTTGGGCCGATTAAGCCTCCGAATTTGGAGCGCCCTTTGTGAATGACACGTTTGGGCCAATACAAAGAAGCCTTCGAATTCAGAGCGCCTTTCATGAATGATGTTTGGGCCGATTAAGCCTCCGAATTTGGAGCACCCTTTGTGAATGACACGTTCGGGCCAATACAAATAACCCTCTGAATTTGGAGGGCCCTTTGTGCATGACACGTTTGGGCCGATTAAGCCTCTGAATTCAGAGCGCCCTTCGTGAATAACACATTTGGGCCAATACAAAGAAGCCCTTGAATTCGAAGCGCCTTTCGTGAATGACGTTTGGGCCGATTAAGCCTCCAAATTGGAGCCCGCCGTGAATGACATGTTCGAGCGGTGCAAATAAGCCTCGAATTTGGAGCATCATCGTGAATGACACGATTGGGCGATTAAGCCTCCGATCGGGCGCCCTAAATGAATGACACGTTTGGGCCAATACAAAAAGCCTCGAATTCAAAGCACCCTTCGTGAATAATGTTTGGGCGATTAAGCCTCACGAATTTGGGCGCCCTTCATGAATAACACATTAAGCCAATACAAATAAGCCTCCAAATTTGGGCGCCCTTCGTGAATAACGTTTGGGCCAATAAAAAACCTCGAATTGAGCGCCCTTCATGAATGATGTTTGGGCTAATTAAGCCTCCGAATTGGCGTCCATCATGAATGACCGCGTTTGGGCAACACAAATAAGCCTCCGAATTGAAGAGCCCTTCATGAATAGCGTTTGACCTATTAAGCCTCGAATTCGGAGAGCCCTTTGTGAATGATGTTTGGGCGATTAAGCCTCCGAATTGAGCTTCTTTACGTGGATATTATGATCAGCGTAAAGTATTAGACAACAATTTGCAAGGAAGATTGATAACTTTGGTAAAAGAAATTACACTCTTGGAGACATTCAAAATAATATGTTTTATTCAATAAATCATAAGTACATGCTTCACATAAAAAAAAATAAACATAAAAAATACATAAAAATTATTCGGCTCCGCCCTCGTCATCAGTCTTCTCGGCTTCAAAAGCCTCGAATGGAAAAGTATAACTTTGATATAAGGGTGGCCTTGAGATCAACGCTGACTTTGAAGAGCCTTGGTCCATCCATGCTTAAATTTGCGATTTTCGCATCGACAGACCTCCTCAGCTAGTTTTTCCTTTGTCTTCTCTATTCTAATTTTCCGACCCTCATGGAAGCCTTTTTCATAGGACCTAGCCTTGGCAGATTCTATTACGAACATACTGGCCGTCTTCCAGTCGGCAATCGCCTGATCCAGAATTCGGCGATTCACTCGCTCCGTGACAATCGAATTCACTTGACTCACCGAATAAGTCTCGGAGAAGTTAGCTTTCTTGACTCATTTTGGCCTTCTCCATACGGGCTTGTAAGCTCTAAATGTGAGCATCCTTTTGCTCTATCTCTCTCAGCGACCTTGAGCGCATCTGCGATTTCATAGAAGGTATACAAACCCTTTACTGCTCCATGAACACCCTCCCGAAAAACTTCATAATCAGCCCAGCCAACCATGGACTACTGAACTTCTGGCAAAAAAATTTGTCGAGCGAACTCGACTGCTACATTTAGGTCGTGAATGTTGGAATCTACCTCTGTCATCGGTTTGTTCCTAACAAAAATCGAAAAACTCAACGGGTGGGGTGTCGTACTAGCTTCACCTCTTGAATGAGGGGAGTTACCTCGTTGCTGTCTTTTCTTTCTAGATGACCTACTTCAGTGACATGGGGATTGGCGTTTCTCTCGCTTTCTCGACGTCCTACTCCCCGTGCGCGTAGGCTCGCCACCTCGGTTCACCTCTGCGTCCAGCTCCACGAGTATCCTACCTTCCCCTCCACTATTGAAGAATAGTCTTCTTGCCATCCACAGTCGTCCATACTTTTTTTTTTCCTCTCCCAATTTGTTGGATTTGAACACAACAATGGCACCCGCTTGCAACCCACTATTTATTGATTCACGGGAACAACACTCCCAAGGAGATCTCATCAATGCTTGCATTCAAGGCCTTATCTTGATGGGTTCATGTCTTGACCATTCCATGAACCATCGATATTAGATGTTCGATTCATTCCTTAATTGGGGCAAAGGCGGTCGTTAATCTTAGCGGCTAAGTTACGCTAATCTAATCGGCCAAATTTCAAGGCCTTGTGCCGATAGGTTCATGTGCTGACCATTCCATGAACCGGCGATATTGACGTTCGATTCATTAATGCTGGAGCAAAGGCGGTCGTTAATCTTAGCGGCTAAGGATTTGCTAATCTAATCGGCCAAATTTCAAGGCCTTGCGCCAATAGGTTCATGTGCTGACCATTCCATAAACCACCGATATTGGCGTTTCGGTTCATTCCTTAATTAAGGCAAAGGCGATTCATTAATATTGGCGACTAAAGACTCACTAATCTAATTGGCCAAATTTTAAGGCCTTGCGCGATAGGTTCATGTGCTGACCATTCCATGAACCACGATATTACGTTCAGTTCATTCATTAGTGCTGGGGCAAAGGCATATTCATTAATTCATTAGGCTAAATTGAAAAAGATACCCAATTATCTAATCGTGACTATTTAATCGGATGTTTAATTTACTCATGATCTTACATCCTACTAAGCGATAGCTAGCACACGCATAGATAGTAGTGAAAAGCAAAGAAATTTTCATTAATAAATTGAGTACAAATAGTAGTCATTTTATACATAAAAATTACCTAAATAAAAAAAAAAAACCTACAAGAACCATGCATGGAAGATACCTAACAAAAATTGGAATGTCACCCTAGTCAATCTTCAGGGTCAGACTCCAGCGACTCAACGTCCACCTGCTCATATGGAATTGGCTGGGCCAATGTCACATTAGCGGCAGTGAGGGCTTTGAGCCAGCCGTGTTTGAAGCCCCGATTCTCAAATTTGGGTACTTCCTCCACATAGTTCTCCAAGGCAGCGTCCTTCGACTTGGAATGCTTTAGAAATCTCGGAGTCAGCTATTTCCTTCGCCTTCTTCAACTTTTCCAAATCGGCTTCCAATTTGGCAATCACCTCCTTGGCTAACTTAAGTGCGTCTTCGCTCAATGTTGCCCTCTCCTCGGTGGCCAATCTGAGTTGGTCAGAACTCTTCGCCTTTTCTGCCTCGACATCGGCTCTTACACTCTCCTCCGCCACTCTCGCTGACTCAAATTCAGCTCTTTGAGAGGACTCCACGGCCTTACTCTTCTCATTTTTAATTTTGGCTTTCAACAAGTTGATCTGTTCAATAACATCATGTTGACGGCGGCCGATCTCAACTATCCTGCTCGCCGTCTACAAAGCAAGGAATTAGAGTTAAAATAATAATAATAATAATAATAATAACAAAATATATATATATATATATATGGGCGGAAGACTATAGATAAGGTTAAGTCAGGTACCAATATGGCCAATTGAGCAGCTAAGGCAATTAACAGCAAATTTGGCTCCGTCCGAAAAGTCGCTCTATCAATCGGTAGGGAAATTAAGGAAGCCATACTCAAGGCCATAGCCAGATCTTTTAGAGTTGACGCATCAGATGCAATCAGCACATTCTTTATCCTTGGTTGGACAATGAACGACACGATCGAGTCCGACTCCTCCAAGCGTGGCCGTTTAACGATAAATGTTTTCTCAAGGTCGGCTTCGTGCTCGACGGGACATTTTTCCCTCTTTACTCGGCCTCCTAATCCAACTATTCAATAATTTGCTCCGTCTCGGCCATTTCAACCTGCTCCGTCTCGGTATCCGGCCGAGAAGACTCAGCCACGGCAACAGGGGAAAGATCGGATCAGATCGGTTAGTCTCGGCCCTCCTCTGAACGGCCATTCGTTCAGCATTTTTCCTCTTGGCCAGCTGCGTTAGCGACTCTGACCATGTTCTCGAGTGCGTGCTAGGAAGGTCCCCTAGGTGGATAAAAATGTCTACAAAGGAGGCATTCCCTTGGCCTGAGGTAGATGGAGGGTTGGATTAATTAAGGCCGACTTTTTCAAAAGCCAAGTTTAAAGCCTCGTCAACTTCAGCTTCCAAAGTGGACTGATTAGGTTGTTCGGCGACTTCCTCGGCTACTTGTTCTTCCGCCTACTCCGAGTCAGAAGCTTCCAAACCAAGCTGCCTGAGGTTCTTGAAGTTGGGAAAGATAAGAGCCGGTAATTTCTTTATTCACCCGAAAAGGTTGCGTAAGTCGGCTCGTACCTGAGAAGTATATGAGCCACCCTCCCTTGCTTCTGGAGGTTTGGATGGCCAAAAAACTAGAGTGCGATTTTGATTTCCGCAAGCACAGCGTCGTCGACCAAAACAAGAACTTTCTTTAAATAGTTTCCTGTATGAATAAAGCGGTAAATGCACGAAATGAAAGCCGAGTAAATATATATCAAATGCATGTAAGAAGCTATATAGCCACCTGGTTCGCATTTTCGTATAGGCACAAGATCTAGGCGATCTTCGCCCTCGCCGAATTCCCAGTTGCCTTGGACAACGACCATAACATCGTTGACTTGCTTGCCAGAGCTGGCAAGCATAGTCACCAAATGATGGTCGGTGTCCTTAGTCTTGAGAAAGTAGCGCCCACAATCGGCCAGAAGATTTGGCTAAGACATAGCAATGCCGAATAGTAGGGATACCAAGATTGATCCTAAGGCGTCGGTTCAACTCTACAATTCCCATTACGATTCGGTAAAAATTTACATTAGGTTGGGAAGGGATTAGACCCCAGTGGCGAAGGACGACCCTCAGAAATGGGTGAAGGGGGAAATGGACTCCCGCCCTCAGTAATTCATAGGAGAGGAAAGATGATTGTACTCTCATCAGTTCTCTCCATATCAAGTGTGCTCTCTGCCACGAGTGACAAGTGGACGTCATCAGGAATGGCAAAATGGCGTCGAAAACCAGTGACTCAATCCGTAGAAAGAAGAGCTTTCAAATGTTGGGCCATCCTAGCCAGTTTAGGGAGTATGCTAAACTAAAAACAAACAAGGAAATGGGATTCAAAATGGAGGAAAAAAGAACTTACAAGAAGCAGAGAAGACAATGAGAAACGAAAGGAAGTTGCAGAGGTTGCAAAATGAAGGTGTTATACTGAAAGGCGAATGGAAAACTTTAAGTATTCAAAAACATACATTCGAAGGGACAAGGTTTTAAATCGCATTAAATGAAAGAAGCGTACGATGGGGCGGGAAATCGTAATGATGACCAAAAAGCGTATGTGTTCTGACACTTACGTTGGAATGAGGTTAACTGCCGAATTTTTGTTGACTTTTCAAGTCCGAAACCAAACACGCCGACTAACTGGTGTTAGTGGGATGTTTGGGGGGCAATTATGGGAGCCGAATATCTTTGATAGTGGAAATGCGGGGTACACTTAGAAAATCAGGATATATATTATATTTGGCTCCTTCCTGTACGATCCAAACACCGAATATCTAATCAGCCATAGAACCAGTTGAACAAAAAGTCGAGTGAGAATTGGCATACGACAGAAGGGCCGAATGAACAATCACACGATGGATTAAGAGTGGGCCTGACCCTAGGGCCTAAAAGGGAATATAAATAAAGGAGCATTAACCAAAGAAAGGTACATGAGAACAGATCCAAAAAGCTTAAGCCTCAAACAAATAATAGACTTACACTAGCTTGTCCATCGGAGTGCTAATTCCATCACCCCCGACTGGAGTGTTAATCCCTTTTTCAGGTGACGATCAGAGGATCAGGGACGTGCTTCAGGATCCAAGAGTATTTCCAAACCTACTTCTCCACACGACTCATACTACTTGAGATGGTTCGTGCCTATACATTGAACATGTTAATTTTCTTGATAAATGCTTCAAGCTTGTAGTTGCAAAGTATTATTTAGCTCGAACCGTAACATAATTAAATCTCAAATTGAAGCCTTATTTATGTAATTACTGGTAGACTCATTACCCTAGGTTTTTCCCAAAAATCAATCATTCCAATTTTATTTATAATTGCTAGTTTAATCACTTTGTTTAATTTAATTATTATTTGTTTATGAATCCCCCAATCTTTTTATCAAAATTAATTTAAGAATTTAATAATTAAATTAGTTTAATTTCTCGTTTGTCCCTATGGATCGATACCTAGACTTGCCATTATTTTAAAAGAATTTGGTATAGTTTAGTATTCATTTTTTGTGTGTGAAACGACCCATCAAATTTTGGCCCCGTTGCCGAGGACTTCTGGCGAAATTGAGTAATTTAAAATTACATTCCTATTTTAATTTTAGTTTCGGATTTTATATTTTAGTGTTGCTAAGTGTGCAGAGTGTTTGCAAGTGGAGCTATCACCGAAGTGCGAGCAGAGCGCAACTGAGCTTTAAAAACAAACCGTAGCACCAAAGTGCTTAAAAAAAAAAAACAAAAGCAAATACTCGCAAGTAAAGCACCAAAGTGCTAAAACTAGAGAGCTCAAGTAGAAATTGAGGATAATGTCTACACATCAAGCACCCGCAGGACGAGTAAAGTGTTTTCGTTAAATTGCTGTGAGTATTTCTCCCTTGGGTATTTTGCTTTCATAACTTAGGCCCCGTTTGTTTTCAGAGATAGAATGGAGGGGATTAATAGTGAGGGGATTGTTAGTAAGGGGATTGATAGTGAGGGGATTAATAGTGAGAAATTGTTAAATTATTTTTATATAAAATAATAAAACAAATAAAAATATATAAAAATTAAACATTAATAGTTAAAAAAAATTCCCAATATATAAAAAATAAAAAAATTTCTAATCCCCTCACTATTTTTCTAATACCATCTCTACCTCCTTACTATGAATCCCCCTTCCAAGGATATTAGTAATATCAAGGTATTAGTAGTCCCAAGACCATCTCTCAAAACAAACAAGATATTAGTAATATCAAGGTATTAGTAGTCCCAATCCCCTTCTATAACCCCAAACAAACAGGGCCTTAGTGTACAGAGTCAGAACTTAGTGTGTGTGTGTGTGTGGTATTTTGCTTTCTTAATTTAGTGTACAGAGTCAGAACTTAGTGTGTGTGTGAGTAGTGTATGCACGAACGCCTTTCTTGTCATCCTGAATTGTAGAGTTTGGACCTTAAACTAGAAAGGACTCTTAGGAAACTTAAAGCTTCTTCCCGTGTTCCTAGGTTTGAATACCCTTATCCATACTTCGAACCAATAGAGATAGCAAATCTAAATGGCCTAAATGGGCCCAATCGGACCCTTAAGGATTACTTCACGCGCACTGCATATGCATCACCATCATGCATCCAATTGCCCTGACACTACTGCTGCTCATTATGAGATTAAGTCCAGCATCATCCAAATGCTCCCATCATTCCATGGACTAGATCATGATGACACTTATAAACATCAGCATGAATTTTTGGAAATTTGCTCTACAGTAAGGATCCAGAATTTCACTAATGAGGCCCTAATGTTGCGATTGTTCCCATTTTCATTAAAGGACAAAACCAAACACTAGTTGAACTCCTTACTTGCTAATTCTATCACAACTTGGGACCAATTACAACAGAAGTTTCTGGAGAAGTACTTTTCCATTGGCAAGACCAACCAACTTAGGCGAGTCATCACCAATTTTACTCAAATTGATGGCGAGCAATTTCATGAGACATAGGAAAGACTTCGTGACCTTCTCCAATAGTGTCCCCACCACCAAGTGCCTAATTGGCAACTTGTTTAGACCTTTTACTATGGCTTAATTGAGCCTCACCGCCAAATGGTGGATTTTTCTTGTGGTGGGACATTCATGTCCAAAAATGATGCTGAGGCATGGTAACTATTTTAGAACTTAAGTGATAATTTCCTTCACCATGCCTCCATGTTCAGCAGAAGTCCTCTGACCCGATGGTTTGAGCCCAAAAGATAGGGCATTTATGAGGTAGCGTAAAACCTAGAGTTAGCCTAACAAGTAGAGGCATTGTCCCACAAAATGGACCAATTATTAGCTGCAAAAAATGCCCCTACACAGCAAGATCAGCCTCAATTTCACAAGGCATATGTTATTTGTGGGAACCGGGCTCATGACTTGAGTGAGTGCCCTTCGGCATCACAATTTCTGGAATTAGTCCAAGAGCATGTGAATATGGCTCAAGGATTCTCCAACCCGGGTAATGACCCATATTCCAACACATACAATCTGGGATAGAGAAATCACCCTATTTTTTCATGGAAACCTCTTTCACGAGGCACTTCTTACAATCCTTCACTACCAAGGCAGAATTTTAATAATTTGCCAACCAATCATCCTATCGACCACCACAACCTTACCGACCCCCACAACCTTACCAACAACCACAACCCTCGCCTATTCCTCAAGGCAACTATGCCTTTAAGACTCAAGTGTTGGAAGTTCTCTCAAAACTTAAGGGGTTAGCACCAGTAGTTCATTCCCATACTCACTTTATTGCCAAGCTAGAGGCCTAATTAGGTCAAATGGCTAATAACATGAACAGGAGAGAGGAGGAAAAATTACCGAGTCAGACTGTGGCTAACCCTAAGGGTCAATATGGGGCAGAGGGGTCGGGTGGAAATGGAAAGCACCATGAGCAGGTGCAAGCGGTGATTACCTTGAGAAGTCCAGTTGCATCTGATGCAACTAAGGCTAAGAAGGGTGATCACGATGGTCAACCCAAAGAGAGTAAGGGTGAGAAAGAAACACACAAGGGGGATGACTTAGTCCCTAGTACTTCACATGAGTCTAAGGCACCATATGTGCCTAAGGCACCCTTTCCCCAATGCTTTGAGACAATATCCCCTTTTAATAAGAAGGCAGCATCCATGGAAGCAATGATGGAGGTTTTTAAACAAGTTAAAATCAACCTCCCCCTGTTGAAGGTGATTAAGCAAGTACCCTCATATGATAAATTTTTTAAGGACCTTTGTACGCAAAAGTGTAAATCTAGGACACACGTGTCTCATAAGGTCATACTCACGGAGCAAGTAAGCTTCATTTTATTAAATGACACACCCCCTAAGCTTAAAGACCCAGGTGCCCCAACCATTGCATGCATTATAGGGGATTATTTCATTGATAAGGCCTTGTTAGATTTAGGAGCTAGTATCAATTTGGTATCGTACTTTGTGTACGAGGAATTAGCGAGTTGAAGCCCACTACTGTTACTCTCCAGTTGGCTGACCGGTCCCTCAAAGTGCCACGTGGCATGATTGAGGGTGAGCTAGTAAAGGTTGATAGGTTTTATTTTCCTATTAATTTTTTGGTTTTAGATATGGAACCGGTAGCCAGCTCTAGGAAAAAAATCCCGGTGATCTTAGGTTGACCTTTCTTTGCTACGGCTAATGCATGTATTAATTGTCGTACCGGGGTTATGGAAGTTTCATTTGAAAATACGCAAGTGAAACTCAATGTTTTCTAAGCATCCCAACAACCCTATGAAAGCTATGAGTGTTTATTTCTGGATGTTGTGAATGGGATTGTGGAGGAGGCTTTACCCTCCATTCTTGTAAAGGACCCTCTAGAGGCTTGTCTAGCTCATTTTAGGTTGAAGGATTTTGATACTGATGGATCAGTTGAGAAGGTGAATGCTTTACTTAATTCTTCATCTGACCGGATTTTCCTCCATGAAAAGCCCTGTTTGAGTCCCTTCCTCCTCTGTCTAGAGAGCCTACCATACCATCCCTAGTCACGCCACCTACACTTAAGTTGAAGCCACTCTCGACCACACTCAAGTATACATTTTTAGGGCCAAAAGATACTTTGCTTGTCATTATTGCATCTGACTTAACTGCAAAGCAAGAAAGTCAATTAATGAGTGTTCTTGTGGCACATCGGAGTGCTATAGGGTGGTCGGTAGCTGATTTGAAAGTAGGAATGGCAACGGGCGGGGGGAGGATCGCCTTCCCGTCCCGATCCCCAACGTAAAATTCACCGACCCCAATCCCCGACGGGGAAGCAATCACCGACCCCACCCCCGCCTCCTAACGGGGATCGGGTTTCCCCGACCCCGGAAATTTCCCGACCAAAAAAAAAATAAAAAAATTCAGTCCCAAATCTGATTCAAATTTCAGTCCCAAAAAAACTTCAACCACAGATTCATATTCAACAACAACAACATACCAAATTTAATAACAAGATTAGATCATCATCATCAATGATTTAAATTTTAAAAAATAATCGAAAAAATATAATGAAAATCTCATCATCACCAACAAGATTTGAGTCTGGATCTAATAGATTCAACTACAAATTCATCATCATCAACAGATTTAAATTTTTTAAAAAAAATACTCTGAAAGAGAGGCGACTGTGAGAGGTCGACGGTGGAGAGTCGCTCAAAGAGAGGCGATGTGGCGAGGTCATTGTGGGCGTGGTGAGGTTCTGGCGAGGTCGACAGTGGCTACGGTGAGGTCGACGGTGGCTGTGGCAATGGGTTCGGTGGTGGTGAGAAAGAGGCGACTGTGAGAGTGAGAGAGTTGAGAGAGAGGGGAAAGAACGAGAGTTGAGAAAGAGCAAAAGAGAAGAATGAGAGAGTGAGAATGAAAGACCAGTGAGAGAGTGACCACGGTTGTATTGTGTGTGACTAGGGTTTGGTTTATTATATATATATATATATATCAGGGGTATAAAAATAAATTTACTTCGGGAAAATTCGGGGCCGGGGACAGAGACGGGGACGGGCCGGGGATTGAACACTGATCACCGTCCTCGGCCCGAAACAGATCGGGGATTGATTTTCAAATGCCGTCTTCTCCCCGTCGGGGGTATTTTTCGGGAAAAAATCGCTCAAATCGGGGTCGGGGTCAGGGATCCCCGTCGGGTCGGTTTCAAATTGCCATCCCTACTTGAAAGGGATAAATCCCTCCGTGTGCATGCATTATATACATATAGAGGAGGATACCAAACCTTCTCATGAAATGCAACGGAGGCTTAATCCTAGCATGCAAAAGGTGGTAAAAAAGGAGGTGTTAAAATTGTCGGATGCAGCTATTATATACCCCATCTTGGATAGCAAGTGGGTGAATCCTACACAAGTGGTGCCCAAGAAATCGGGCATCATTGTTGTTAAGAACGAGAGAGGAGAGTTAGTCCCCACATGAACTACTACTGGGTGGCGAGTGTGCATTGATTATAGGAGACTGAATTCCATGACTGGAAAGGATCATTTTCCCTTACCTTTTATTGATCAAATCCTATAGCGGTTAGCAGGGCAGAGCTACTATTGTTTCCTTGATGGCTATTCTGGTTACAATATAGTTCTTGTGTATTTGGATGACCAGGAAAAGACCACATTTACATGTCCTTTTGGCACTTTTGCCTATCGCCGAATGCCCTTTAGGCTTTGCAATGCACCAGCGACCTTTCAACAGTGCATGATGGCTATCTTCTCTAACATGGTGGAGAAATTCTTAGAGGTCATCATGGATGACTTCTCTATGTATGGGCCATCTTTTGAAGAATGTCTCCAGAACTTAACTAAAGTCCTTATTTGTTATGTAGAGACAAATGTGATTTTGAGTTGGAAGAAGAGCCATTTTATGGTTCGCAAGGGTATAGTATTGGGACACATTGTGTCCCCTCAACGTATAAAGGTTGACAAAGCTAAGGTTGACCTCATTGCAGACCTTCATCCACCTACTTTTGTGCATCAAGTTAGGTCTTTCTTAGGGCATACATGTTTTTACTGTCAATTCATCAAAGACTTTAGCAAAATATCTCATCCTTTGTGTAGTTTACTTGCTAAAGATGCATCCTTTATCTTTGATGATGCATGTTTGAAAGCATTTGAAACACTTCGAGTGGCCCTTTCTACTGCCCCTATCATGCAATCTCCTGAGTGGTCCCTTCCTTTCGAGATCATGTGTGATGTATCTGATTATGCCCTTGGCATCGTCTTGGGCCAAAAGGTGAATAAAGTGCCCCATGTTATATCCTATGCTAGTCGTACTCTTTCTGATGCTCAATTAAACTACACTACCACTGAGAAAGAGTTACTAGATGTTGTCTGTCTTTGCACTTGATAAGTTCCAGCCCTACCTCCTAGGGTCTAAAGTCATTATGTTCACTGACCATGTTTCTTTGCGGTACTTATTGTCCAAAAAAGAGACCAAACCTAGGTTGATTAGGTGGATTCTACTCCTTTAGAAGTTTGACCTAGAAATTCAGGACAAGAAAGAATCTGAGAATATAATTACGGATCGTCTCTCCCGAATCTTTATTGAGCACACAAGTGATCCCTTAGCCTTGCACGACTCATTTCCTGACGAGCAACTTCTTGCGGTATCACACGTGACCCTCTCGTGGTTTGCTTACATAGTGAATTACTTGGCGGTTGGTCAAATTCTGAAAATTTGGTCTAAGCAAGACAAAGACCTATTTTTCTCACAAGTTAAGCACTATTTCTGGGAAGACCCATAATTGTTCAAGTATTGTCCGGATCAAGTGATTCGGCGTTGTGTGCCTGAGAGTAAAACCCATAGCATTCTTACCTTTTGTCACTCTCATACATATGGCGGCCATTTCAGTGGGCAAAAAACAGCCGCCAAAGTTTTACCATATGGGTTCTATTGACCCTCTATTTTCAAAGATGCCCATCACTTCTATAGAGCTTGTGAGCATTGTCAAAGCATAGGCTCTATGTCACAACGAGATATAATGCCAATGACCCCTATTTTGATTGTTGAGATTTTTTATGTTTGAGGCATCGACTTCATGGGTCCCTTTCCACCATCTTTTGGATTTGAATACATTTTGGTGGCTGTGGACTATGTCCCTAAGTGGGTTGAGACAGTGGCCACCAGAACAAATGACCGCAAAGTTGTGGTTAAATTCTTCCTGAGGCCCTTTTTTGTTGTTTTGGGTTCCTACGTACCATAATTAGTGACGGTGGTAAACATTTTTGCAACTGATTCTTCGAGGTATTAGTGCGCAAATACATGATCACTCACAAAGTTGGCACTCTCTATCATCCCCAGACTAGTGGTGAAGTAGAGGTTTCTAATAGGGAGGTTAAACACATCCTCAAGAAAACTGTGAGGCCCGATAGGAAAGATTGGTCCACTAGGTTGGTTGATGCACTTTGGGCCTATCGCACTGCATATAAGACATTCATCGGGATGTCTCCATATAGCATTGTGTTCAGGAAACCATGCCACCTCCCTGTTAAGTTAGAACACCGGGCTTTGTGGGCTATTAAGAAGTTTAATTTTGATATGACCAAAGCCGATGACCATCGAAAACTCTAACTCAATGAGTTAGAGGAGTTCCGCAATGATGCATATGAGAGCTCCAAAATTTAAAAGGCTAGGACTAAGGCATTCCATGATAAACACATTTCTCATAAGTCCTTCAAGCCTCATCAAAAAGTGTGGTTGTTCAATGCTAAATTGTGGTTGTTCCCGGGTCAACTCCGATCTCAATGGGGTGGCCCATATAAGGTTATTGAAGTCTTTCTGCATAGGGCGGTTGAGATAAAAATCCACAAGATGGTACGACCTTCAAGGTCAATGGCTAACGATTGAAACATTATGTGGATGGTATTGAGAAAGGGGAGATGATTGAGGTCGTCCACTTGACGGACCCAATATATCTTCCATAGTACTTGCTTTGAGTCTATGAGACTTTAAATCCTCTAAAAGTGTAATTCCTTTGGTGTTTGTCATGCCCGAACGGCATCTAACAGTCTAATATAGCCACCTAACTGTGTTTGTAGTGAGTTCCTAGGAGACCAACTTAAACGGTGAAAACTAGAGTTCGAATGGCAAAGCCTAGAACACAAAGGTTTGGAATTTCCGAGACTAAAGTCTGGTTTAAATACCCAGGGGTGTGGAGATTGCTTCAAAATCACCCTGGCTTGAACTCTGTATGGTAGTTCCATAGGTCGAGTTAGCTTTATGCATCTCGATTTTAGATACCGAATCAACCTAGTATGTCACCCTGTTGGAGAATAGGGAAAGTTACAAACATTGTTAGGGAGAAAAGTAGTACCCGTGGTTTTCGCGTAAAGATTATACATTTGTTGAGCATTTAGATGTTTTCCAAATGCTTTTTTTTTTTTATTTCAGATGTGCATTGAAGGTAGAAATGGTTTAAATTTTTCTTTGGATTGTAATTGGATTTATTTATTTTAAAAAAAAATGCAACAGACCGCACGTGCCACCCACACGGGCACACGAGCGAAGATACCAAACATTGGGCGTTCAAGCGAAGGACCAGGGCACACGAATGGCCCAAGCCCAAGAGCACACTGTGCACGCGTCGCTGAAGCGGCCCATTTCCACCGCACATGCGGCCCAAAATTCAACGCTCGTGCACGAGCTGTCCATTCCCAAAAAAACAAAAAACAAAAAAAGTGGGAGCTCGAGCGGATGGCCAGGCCGCACGAGTGGCCCAAACCCAAAAGTATTCCACGCAAGCACCGCTGGAGTGGCCCATAATTCACTACACGTGCAACCCCCTTGGTTGCACGAGCAGTCTGGTAAAATATATATATATATATATTTATTCAGATTTTATTCTGTTATTTATTTTATTTTATTTTTTTTTCTTTTCATCAAAAAAAATTGTGCAGTTTTATTTATTTACTTATTATATATATATATATATATATATATAATAATAATAAATATAAAAAATTCGTGCAATTTTTATTTGCTTATTTATTTATTTATATTTACTTATTTTATTTTATTATTATTTAAAAAAAGAAAGTGCTTTTCTTGAAGTCAAACCCTACACCCGCTCTTATCTCTTCCCAACACACTCTCTCTACCTCTCATCATCTACTCCTTCTCTCTCTCTCAAAACCCCACAAACCCACAAACTCCACCATCACCAACTTCTTCTGCCTTCTTTCTTCAACTTTTCCTTACCACCACCTTCCACCGGAGCATCACCGTCTTTTCTAACCAGTGACCTTCTGGTGGCCATTTTTTCCAGTGGATCTACATCTTCTTCTTCCTTTCTTTTCTTCCTATTTTTTTTAAGGTAATTACCCTCTTTTTGTTTAAATTTCTCGCACGTGCGGCCATCTCCCGCGCACGTGCTACCCACACTATTTCAAAAAAAAAAACAAAACAAAACAAAACAAAATTTCACCAATAATAATCCTAATAATAATAATTTAGCTTGTTGTAGCCTATTTTTATATAACGTAGTTGTGTAGTTTAATTGTTTAGTTAGTGGTTCTTGTTAGTGTAATTGATTAGTGGATTGTTTTTATTTTTGTTTTAATTGTTTAGTTAGTGATTTAGTTTTATTTTTATGTAGTGATTTAATTGTTTAGTAATTTAGTTTTTATTTTAATTTTCTTTCATTTTTCTTCTCTTTTCCTCTACTAACTAATTTATTTATTTATTCTTTGTATTTCATATTCGCGTTTGTCCATTTCTTCATGCTAACTTAGTGTAAGTTAATTTAGGGTTGTATAAAAAAAAATTGAAATAAAAGAAATCCGGTGGTGTGATGGCAATGAGGTTTTAAGTGATTTGTGCATGCATGCACTATTTGATGACTGCTGATATAATAGGTCCACATTTTTGGTTGTGTTGGTTGTATTATTTTGTGCAGATATGTCTATATCATTCCACCGCGCACCCAAACGGCCTCGTAATGCTAACATCACCGCTAGGGATGTACCAACCGACACCTGGGCCAACAAATCAATTGCATGTGACATATCTTTTGATGTGGACTTCTTCCACCGCCATCAACCCACTGCGTGGAGTATCTGACAACATGAAGACCGAGGCCTCCTAGGCGTCTGCATCGTCACTAAACCGGAGTATCCTTGCATTATGCGAGTCTTTTATCAGAACATGTACACCAGTGACGAGGCCCTGGGAGCTCTTTTGTCCATTATTGACGGGGTGGAGTTAGTGGTCACACCAACTTCCATTGCCAAGGTTCTCCACTGTTCCATGGACACTATCAATGAAGAGCAGTTATCGGTGTTCACTTGGCAACTCTCAATCCCAGCACTGGTAACTGAATTTTATGAGGGGCGACAAGATGATGACAACCGAACTAGCCTCCTCTTTCTTGATATGGTCTAAAAAAGATTGTCATCTTTCTAGGCCACAAGGAAAAGCGGCAAGGGGACTTCCTCCGTGCCTTGCGCGATTTGACTTCGGGTTTTGGGTCGACATCTCTATTTTGATCTTCAACCAAATGTTCCATATCCTTAATGAAGTCAAGTTGCATAACATCCGAGGCAGTTCTACATGGGCCCTCCCTTTCGCCAACATCATCACTGTATTCATAAAAGGCCAAGGGACATATCCACTCGAACCCAATAAGATTCAGCTTCCGCCGCCACCGCTTTATGGTAAAATCCAATGGCACCAAACCACTTCTCGCCTGCTGCTCCACTACTCCTCCCCAATGCCTCAGCCAATTCTAATGATGTTTCGGTAGAGCCTACCGCTGCACTAGCCCCAGTGCTACTGTCATTCCGTACGATGTGGACGCAATATCAGGCTCTTTTGGATAATCAAGCCGCTATTTAGCAATCTGTGGTTGATCTCCGAACAGACTATCAAGCATATCAGGATCACTCACAGATGGCCATTGATGGGTATCAGCAGTCAGTTGCATCTCTGCAAACTGACTTCTACGCATACCAGTGTAGATCGCCTGAAACTTTCTCCGTGCGCCAGAATCTAATCTCACAAAGTGCAATGTAAGACTGATAAATCACCAAAAAGTCCAAATCTGGCAAATCGTTTTGGAAAATTGATTTTAATCAAAAAGCACCAAACATGGATTGTTTTGCCAGATTTCAAAGTCGCCACATAAATATTTTGTTTTGGGAAATTTAGGAAACCCTGACTCATGCCTAAGGCCACGTGTTCGTCATCACCAAAGTTGCCTCGACTCGGGAACTTGGGTACGAGAGGGGAAAGTCCTGAAATGAGCACCCCTGCTCGCCCAATCAAAGATCAGCCTCTACTAAACATGATATGTTGTTTTTGAAAACACATGTGTTCTTGTTTGATTATTAGCTAACTTACTATGTCATGCGCACAACACACAAGTATAGACTAAATCGCTCAATTTGGAACAAAACATCTCATGTTTGTTTTTCGAAAATGGTTTGAAGATGCTACTCGCAAGTAGGCTAAAACGCGGATTTGCTACCAAACAAGGTGGGCTTAAAACATGATGTTTTGCCACTCCAAGTGGGCTTAAAACTCATATTTTGATGAATTGTTCCAATTCAAGTAATGAAGCCTTCATCCACAGGCATTTATGCATTAAATCACTTAAGCAAATAGCCTCATGGCAAGCATGCTGAACATGGCAACACTCACACTCATGCAAGGTTGCTAAAGCGTAAACACTTACAGTATACTCCACGCCAAAACAAAAGCTAGTTAGTAATCATGCATGATCTTAACTATACAAAATGCCTAATGCAACACATGCAAAAGTGCAACTGAATAGGCTCGGCTATCTAAGATGGCATATGAATGCAACACTTGATAACATGCTTTGAAACACGTATTCAAGTAAGTATTGAAATATAATGCAGTTTGAATGATGCGCCGAGCCCGGTGTATGCAAGACAAATGAATGATGCATACATGCTAAGCATAAGGTATGCTAATCGAGATATGCCCTAAACTAACCATCAAAAGCTGATAAGTAAAAGGGAGAAAGAAGTGGGGGTTGGAAAACATACACACATGCACGCATCCTTATTATAACATTGCGCCCTCTCGAAGGAAGGTCCGAATGAATTAGCTAAGCTAATCTAAGCTAAGCTACTCTAACTAATCTAATTAAGCTAATTAGACTAATTATTACAAACCAATAAAGAAATAGCTAAACTAAGCTACTTAATTATTACAACACTTAATTAATTAACAAATTAATCAAATTACAAATTGATGCTAACTAACAAGTAAGCATTAAACTAAGCTGCTCCAGTTCTGTTCGAAGAAGAAGAAGAAGATGCATGCTCGGTTTTCGCCCTGAAAAGCTCTCCGATTTGCTCTTTAGAGGCTCTGTTTGCAGGGTGTCTTCAAGAACTCTCTACTGAAACTTACCAAATCCATGCTGGGGAGTGCACCAGTGGCTTGCCAGCCATAAGGAGCTTCTGTCAGCCACCTGCCGGCCAACAATGCAAGGGTGCCGCCCATCAATGTGGCACTGCTGGCCACTGGTATGTTGTGACACCAAGCTGCAACAGAGCACAAAATAGAGGGAAAAAAAGGGTCTCCCAAGAACATGTCTGTGTTGTGTCACTCCTTATCATCTCAAAACATCAAGGGAGAGGCACCATTGGATCCAAAACCATCAATCAAGCATTTGGAATGCATGATGGCCAAAGATCCAATCTTGTACACATTCAATAAATGCAATGCAAACAAGACTCAAGTCCACTACCTTATCATGGAAGATCAAAGGCAATGGAGACAAAAAGAATTGGTACATTTTCATCACTTTGAGTATGAAATGGACCAATTCACCTCGTGTTCAACATAACGTCCGGTTGAACACCATGCAATGCAAACAACATGTTTATCTTGGTATGTTTTACTTGGTTGATTCTTGTTTACACATTTTAACATTACCGATCCATTCTTTAACCGGTTAAGTGTAATGTGAGTGTCCTCTAATGAGAAGAGGTCAACCAAAAAGGGAGAGTTTAAGGCATGAGGGGGATGATGCCTTTGACTAGGAGAAACTCTCAAAAGAGAGTTGAAGCCATTTGAGCACCAACCCTACCTCATGTTTAAACACAACCTTAAGGCCAAACAACCCTCAAATCAAATTGAAAAATGAAGAAATGGAAGAGGTTGCAGATGTTCAGTGCTGAGATGGCATGCTAAAGACCTTAAATCATGCAAGCAATGCAAGCATAGCATGTTAAGGACCAAAACCAACAAAGCTAGTGAAGAGCAATACACAAGAGGCATGCAATACATAGTACAAATGACCAAACCAACTCCGAACAGAGCACAATCATGCCAAAAAAATGGTCTAAACATGCTAAAATGGGAGCTCAAAATGCTAGAAGAACATACACACATGTTGGCCTATAAGCAAGGCATAATACACAACCCTCAAAAGTTATGAAGAAGTGAAGTATATGAGAGTGTGACTACACTATATGCATTGAAATTACATGCTAAATGGAGCCATACCATGCAAACATCACATGCATAACATGTTGAAGGCCTCAAAACTCAAAGCTAGTCAAGGCCCCTTACACTACAACCATACTAAGCAATGCTCAAATGACCTTGACCATTCAAAATACATCTAAGACAGGTCGAAACAGTAGCAAAAACATGCTAGACTTGCAGCATAGATGGCGAGGAAGATATGCTCATGTATTGGCTTACAAACAAGGCATGAGGCTCAACTTCTCAAAAGCATTGAAAAAGTGATACAAATGAGAATATGACAGTGATATATGCTCTGAAATCACATATTAAATGATGCCAAATCATGCAAACAACTCAAGCAAAGCATACTAGAGGACTCAAAACACAAAGCTATTAAAGCCTATCATGCTATAGCCATACAAAGCAAGCCTCATATGACCTAAACCACCCAAAATAGAGTTAAAGCATGCTAAAACATGAGTAAAAACATGCTGGAGTATAGCCAAAATAAGCTAGAATGATGAGCTAAAGTAGCAAGCATGCAAAGCTAGTAAGCAAGATTACACTACAAGTGTAAAGAGCAAGCAACCAATGGTCAAACAGGCCAAAAACAGAGTTATGGCTGGTCTAAAAAGTCACAAAAATATGCTTGAACAAAGCTACAAAGAAGTAGAAACACATGCTCATTTGGTGGGCCATTAAAACATGCAAACAAGACGAGAGGAGAGGGGACCACCCCCTCCTATTTGGGACCTCAATACCACCTTTCCACCGATAAAATTCCTCTGGAATTCAGTGGTTAAAAGGCCAAAAAGAGATAGTTCCAAAAGCTTTAAAGGATGGCCCAAAAGCTTAGCAAATAAGGCATACAAGGGAGTGAAACACTCCCAACTCCCACAGAGCCTCAAACAACCATTTTTAACACTTAAAAATAGAGCTTTTTGTAGTTAACAACCAAGCCTGAAAAAGCATGCAAAGGTGGCTAATATGGTATACAAAAATAGGCTTAAAAGAGGCAATATGGTCACCCTTGAAGCACAGCAGCAAGAGGACAACTTCTGAGCCAAAAACTAGCTTTTTGAACTCCAAATAAACCTTCAAGGACCTCAGCTCCAAGGTAATGGTGTTTGACTAGGTGTTTCTTTGCAAAAATGTGAAGAAAACACACTTCTAAGCACTATAGAGCATAATATAGAGAGAGAGTGTGTGAGAATTCTACAGAGAGAAAGAGATTTAGTCTCTAAAATTTCTGAACCCCCAAATAGGAGGAAAGGCCTCCCCTTATATAGGCAATGCAAGCAAAAGCTTGCTTGACAAACTTAAAGCTTGCTTCCATCCCTCCATACATGTGTATCGACAACTGGCTCAAAAAATCTAAGAAAATATCTGTTAAAACAAAGGTGGCCGGCCGGCCAGCAGTGCCTCATTGATGGCCGGTAGGGCCTAATGATGGCCGGCAAGGCCTAGCCCATGGCTGGCAGCCCTCTATGATGGCCGGCAGGCCATCAAGGACACCACAAAGCAAAGACCAACACATGGTCCAAAAATGAGACAGAATGGAAATAGGGTTTGGAAGGATCAAACCTGGAGCATTCCATCGCGAAAGTCGGACACTCGACGAGCAATCAAACTTATTGCTGGATGAACCTACAAGAACATCCAAGTCTTGAGAACGGTCAAAAATGGGGTGTCTACAACCGGGAGTCGAGCCAGCAGCGGTTTGATTAACTTGGCGCTAGGGTTCCTAATGAGGCATTCGAGACTCGGATGCTGATACACACCCTATTTAAGCAGCATTTTCCACCACCGCCGAATCCAAATCAGTGATATCCGTTCTATTTTCTTTGTTTTATTTCTTTATTTATTTTTGTTTTGTTTTGTTTTCTTTTTCTTTTCCTTTAATACTGTACAGTTCAAAAGAAAAACAAAAAACAAAAACAAAAATGTGTGTGTGTTTGGTGTGTCCTTGCCTAGCTGGATGTGTGCCTACGCTGTCTAGTAAGATCCTCTCTCTCTCTCTCTCTCTCTCTCTCTCTCTCTCTCTCTCTCATTTTACTATCTACTTTCCACTTGCTTACATTGAGGGCAATGTTGTATTCCAGTTGGGGGTGAGGGTATTTGTAAAAACAATTCATATTTATGCTTGCTGCACTTGCTTGCACCACTTCACTTGATGTTTACTTTGTGCCAGTATGGTAGTGATATGAGCATATGTTAATTGGGAAACATAGTGGACTTGTATGAAAATGGTTTATTAGGTAGATACTCGCATATGATGTTTGCACTATGAGGGTTGTTTGTATTTGTGGTATTAGTACACTTGTCATGACTATGCCTTGATTCACATAAACACATCTTCATAGCAGTGACCTCTTTATTCTAATCCCTGGTGTACATCATTGATAATTGCTAGTATTGTAGAAAATAATAAATGAGTAGCCTTGATTCTCAACAAAAAAAAAACCTTGACTTGTTTGGGTTCGTAGCCTCTTTAACTCGAGTTATTAAGCCTGTAAAGGTGTCTCTACACCTAGTACCCTAAAACCGTCTAGTTTGGGAGTCATTGGCCCAATACTTGCTACATGGGTTAATTAGAAAGCTTAAGGGACCTAGACATTGCACAGTTAAGAAAAACAAAAACAAAAAAATAAAAAATAAATACTTGTTCGGGTTCGTAGCATTTTCAGCTCAAGTTATTAAGCCCGCAGCGTTGTCTTCACACCTAATGCCCTAAAACCGTCTGGTTTGGGAGTCATTGGCCCAATGCTTGTTACATAGATTAATTAGAAAACTTAATGGATCAGGACATTACACAGTCTTTCAAAAAAAAAAAATTTGAGAATCATAGTTGCAAAAGTTTAGTTTTTCTATATATGTTGGGTGTTATTATGAGTTACACTAGGCTATTATACTGAACAGTTAACTAGTATGGAGATTTCACTTTACACCGAGGGTACTGATGATGTGTCTACTAGCATTCACAAATACATGGAACTTAATTTTTGTAATACTAAATTGCGGTCTTTGCTGAATAGATTCCTTTATGCTTGTCCATTGTGCCTTCAATGACTCATCATGTCTTAATATCACATTGTAGTGGCACATAAGTTAATTGTTAGGTGGAATAGTGTGGTTAATTGTTGTTGAGCAGATATGAATATGTTGATATTTGTGGGTATCATTTTTGTAACCCCTCACGAGACTATACTCGTCCACTTGGGGTAACCTTGTGGTTGAAACGCTTGTTGCATATGCTAAATGCAATCGTGATTCCTATGAAAGTGGCTTAGAGTATTTTTCTTTTTCTTATTTCTATTGTTTTGCTCGAGGGCTAGCAAAATGTAAGTTGGGGGATGTGATGTAGGCCGAAAGGTACCACATAGAGGTCACTTAAGCTACATTTATAGTTTTTCAATTTTGTTTATTTAGTTAAGATGATGTATTTTGTGCACTTGTACAAATTTAGCAGGAAATCAATAAAAAAAGGGTATGAAAAAAGATTCTCCGTGCGAGAAGCGAAAAATTCGAGCCAACTACCTCACTGCACGTACAGCCCACCACCGCTCGAGCGGCCCACTTAGGTGCTTGAACGGCCTACCTAGGGATGCGTGCATAGAATTTTGGGTTTGTTCTGCTAAGAATAAAAGGAAGAAAAACAAGCTAACTTAGGGTTTGAAAATATTCTAAGGAAAAGAGAGGCTAGGGTTTGAAGAGGGGATTTCTAAAACTTCAAAGGTAACTTTCATGGGAACTTCTTCCTTTTCCACTTCCTCCACCTCTTTCTACTCCTCCATAAGTGGCTAGGCGCTCCGTTTGATGAAACCCTAGCCATGTAAATAGGTTTTTTTTTGGTTTTCTTTTATGTAATGGTTTGAACAATTGTATGGTTCTCAAGAAGTTTTCTAATATAATTTTCCATTATTTCTTCAAGTATTTTGCTTTCTATTATTGTTGAATGCTTTCCATACAATAGTTTTCTACTTTTTCATGTTCAAGGTATGCGATGAGCCATACTATGAGAGACGAGTCGTGTTGCTATCCTAGTTTAGAGCAAATGACTCATACTACTTTAGATGGTTCGTGCCTATACATTGAACGTGTTAATTTTCTTGATAAATGCTTCGAGTTTGTAGTTGCGAAGTAGTATTTAGTTTGAACCGTAACATAATTGAATCTCAAATTGAAGCCTTATTTATGTAACTAGTGGTGGACCCATTACCCTAGGTTTTTTTTCCAAAAATCAATAATTCCAATTTTTATTTATAATTGCTAGTTTAATCACTTTGTTTAATTTAATTATTATTAGTTTATGAATCTGTAACAACCCCGACCTGTGATTAGCTAATTAACCATGATTAATTATGCCTAATAAATAATTGAGAAGAAATGCTGAGTTAATTACATGTGCATTGCATTATTTGTGTTTATATCTATCCGCAGTAGGAATATCTATTTCTGTTTCTGATTTGTTCTGTGAATTGAAGGCCTTATCGGCATCTGATCACGAAATCAACTTGGTATATGTGTTAGTTGGATTTTTTATAACGGTGGTGTTTGGGAACTTGGGTTCCGAATTTTTTTATTTTTTTTTTCCACTAAAAGACAAACTTTTTACAAAACCAAAAAAACACATCCAAACAAAATATCATATCCAACTCCATAATCATTTCACTTTTTCTCTCATAAACATCACATCCAACCACATAAAAACCCAACTATCTTCCTAAACACCAAATTTTTTTTATTCAATAATATCGTACAACTAAAAAAACCTACATAAAAACCTACTTCCCAAACACCCACAACATTGTGGTAGGTTCAATTGAAATTCGATTCGGAGTGAATAATTAGAATAATTAGTACTCAATTAAGCCTAATTAATGAATTCCTTAATCTAAGCCTATATAAGGCCAAAATAGCCTCTAGAAGTCATTTTTTTTTTATCATCTTTGTACTCACCAAACGTGGGAGAGAGAGAGAGAAGAGGAGTTTAAGCTCAAATTAAGAGGATTGTTAGAGAACTTAGAGATTTTGGATTGGAACTTTCAACAATTGATCATCTAGAGCATCATTGAGAAGCCTAGGTAAGAATTTAACCTTTAGATTGTACAATTATGATGTGTAGGACATGAACTCTAGAGAATTGGGTTGGATGATACAAGAATTGAGTTAGAAATGAAAAGAATTGAACCATATCATGCATGCATGCTCATTCCATCACAATTTGAGGTTGTTTTCAAAGAATTTCCCTCTTGCATGTCCTTCTTTTAATCTTCTTCTATGGATTCCTCATATCCTTGAGTTGAACATCTTATTTGATCTTGTTATGAAGACCTTGAAGTCAGGAATTACTTGCATGTTAAGTTCATGTGATGTTTTAACATTCCAAGTTTGATTTCATACAATTGACATGCCTTTGGGCCTTAATTTTTGTGAAATGATTTTGAATTCATGATGTTTTCCAAGTGTATTTATGTTCCCTCAAGTTTTGGGGTCAAAATGATGTAAATTGTAGCCTTGAAGTTGAGTTTTGGACTTAGGAGTGCAATCTGGAAATTCCAAAATTCGACCTCTCCGCTAGAGCGACAGATCTTGCGCTCGAACGACCACCTTTATTTTTGCACTTTCGCTCGAGCAACCAAAAATTGGCTCGAGTATAAAATGTATACTCCCAGAAGTTCATATGTTTTGCAGACCGCTCGAGTGACAAGGGTTACGCTCGAGCAAGGACTTGAGTCTCACGTTCGAGCGGCTATCGAGCGTCCGTCGAGTGTGAAAATCACACAACCAGTACTTTTTCAGACTGCTCAAGTAAAAGAAGCTATGCTCGAGTGACCATTCACATTTTGCGTGTCCGCTCGAGTGACCATTCACATTTTGCGTGTCCGTTTGAGCGGGACCCCTGTTTTTAGCAAGTTTTGTTAAATATGTTCAAGTGTATTTCAACATTTTCATTGCATCCTAGGCATTCTTAGACCAAGATTAAGACAAAATAATAAGGACAAAAGTTAGAAACACACCAAGATAAGAAAGAACTAAGTTAATAATTCCGAGTGTGTAATTCAATACGTATCCATACTATGTTTGTGTAGGTCACGCGCCATAAACGGTCTAGTTTATCTGCTTAATCTGTTTTGCAAGTGGAGCCATCTGTGAGCAATAACTTAGTAAAGCTATGTTCAACTTTATTTATTTTTTGTATGATGGAATATGATCTGTTTTATGAAATGTTATATTCAGTACAATGAATGATTGTCCAATTTCTGACAAGTATTCGTGGCATCCTTGCCCGAAGGTAACAATACCGTGGTTTATGAGCAAGGCCCTTGCCCGGGGGTAATAATACCGTGGTCTCATAGCCCTTGCCCGGGGATAATAATATCGTGGTCTCAAGGCCCTTTCCCGGGGGTAACAATACCGCGACTCAAGTATGCTACAAGTTTTCCGGTACCGGAGGTTCCTTAATGGAATTGACAAGCATGATAACGCTAATAGATGTACCATATATGATTAAGCATGAACTCTGATTTCTATATATGATTTGAATAAGAATATGAATATGAACCTGTTTTCTGATTGAAATCTGAATATACATAAGACTCTATTTCTGATAAGAATCTGTTTTTGATATAAACTCTAATTTCTAATTCTGTGATGGACATCATTCATTAAAACCCTTTACTTTGTTATTATTCACTTCCGCTTACTATTTATATTTATGTATGTAGGTGAGCAGCGGTAGCTACAGTGCCTAAGTTACTGCCTCGAGTGTTTTTTGGTCAGCCAACCACTATGCCTTCCGGGGAGATTCCTTTTGAGAAGTCAAGTTTTGTGGTCTTGTTAAAGATGTTCTTTTGTTTTTGTTTGATTTGTCTACCTATAAATTGGGCGAAGTCCCTTATGATACTATGAGTATGGAAGTTTGACATCATATAAGTTTAAAATATTATTGTTTCATGTATGTCTACACAGCTCTATGGGCCTTGTATTTTGTATAATTACTTCCGCAGCCCCTTATATTTTGTTTTTCTGTTAAGAGGCATTTGGTAATCCCAGAATTACTGGCCAGTTACGTCGCTAAACCTAAAGAGGCGGGTTTAGGTCATGATAGAATCCCTCAATCTTTTTATCAAAATTAATTTAAGAATTTAACAATTAAATTAGTTGAATTTCCCATTTCTCCCTGTGGATCGATACCAGGACTTGCCATTATTCTAAAAGAATTTGGTATAGTTTAGTGTTTTATTTTTGGTGTGTAAAATGACCCATTAGAAATAATTAAAAAGTAAAAAAAAATGATACAAAAAAAAATAAAAAATTAGGGACACATCCCTCTACAGGTAACAACACATGCACTTTGTTGGCACTAAAGAAAAGGTTATTCAATCTACTAGTGCAACTGAAGGAATTTACTCTTCCGAACCAGAACAAGAAAGACCTCATAACCACTTCTTGTGAACAACTCTCCTCAACGGAAGGCGCACCTATTGTTACTAGAAGTCTAGTCTTTCTCAGGTTTAGTTTTGATCTCGAACTAACTTACTTAGGTCTCGTTTGGAAACAAACTATTTTAGTAACTTTTTAATTTTTTACGAAAAGATGTGCAGAAAAATAGAGAGAATAATGTGACAATTTATAGTGACTTTTTGATTTTTTTGGCTAAACTGAAGGTTGCCAAACGAGACCTTAATAAGATAGGTCAGAAAAGAGATATTGAAACCCGATTCCTATCTGTCTTAATAACCTAACTCAAAGAGAAAAGAAGACCCGAACTAAAAAAGTTATCACTTTCGACGATTGAACTTCACTTTTATATCTAGCTTGAACATCTTTGGATCCTACTTAGGGCTGACTTTTGCTCCACTTTCACTTTCATATCAAGAACGTTGACTTGCACTTACAATATTGAATTCTAGCCTACTAAAAGCTTCCTTATTAGTTAAAGTCCTTGGAATTTCAAAATTTAATAGCACAAAGATTTTTTTTGACATAAATGGTCCGAAATTACCTTAGAATCCTAAAACCCCTACAATACCTTTTCTTCACAACTTTTTTTATCTTTGCCGTCTCTTTCTCTATGTTCTTTATCATTTCTGTCTTTCTAATTTATCTATCGTTTCTCTTTCTTTCTTTATATCTTTCTCTCTCTATCACAAGATAATGTTATTCACTGGCATTGCTATAATTACAATCCACTACCATTTTCCCATCATTGTTTACATCTTCTTGATTCAAATTTGAAGCATTGCTTTGACTGACATCTATCGTCGTTTCATTACCGTTGTTTGCATGTTGTCAATCTAAATTTTAAGCATTGTTCAACATTCCAAATCGTTGTCTTCATTACTATTGTTTATACTTTGTTGGTCTAAATCTCAATTGTCATTCGACATTTGCCAATACTTTCACCACCTATATCTTTAATGTTCTTCTACCACCACTCTGTTTCTATTATCTAGTCTAGTTTTTTTCCTCTTTCTTTCTCTCTCTTTCTCTCTCTCCCTTTCTTTCTCATTTTTTGTTTTTTTGTATTTCTATTTAGGCCTCGTTTGGGAACAGGCTAATTTAGTAACTTTTTGGCTAATTGGCTAAAAAGGTTAGTAAGAAAAACCTGTATGTTTGGGCCAACTTTTTGGCTAATTACGAAACGACGTGCAAAAAGTAGAGAGAAAAGGGAATCTTTGACTTTTTGGTATGGGTTGTTGGCTTTTTGGTTAAAAAGGTAACTTTTTGGCTAATTGACTATTTTAGCCTCTTGCCAAACGAGGCCTTATTCTCTCTTTGTAAACTTTGAAAATATTGTTATTTCATTGTGATGTAAAGAAATTTAAATTTTATTAAGCTTTAATTGAATTAGTCAATGAAATTCCATAATTGCGAACTTCACCATGGTATAACAACATTTAAAATTTGTTAAGCTTTAATTGAATTAGTTAGTGAAATTATAAGTCGGTGAAATTTCTTTAAGCTTGTGCAATTTTTTTTGTGCACGTTCACTAGTATTGGTCAAAGAAATTTCACTAACACTGATTTAGCATAATGAAATTTCATATGTGCTTTTTGCAATTAATTGACTTTTTTTAAACACTAAAAATTCATTACACCGAAGAGTCACAGAGAATTTAATTATGCTAAATTAGTGAAATTTCATTGAAAAATAGTCATCGAAAAGTTGTTACCAACTAGTAGAGCTGGTCGCCAATAGTTATAAATAGCGGTAAGAGATATCAGCGGTAGTTAAAGGTAATGGAAAAATGAAAATATAGTTTTGTCCATAAAAAATTAATATTCTTAAATCAACAAATATATTTTAGTTGTCTTTAAATTAATACAAAATATTGATTAGGTGTTGAATGAAAAAAAAACCCCTCCCCCCCTCCCTCCCAAAAAAAAAAAAAATTTGAAAAAATCAAGTCAAAACGTTTGTAATTCAAATTTCTTAAAAAGAAAAATACGACGTCGTTGCTACAATTGCTTGCACATATGATTTCCAGTGAAATCTAGGTTCTTCTCGAACGGTACGGTTGATAATCAGAGGGATGGTCTATGATACAAAAACAGAGAAAAAAAACAATTTCAATTTCAATTTTTTTAAATTTATTTAATCAGTCGGAAAAAGCGTTTAGCAGCAGATCTTCATCACATCCCATTCACGAATCAAAAATCATTGATACTTTGCGTGCATTGGCTTCGTCGATCACTCTTTCAATCTCTCAGCTTCTTCTTCTTCTTCACTCTCCGATTGAGGTTTTCTAAGCTTCGATTTCCTCACTTCTATCCAAGCTAGGGTAAGATGAATTTTGTTTTCTCGGTCTCGTGAATTGAGCTTTGTTTTTTCTTCTAACACAGATTGGTTCAAGCAAGAAATTTCGTTTTTATACCTGTTTTTAATCCGAATCTCTGCTTAGCTATTCGATTTTTTCCTTTTCGTTTCTGTACTGTGCGTGCATGTCTATCTATCTATTGTTTTTAGTTTATCTATCTTGATTTGATTGAGTTTTTATGTTTGGATTGGGTGATTTAGTGAGAAATGATAAGAAACGAGGAGAAAGAGAACACTTTTTTCATGCTTGATTTGTAAGTTGTGTAAGAAATGGTGAGAAATGGTGAGAAATGGTGAGAAAGAGACTATATGACTATGCCTATTTCATTTCACACTAAAATGGTGTGATTTGGTGAGAAACAAGTGGGAGCTTCTATTTACACACCATAGTTTGCCTCAATGCACACCATTTCTAGTTCACACCTCCACACCTCCACACCATCTTCATTTTTTATTTTTTTCTCAATTCACACCCTTTATTCCCAAAATACCCTAACCCTACCTACTCCCAACCCAGCCACCACCAGATCCGGCGACCCATCCCCATCCCCATCCGCCCTCCACAACCCATCTCGACTGCCACCGTCCCTCCCCCAGACTCCTTCAACCCTTCCTTGCCTCAACTCCGCCCCACTCCGACACCTCCACAGTCACACCTCCACCATTACCGCAGCCTTAGTGACCTCCAGCCCCAACCCTTGCAATTGACTAAGATCGATGAATGATCAATCAAATAGAGAGAGAGAGCGAGCAAGCGAAGAAGAGAAGAAGAGGTCGCGATGAGAGGGATTCGCCAAAGGGGGCGCTGGAGAGTTGTTGCAAAAAGAAGATGGCACCAAAGGTAGGGGGCAGCGGGGGAGACGGTGGAAGTGGGATAAATGGCAACCGGTAGTGGAAGTGGGGTAGATGGCAACCGGCAGTGGTGGGAATGGTGCTATTGGAGGTGAGGGGTGGCAACCTGTAATATCCCCGTTCCGTAATGTGTTAATTGGTCCTTAATATGAGCATGATTATGTGTTTAATATGATTTTGTGAGCCATTATGTGAAAATATGTGATTTTGAATTTCTATCTGTTTACCGTAGGAATATCTGTTTGATTATCTGTTTCGGAAATTAAATTAAAGGCCTTATCGGCCACAGAATCCAAAATTGATTACACCATTGTGATTGGCATAATTTTTAGAGCCTACAGTGAAATTTAATTTGGAAATTGATTCAGACCAGGTTAAATTGATTTAATTAATCATAAAGTGCTCAATTGTCTATTATTAAATTAATGTGACTTAGTGGGGCACTATGTACTCAAACATTCTCCTTGTTATTCTACTTGGCTGATTCTAACTCAAAAAAAAAAAGAGAGAGGGGTCGGCTAGAGAGAGAGAAAGAAGGAGAGTTGGGTGTTTGGCTCAATTTTGGGAAGATTGGAGGATTAAACTCAAGATTTTGCCATAGATTGGGAGAATTAAACCTCTAGGTAAGTGAGTGCATGAATTGTAATTAGTAATTTTGTGAATTGAAGGTTGAAAAATGATTAAGAACATGAATTAATTGTTTATGAGGAGATTGAGTTGTATGTGTTGAATATAAAGTCAATAGATGCATGCTTGTAGGAAATTACTATGGATTTCCATATTTGAACACAATGTGTATAATCTATGTTGAATCTTGTTTGAAATCCATATATTTGATCATCTCTTCACCAATTAAGTTGATATGAATGAATATTTCTCACATGCAAGAGTAGATCATGGAGGTATAAGCTTTGCATGTTTGAATTTAATGTGTTGGTGATGAGTTTGGGTTAATTTGAGGCATGCATGCAAGTAATTCAAGAAATTGAGCTTCATTGTGTTGTAATTTGGTGTTGGTATCATGTTAGTATATGTATATGTGAAATTTGAGCCATGGCATGCAAGAAATGTTGGTTAGAGTGTTGAATTCGAGCTCAAGAACCATCCTGGAAAACCCATAATTTTTTATGTCAGTTCGAGTGGAAGCGCCGCCGCTCGGCGGATTCGAGCTCCCGATATTTTCTTGCGAGCATGGTGTCGCTCAGCGGAAGTTCATGCTTTCGGCGGAGCTATGTAGGATGACCTTCCGCTCGAGCGTTTGAATTCACGCTTGAGCGTAAAAATGATACATCCAGCACTTTTTGCAGACATGGTGTCCGCTCGAGCAGGGTAATTTCACGCTCGAGCGGGGAGCCATGTAGTGAGGTCTTCTACTCGAGCGCTAGACTTCAAGCTCGAGCGTAAATTTGATGCATCCAGTACTTTTGCAGGCCTCAAGGAAATGCTCAAGCGGGGAAGTCCGCGCTCGAGCGGGAACCCTGTTTTTTGAAATTTTAAAAAGACATTCTGTGTTTCATTTTCTGTTCTCTTTCACTCCCAAGTACTCTTAGGCATGCATTAAGCATTGTAATTAAGTTAAATAGATAAGAATGAAGCCTAAAGAGGAATATGTGAATTAAAGAACAGATTGAATTGTTTGTAACCCATATGTGCTATATGATGTATAGGGTCAAGCTCCAGGGCAAATCCACGAGCCGATCACTGTGAGTAATATCTTAACAAGATATTTGAAATATGTTGTTATCTAATTGTTTACCTCTATGTAAGTTTTGTAAGTTCGATTGACAAGAATGATTGGGCCAAAGGCCGATTGACATAAATGATTGGGCCAAAGGTCGATTGACAAGAATGATTGGGGCAAAGGCCGATTGACATAAATGATTGGGCCGAAGGCTGGTTGACATGAATGATTGGGCCAAAGGCTGATTGACAAGAATGATTGGGCCAAAGGCCGATTGACATGAATGATTGGGCCGGAGGTCGATTGACATAAATGATTGGGCCGAAGGCCGATTGACATAAATGATTGGGCCGAAAGCCAATTGATACAAGTGATTGGGCCAAAGGCCGCTTGTCAGAATCGCTTCAAAGATTGCTTATGTATCTTCCTTATTTAATATTATTCACTGGGCTTTCGCTCACGCTCATTCATGTACATGTAGGTGAGCTAAGGGACATCCAGAACCAGCTTCGGTGAAATTGTGAGAAAAAGTTTTGAGGAGTCAGCCCAAACGTCTCACGCACGAGACTGTCTTCGCCTTTGTCCTTTGTTCATAGTTTTGTTATGTTGGCGAAAGCATTGGACTACTTTTGTATATAAGTCTTGGGTTCAACTGACTTAAACTTGTATGATCCTGCATCTACAGTGTTCTGTGTTTGTAGATATTTTGACGTGAGTTATTAACATATAAATGTTTGGAATGTTATGGTGTGCATATAAGCACAGCTCTATGGACAAATTTTTTAAATTTGCTTCCGTATGGCCCCTTCACTCTGATGAGTTTTGTTTTATTTGTTTGAGGTCATAGGTAATCTCATGATTACTGGCCGGTTATGGCCTTAACCCATAAGGAGCGGGTTCGGGTCGTGACACAACCGGTGCTGGTGGGGTTGGGAGGAGGTGGCAGTCGGCGGCAGTCGGCGGTGGTGAGTTGAGAGGGAAGGAGGGGTGTGTTGGTAATTTAATTAAAGGATATAATGGTAATTAAAAAAAATTGGGATAATGGTGTGAATTGAGAGAATAAGTAGTATGCAAATAGAAGCTCCCGAAAACAAGTCGATTGCTTGGTTATAAAATATTTAGGGCAAATTACACAAATAGTCCCTATAGTTTGGGGCTTGTGTCACTTTGGTCCCTGATTTTTCAATTGTGACACATTTGACCCTGAATTTTGAATCTTGTTCCAAATAAGGACAATTGAATATATAATTAGATTTTTCAAGGGTAAAATTGTCAATTGACAAAATATAAACTAATTTGACAAAAATAAATGTCAAACAAATATTTTTGAATTTTAAAAAATTATTTCTACCTACAAAAAATAAAATTATGTAAAATTGATGAATCTTTTAGACATTTATTTATTTTTTTTACCAAATTAATTTTTATTATGTGTTTGGATGATGATCATGTAAAATTAATTTTAAAAAATTAATCATGTAATTTTTGTTAATTTTACATAATTTTATCATTGGTGGATAAAAATAATTTTAAAAAAATTAAAAATATTTTTTTGACATTTATTTTTATCAAATTAGTTTATATTTTATCAAATTGACGATTTTACCCTTGAAAAATCTAATAATATTTTCAATTGTCCTTATTTGAAACAAGATTCAAAATTTAGGGTCAAATGTGTCACAATTGAAAAGTCAGGGACCAAAGTGACATAAGTCCTAAACTATAGGGACTATTAGTGTAATTAACCCAAATATTTATAATACCAAGATTGACCTTTAAAATACAAAAAGGAAGAATATCCGTCTGTCACATGCTTTTGCTTTCGCACTCATCCAAATATGATGGTGAGAAAATACAATCATAGGCCACAATAATTTCTTTTCTTTTCTCGCCCTACGATCCAAATGGAAGAATATAGCGTATGAGCACTTTTGATGTCCTCTCTAGAATATTTGTTTTTGGTGAAATGAAATATCATGAAGATGTCATAGTTTTTGGCAAGTTTTTATTGATATACTAGCATGACATTGTTGGTATTAGGTGTTTTTGAATTTGTGAAAGTTGAACGGCTTGGTATCTTAATCTGTTATTTTGGTTTGTACAAACATATCTTTGCCCAATCACTTTTGAGTTTAAATTGATTAGACCCTGGTTACAAACTCTTGTTGGTTCTGATACATTACATGAATTGTTCTTTAGCCATCAGATTCATTTTCAAAATACATGGCAGATCAGCATTCAGTTGAAGCTTCCAGTATGAGTGATGTTGGTGGTGAAAGCTCAGAATCAATGGTGGAGCTCAATATCAAGACTCTAGATTCGCAGATCTATAGCTTTCAAGTGGATAAAAATGTAATTTACACAGTTTTCTTTATATATATATATATATATGGGTTTTTAATTTGCGTTGATTACTTACTACTTGTTCATGTGGATTCTTTTGCAATTATTGTTTTATTTCTGCACCATTCACAGATTGTAATTGAGTTGCTTCAAGTTACTGGTATCTGCAGCTTTTCATAATTACTGAAATTAGTGAAACATCCATTATACAGACTTGAACACTGTTGAACTTGCATTTATAGTACATGTAGTTAACCTTCCAATAAGTTATACTTATTGGCTTGTATTCTTGATCTTTAAAAAATTTCAGATGCCAGTCTCACTGTTTAAGGAGAAAATAGCTAGTCAAATTGGTCTTCCAGTTGGGCAGCAACGGCTAATTTTAGGGAAAAGTGTTGAAGGATGATCACCTGCTTTCGAATATCGTATCCTACCATTGCATATGTTTGTGATGTATTTCTATAAAGATTTTGCTATTGACTAAAAATTGGAGTTCTTTAGTCTATATAGCATTCCCTTCCACCCGCCCTATACCTTTTTCTATTCTCCTGTCATGAAGACATTCCACATGGAAATAATGCATGTGTAGTACTAGTAGTAAAGGGAACAGTGGAATTTCCAAGATTATGCATATATGCTTACAAAGAAGGGTCAACTAGGATGAGCATTGTTGATTCTAAGTGATTGACTAATTTGGTTTTATGGCGATGTAGAGGTCATCACATTAATTTAAGACTTTTGATTACAGATAACAACTCTTTATCTTCTTTCTTCCTTTTGTTTTTTTACCCACAGAATCCTTATTTGGTTAGGTTAAATTATGGGGTGTCAAATTTAGGAGAGTTAATGTAGCTTTTGGAGTAGTATATGTCCACAAAGGAAAAAGGTCAGGTCTGTACTGATTTCAAGATGGTTGGTTGGAAATTTTGAATTGCATAGAGGCACGGTTGGTTGGAGTAGTATATGTCCCCACCTTCTCCTTTATTCTTTCTATCAAGAAGGTAGTTTCCTTTCCAAGAAAGTGCAGCAATCTTGATCTTGTAGGTTCATTCTATGTTATTCCTCATCGTGTTGTTATTTTTTGTGATATAAACCTTGACTGTGCTTAGATGTTGAAAATGGGCATACTTTGCACTTAGTTGCCAGGCAGCCTTCTGAATCACAGCCTCCTAGTACAAGTTCTGGAGAGACAAGTGCAGATAATGGTAATAGAGGTATTGGTTCACTGGCTAAGCTGTTTACCTGGCCATGAGCTTTATTTTTACAGGAGATATCAGTGAGGTCAAACTAAGATTTTTTTTTTTTCTCATACAATTTGTCAGGACACAATGCGAATGCTGCTGGTCCACGTAATCGCATTGGACAAATATCACAGAGTGTAGTACTTGGTACTCTTAATGTTGGGGAACAAGGCGAAGGCATTGTGCCAGATCTAACTCGGGTATGTTTTTAGGCCTCTTTTGTCTTTTCTGTTATACGTTGAGGGTATTATGTTTAGATTATATCTCTGTATTATGGCAGTAATATTTTATGCTTTTTCGCCTGGTTTCAGGTTATTGGGGCAGTTTTAAATTCTATTGGAATTGGGAGCCAGACTGCAACTGGTGTTATGGGGGGTGTGCAACCCATTGTGCAGGTTAATTTTTTTCTTATTTGTCCTTTTTAATCTTGTTTCGATTTCTTTTATGACCATCTTTCAATCAATCAGTTGATTGATGCGAATGTGAAATTGATGATTGCAACTGTTTGATTGAGTTGAAATTAGATTTTATGAGACAATAGGGAATTTGTTCTAGCAGTGTTGTGGATAGAGGCATTGCAATCCACCGCATCGTTAGTCTGTGATATTTGTCTTGGACTATTTGATTGGATTTGATTTGTATCTTATGTTTGTTTAGTCATGGGATTAGATGCCTGGATTGAACTATTCTATTGAATCCTATATTTGTTTAGTCATGAGATTAGATGTTTGGATTTGACTATTCTATTGAATTCGATGAGTATCCTATTTTATTTAATTTTTTTACTAGAACTTATAAAAAATTAAATAGATAGAATATCAATAAAAATTATATAAATTTATTTTAATTTTTAGTTGAGATTTTTTAATTTTGTTTTAATTTGAACTTTTAAATAAATTGCACTTTTAATTTTATTTTTAATTAAATAAAATTGAACTTTTAAAGGGGGATTAGACTGTTAATTTTATTTATTTTTAGTTGAGATTTTTAAATTTTATTTTACTTTACTAAGTATAATTAAAAATAATATAAATAAAAAATTGAGGGCCAAAAATGTCATTTTAAAATTCCAATCCGGAGGAGTTATCCCACCCTTTTTATCCCACACCCTCCCATGGGACACAATAATCCCACAAATAAGGGATTGATAGTCTGGTTGGACTATTAGTCCAGCTTATATGTTTTGAACCAAACGTCGGACTGTTGCATGCAATGGACATGGAGTCCTATCCCACACTCTAATCCCCCCAAACAAACACTCCCTTAGAGTTATTAAAAGTGGTTTGAGGGATATGGATCGCTTTTATGTATTTTGTGATTGCTTTCTATCTATGTATCAGTTGCCTGATTTAATTTGTTGGTTCTTTCTTGACAGTTCAATTCTCCAGGTCAAGCTCCTCAAGGAAATGAAACAGAAGGAGCACGGAATAATACTAGCGGTCAGAGCCAAGCAGGAAATCAAACACAGCCTGGACAGGCATTACCAAGTCAGAACTTACCCCAGGTTCTGCAAATCCCACTGGGAGCAGCAATACCTGTTCCTTCTCTTAATGCGGTAGAAAAATTTCACCTTCTTTTTACTGTCTTTGTTTTTTTTTTTTTTTTTTTTTTTTTTTGGGGGGGGGGGGGGGGGGGGGGGGTGGTGTGTGTTTAAATTCTTGCTTAAATATCATCTGGTTGTTTCTCATGTATACATTTTTTTCTCTGATTTTCAGCCAATTCCTGATTCTTTGCACACACTTTCTGAGTTCATGAACCGCGTGGAGCTGGCACTACAGAATGGTTATAATTTCAAAAATAATAGTCTCATTATTTTGTTGTATAGTAGTTTGCTGAATAATGTTTATGTACATATTCATATGTAGGGCATCAGCCAAATCAACCACTAACCAACATTGGAGATCTACCAACGGTGGAACTGCCTTCCAATGCACGTGGATTGTCAACACCTGAAACATTGAGCATTGTTCTGCGAAATGCGCAACGTCTTCTCAGTGGTCCGACTGTTGCTGCACTATCTGTATGCACTACACATACAACTCTACTTTGGCTTGTTTGCATTGTCTTGTAAAATTCAGTGAATATCTGACTTTAGAGTACTTTAATGTATTATAAAATTTCATCAATCAGAGAGGAGATGGTTATCATGTGGCGATGTAGAACGCAGTAGGAAAAGAGAGAAGTATATACAAAGTTGCCACACCCTAAACAGTCATAATACCATTAAACCAAATAGAATAATAAAAGGAGAACCTTATTATCTACCATATGGGCTAATAACCCTAATTAAATTAGTAAACTAAATCCTAATATTATTTGGAAACATAATGAAAATATTCTTCTTATATTTATGTATTTAATTCTAACTAAAATATTTATAATAATAATCTACCTATTACACTGATGGAAGGCTTCCAAAGCTGTTAATGGGCCTCCAGCCAAATTAAGGGATGTGCCTATTCTATCTATGTGCAGTTTATACGAGGCTTTGTGTAACATGTATTGATATAATTATCTAGTGTTGGAATGATATAGTATCAAGTGCTCACTTAGTTGCTTTTCTCAAAGAAACTTCAAATTGGAGACTAAATGCTGGTTTTGAATAACAAGATTGAAAGAAAATCCAGCATCTAATACTTATTCTGTAGGTGCAAACAGTATTAAAGAGGAACATGATATTGGTCCCGTCTGTTTTAGAATTCTCCCCCAAAACAAAAAAAAAGAAGAAAACAAAAAGGGTCATTATCTTAATCAAAATAAACATTACATTTCTTAACCTTTTACTTTTTATCTGATACTACGTTATTTGTAATCTGCTGCAACTCCGTAGAATATTGCAGGACACCTGGAGCAGGAGGGGGGTTCTACTGATCTTACAGTAAGGAGTCAAATTCAAGCAGAATCATTACAAGTAGGACTGGCGATGCAACATTTAGGTGCTCTTCTGCTAGAGCTTGGGCGGACAATTTTGACACTGCGTATGGGACAATCTCCTGTAGGTTCTTGTTCATCCTCTGTACTATGGTTCAGGTTTTGAATGAATTTCACTTGCAACTTTTTTAATGCATATTGCAGGCCGAGTCCTATGTGAATTCCGGGCCTGCAGTTTATATATCTTCATCCGGGCCAAATCCTATAATGGTTCAGGTTTGTTAATAGTTTTAGACATTCCATTTTCCGTTCATAGCATTAATCAATTAGATACTTTTGAAGCTGGAAACATTTTGTGTGGTATCGAACCATGGTCCAAAAGTACCATTTTAGATGACCAAATTGTATTAGTGGGACTGAAGTTGTAGTGTAGAACACCAAAAGTTATAGCTATTACTTGTACAAGCTGTGTCGAGTGTTGAATAAAGACTAGTAAGTGGCAGCTTTGCTATTTACAAAGGAAGCAGAGATATCCGTGGGCTTGTAGGTGTGGAGAGTACCCCTGTTGTTTGAATTTGTTAGTAAATTCATTGTAGTGCTAAAGAGTTCTTACTACTTGAAGTTTGTTGATGGAACGGTTAGAGATGCTAAAATTCTTGGTGACCAAGGGAGAGGGAACTTTTTGTTCTAGCGTTAATTAACCCTCTGAACCTTCACTGTTGTCTTTCCAGACACCAGTGAGCTTATACAGTGTCTCTCCACTAGTTACATGAGAAATTTGTACACTATGAAGTGGCATGCATGTTTTTTGTGCCCGTGCAGGTTTGTTTGATCAAGATTTGCCACCTCTTGAAAACAGTTCAGGATTTATTTCTCTTTTGACAATATGCCACCCCATGAGGTGCCATAGTGCCTTTAGGGAATATGGTCTGAAAACATGCCGTCTTGTGATCATTTTTTTACATGTTCAATCCTCCAAAAATTATTGTATTCTATATAACGGACTGCCCAAATTAAATTCGGCACTTTGTTGCACGAAGCGGGGGGCATATAAAAGTTTTTAAGGTTGGTAGCCCCTATGGGAGTGTGTATATATTTTATATAAAAATATATTCTAACATTTCTTTTTTCTACTTGTAAAATATATTTTAAAATATAAATAAATATTTGAAATTAATGTCAACTACAAATTGTGATTATCAAGTATAAATAAATATTATGTAAATAGAAAGTGCTATAATAAGCTTGAGTCGTTTTTCGTTTGTTTATTTGAGATTTGTATGTCTAAGAGTTTCTGTGCAAGGGTTTTTTTTTTTTTTTCTGACCAACTCTGTACAAGGGTTGTACTTCAAATTTTAATGTCCTATGTAATGATCCCAAAAAAATTAATTTGGCCTCTTGTTAAAAAGCCAATGGTAAGCTCATATTAAAAAAATCTTCCAATAAGCAAGAAATATAGTCTACTCTTTTTAATTTTGGTTATTAAAAATATAGTTTACTTGATTGATGTGAAATCATATTAAACAATGACATCTTTGCTAAAAGCAGTTAAATTTTGTTAAAGAAAATAGATTGGTTTCTTATGTGGATTCCTGTTGCTTTTCAATTGAACCACTTGCAAATCTTTATGGGCCTAAGAACATTGACTAATATTCAAATAATTAGATAAGTTTATGAGAAGTGAAGAACATGTCTAAATTGAGACTAGTCTCCTATAGTTTTTGGTTAGGTCAATTGGCCTATATTAAGTAATATTTTAATTATTTTTTAATCTACTAAAACCTAGCTCAATTCACCAACTGTCGTCCTGGCTCCGCCCCTGTTCTTATTTCCAGTGTTTGCTGCTCACCAAGGTTGCACTTCTCGGATCTGAATGATTCATACTTATGTTTTTATGCAGCCTTTTCCTCTTCAATCCAGCTTGCTGTTTGGTGGTTCTGCTGCTGGCCCATCAAATCCTGGGACTTTTGGTCCTATCGGCATTGGAGCTGTTCCAAGACATGTAAACATTCATATACATACCGGTAAGGGGATTACAATTTAATACACATTATGTTCCTTTTATATGAGACAACACAATACCTTTTATTACACGGACCCTCACTTGCACCTATTGTTTCAGCTGTTGGTCCCAGGGCATCTAATGCAGAAGGGGCGCAGGGAGAACGTGTTAATCGAACTGGTCCTGGTGACTCAGGTCAAACACAGGTACTGCCTGTGAGAACTTTTATTGCAGCTGCTGTTCCATCTCAATCCTCTTTTATAGTTTCCAGTGCTTCTCAGAATGGTGTTTCTGTTTTACAGCCACCTCCTGATTCCGTTCCGCTATCCACAGTTATAGCTGAAGTCAATTCACAAATTAGAAACTTTGTTGAGAACATGCAGAGTGAAAACCAGTCTCCATCAGGTGGGAAACCATAAAATATGTGAGGGCCTGAGTTATAATATTGCTACAATTCACTGAACTGCTGTTTGACATTATGTAGGCCAATCAGAGAGTTCAACTGATCAGAATCCATGTGTCAGACCTGGTGATGGTATCAATGAAGGAACAGTCAGCTTAGAAATCTGGCTGACAATGGAGCTGGAGAGGTGAGTCTATTTTCCCTGGTAGTGTGCCTGAGAGGGATGGTCAGAAAGTAGGTATTATTTGTGCCAGTGTTCTCATTGCTCTTTAAGTTTGTATCAATTGTTGATTAGAAACTATAACTGGTTAACTGAATTACTGCCAGGTACATCCTGAACGCCACCAATCTAGTAATAACAAGGACACAAAAAGTCGGTTGAGTTCAAAAGATGTACCTTCTAGTAGCTCAGCTGTAGGCTCTATTAACCATTCAAAAGGAGAAACTACACTACAGTTGGGGGACGATTCAGAATTTGCTCCGCGATCTGGTCAGGGGAATGATAATCCAGAGCGTGCCACAGCTGTTCCACTTGGACTAGGGCTGGGAGGTTTGCAACCTAAGGTGGGCTGATTTTTACTTCTAGACTATGCCATAATTTGAAATCTGTTTTGTTGGGATCATTATCGCAAGTTCTGTTTGGGTGGCATTTGGCTTTTCTCTAGTGGAAGTACTTGTTTGGTGGAATGTGTTGGTAAATTATTCCTGCGTTACCACTATAACATAATATCTATTGATAAATATAGTATATATATATTACAAATAAAAATGAAATATGCGAACAAAGATAACCTAAATGTAGACTACTTGAGGGACCTTTAATTGTTATGTTTGCACCTATCTTGAAAAGTGGAGGTCAACATTTTCACCTGGATCAATCTGAAACACCTGAAAGGGGTGCAACACTCTAAATTTGGAGCAAAATGAGGCGGAGGGTGGTCTGCATTACTTATAGTTTTCACTTGAGGACATCTAAAGTTTTAATTGTAGAGGTTTGGTAAGTGTGCCTGTGGTCTCTAATACTTGAATTGTAATGACTGTACTTCTTATGAGATGTGTGTCAAGCTCATTCTAGTTATTTGTTATACTATGAGAAGAATCGATCAAACAGATATGCGATTAATTGAACCATTAAATCAGTTGTACTATCAATGTTTTATTATAGGTAAGTCTTACATGTTCCAAACATCTTTTTGTTTTAAGTGGTGATATGGATGGCCTATTTAGCTGATTTCATAAAGAAGGATAGTCAAGCACTCTCATTGTGGCTCCTTGCTTGAATTGAACCAAGTAAGGTATTGCCACTCTGCATGAACTTGATTTCTCACTAGTCATTGTAGCTTTTACTTGTCCACTAAGTTGGTACTTCAACTGTCTGACTGGTGCTTTTGGTGAATTCCAATTAACACTGTTTTTCCATTGATGAACATTAAGGAGGACTAGGATAGAAGCTCTTATATTTAATTGTCTGGTTCTTGTTTTACCCTTTTGGTTGTGCATTCCCTAGTTATATATATTGCTAGGAAAAAAAATATTATTACTCATTGTTCTCTTCTAAATTGTGTATTACTGATGAGATCAGAGGCGAATTAGGCAACAAAGATCACAAGGCAAGGGTAGTGATGGTGCAACTTCTAGTTCTCCCAGTCAAAACCAACAAACAGGAGCAAATGCCCAACAGTTTTTGCAATCTCTCGTGAACACAAGGAATACAAATTCCCCGTCCTCAGCACAAATGCCTCCTGCCCTTGGGCATCTGACGCAGAGTTTACAAATGGGAGGGCAAGGTGCTAGTGGTCAGGTTGACGCAGCAAGTGCTATGTCTCAGTTTCTTCATAATCCTGCTTTAAATGGTCTATTTGCAGGGGTTTCAGAGCAGACTGGCGTTGGCTCTCCTAATGTCTTCAGGAATATGTTGGAACAGCTTACTCAGAACCCCAATATGATGAATACAGTAAATCAAATTGCTCAGCAATTTGGCGGCCAAGATCTTGGAAACATGTTTTCAGGTGTTGGAAGTGGCCAAGGTGGTGGCATTGACCTGACGAGTATGGTTCAACAGATGATGCCCATGGTTTCTCAAGTTCTTGGTGGTGGGTCCGCAATCCCTCAATCAATACCTGCTGCGAGACCTAATCCCCAGCCACAGTACAATGAGAGAAGATTAAGCAAAGATGAGAAAGCAAATGATCAAAATTCTCAGGTTGGTATCATACACAAAATCTAGGCACTCGTGCACACAGACTAGTCCTGTGTGAATTGTGTACCATAGTTCCTTTGAACATTAATTGATTAATGAACAGTGCTGACCCACCTTCCTAATTATGATGCATGCATCTTGTTTGAGTCATTTGTATTATAGAACGGTCTTTTTGGTCTATTTGTTTTAAAATAAACCTAATTAGTAACCGTTCTCCTGTTGGGACCATAACACAGTAGTCAGTTTGGGCTTCATTTAAACATGGAGCTTAATTCCACATAATTCATTTTGCCTTCAAGCATCCTCTCATCCCTGTTTTTCAATTCATGTGTTGGAGTATTGGCATTTTGTATAGAGCACATCGTGTTGAGATGGCGGTCTGGACAATGGTCCTCTTGGAAAGCTTCCCTGTCACCCAATTAATCCATTCATTACCATTACCCATTTTAATCATCATTTCACCTTTCATTTTATCCTTTTTGAAATATTTGAGAGTTCTTGTTCCTCGTCTTTGGGATTATTACCTATGCTAACTTTCTGGCTATGGTTAGAAAGTTGATGGCTCCCCCGTCCTCTATTCCTGTAGAGTTTGCACATGCAGATGTGTTTTAATTGCCTCTTTTAATTGTATGCCCTACATATTAAAAAAATTGCATTATTTTGCCGACCATCCGGCACCTTAGAGATGTAGTGCTGTTGAAAGAACAATATAGCAAAATCTCCGTTGCAATCATGCACTAGCTATTTCTGAAGAAACCCTTCTGCTATATTTCGTCTTTACTTTTTGTCTCATATAAAGCAATTTTTCCCCCCTCTTCATGCCACTTCTTAGATACTGCTCCTATGTTTTTCAAACTTAAAGCTGCTCATTTTTTCTGAATAATACTGCTTTTGTTATTCACACATGCTCGTTAAATTTGGATCTCAAATATCATGAATTGATAATTGCTTTATTAGAAGTAAATTACTTACCATTTCTTGCTGGGATCGCTTTCTCTTTAGGTTGACCTCCAACAAGTAGGTCAGAGGATTGAACACCGGAATCAACCTAGAGAAATTTTTCGTTCTATAGTTGAAAGTGCTGCCCATGCCAGTGGTGCAGAAGATCTTGTGGATGAATTGTGCAGTGATGAGGGTCTCACCAGTGTAAGTATTCTATCCTGTTGTGCTATTTCTCTGCCTGCTACTGTTTTCAGTTCCAAAACAATTGTTTCTAGGGTCAGTCTGGTGCGCACGATGCAGAGTGTTGTGATCTTTGTTACTACAGCAACAGCCGCATCAAACAATGTGGTCAAGTCGTAAAACTTTAAAAGGATTCGGCATTGTAACCAAAAGGGGTGCACACACCACATATTTTGCCTTGTTCATTATTGGGAAACAACACTAATCATTGGATATATTCAATCTTAACTCTCAGCCATGCTGGATATGACATTTTTCATAACCATTGGATTTATTCAATCTTAATCAGCATACTGATTTGTTTTATTATATAGATTACAGTGTACTTTTCTTTCCATGTTGCTTTGCACTTTATAATTGCTACTGTTTGTTTGAGCTCTTGCAGGAATTTATAGAGATTCTACGTTTTGATATTGGTCAACGACTTGAGGGAGAAAGATCGTCTGCAGAGAAATCATAATCGTCTTGTGCGGTTAAAGATCAAAGATGGTCTCTGGTATCATTGTAATTGATATATGGCTAGTGGAGTTTGCCGGTAAGGAAATTTGTTTTTCTGCAATTACTCAGAATCTTTGTATAAATCAGATTTTGAGTTTTTTTTAATGTGATTTTAAGTTATAGCCGATCTACGTGTTTGGGGATCAGGCGTTCATATTAATTTCAATATTTCTGGATAGTACTCGTATTGTAACACACGTCCAATGTTGAAGTTTTGCTTTCAAACGTTTACTGCCCTTCGGTAACTTTTGCAGTTCACTACTTTTGTTTACAGAAATATTAGTTATGTTTATGTTTGTTGCTGATACAAACAAAAATAAAAAAAACATGTTTGGTGAACACGTTTCCAAAAACTTGTTTTCTAGACAAGTGAGGGGGTGGCTGGAGGGAGTCAGAGGGGGAGGAAAGAATGAAAACTTGTTTAGAAACAAACCGGAACAATTTTTTTTTTTTTTTTTTTTTTTTTCCCGGGAATTTTGTAAACTGTTTTTTGAATCTTTTGGAAATGAATACAGACCAAATCAGTTTTTGTTTTTAGTTTTTGAAATTTATGTAAACAATAACTTTTAGTTTTTGGACAATTATAAAAATAAAAAAAAAGGTTTATTACAAAATAAATTTTAGGATTTTGTGAGTTTTTTAATTTAAATTCTAGAATTTCAATTTTGACAAATTAAATTTTAGAATTTCATCCGTATTTTAATGTGGTCTCTCCATCTATTTCTATCATATTTAATAAATAGAAATTTGGGTAGAATTTTAAATTTAAATTAACATGTTCAAATATTTGTATCTCTCTCGTCGTAAATTCGATTTACTTTATTTTTACGTCGTTGAATTCATTTCATGGTTTAGTTTTCATTTCATTCTTCATATGCATTGTTTCACATCTTTTTACTTGCTGTCGGAGTTTCAAAAGTTGGCCAAAAATAAGATTTTTCTTTCTTTAGACAAAATTTTTAAATTTAAATTTACATGTTCAAGCATTTGTATTTCTGTTGTCGTAATTCCATTTCACCTCATTTTTTGCGTTGTTAGATTCAACTCATGGCTTAGTTTTTATTCTACTCATATGCATTATTTCACCTCTTTTCGTATGCGGTCGGATTTTTGAATCCTTATATGCCTTGTTTCATCTCTTTTTGTATGCCATCAGATTTTGAAAAGTTGGCAAAAAATAAGTTATTTTTCTTTATTTATTTATTTATTTATTTTCCTTCTCCACGGCTCCTCTTGGCTTGATGCTGCTTAATCATCATTATTTGCGAGATATGGCGGTGGCGGTTGTGGTGGCGTCGAGTAGTGATAGATATACAACTATACATAAAATTAAAAAATCAAATGGGTGTGTAAGGATGTTAGGGCACCTTGGTTTTCAATCAGGCATCGTCCATTGCATCTTCACTGTCAATAATAATGTTGCGATAAAAGTAAGAAAAAAAAAAAAAGAATAGAAAAATTTTTTTTTTGGCTAATTTTTGGAGCTCTAACGGCATGTAAAAAGAGGTGAAACAAGGCATATGAGGGGTGAAATGAAAATTAGGCTATGAGTTGAATTTAATGGCGCGAAAATGAGGTAAAATGGAGTTATGACAAAGGAGATACAAATGCTTGAATATGTAAATTTGAATTTGAAAATTTTACTCAAAAAGAGAAATTATATTTTTGGCCAATTTTCAGAGCTCCGACGGCAAGTAAAAATATGTAGAACAAGGTGTATGGAAAATGGAATGAAAATTAGGCCACGAGGTGAATCCAATGATGCAAAAATGAGGCAAAACAAAGTTACAACGAGAGAGATACAAGTGTTTTAATATGTACATATGATGGAGATGAATGGGGAGGCCAAATTGAAACATAGATGAAATTCTATAATTTAATTTGTTGAAATTGAAATTTTGGGATTTAAATTGAAAAACAATCAAAATTTTGAGTTTTTTTTTTTTTTTTTTAAACCCTAAAAAAAAATTCCAAGTTTTGAGCATTGTAACAAATTAAATTCAAAATTTTTAATTTTGTCAATTTAAAATTTTAAATTTTAATTTGTTTTCAATTTAAATTATTTGTTTATTTTTATTAAGTAAATCGATGAAAAAAATGATATTTTAGTTATTAAATTCAATAAAAAGTATATTTTTAGACATTTTATGTGTATTTACATTTGATTAAATGACATACAAGCAGAATTTTCTTACAAATTTTATTCTTATATAGAATGAGGTGGTTTTTTTTGCAATTTTTATATTTTTAATCAAAACACTTACCATTGTCTTCATTATTTTACAAATGACATTCACACATCATTTTGAATGTGTTTTTTGTTTAAATTTTATGTTGGTAAATCATAGCCTATTTTTCACCAAACACCAAAAAGTTGTTTTTTTCCCCAAAAAAAAATGTGAAAACAATTCAGCATGCTTGGTTGCCATTTTTTGAAAATTTTTTTGAAAAAATGATTTGAAAACTGTTTTTTGAAAAAAAATGCTTGTTTGGTTTTCAAAAAAATATATCATTACAATTTCAAATTTCCCTCTAAATTAATGATTGAAACAATTAAAAAAGTACAAAAAAATCACATCAAAACATTCTCTCAGACATTTTAAATATATAAATATATACATACATATATGTACCTATATGTATCTATTCTACTAAAGTCTACCTATTTCATTTTCAAAGCCTACCTATCTCATTTTTAAAGCCTACCTATATGTATCTATTCTACTAAAGCCTACCTATCTCATTTATTTTTTTGAAAACATAACTCATTTTTTGGAATAACCAAACAAGTTGTATAAAATTTTCAAAAAACCACAACCAAACACAGTGATTGGTATTTTTGAAATTTTCACAATTTTGAAATTCAAACAAAACCCCCTTTCAGCTTTAATTTGCAACTTGTGTTAAAATTGACTGGAGCTAAAAACTGAAGGGAAAAATAAAAATTCAACTGCTCCTATTTGATGTGTCTAATTATAACTTGTAACATAAATTCTGCTTTACAGTAATCCAAACTTTAAGTCAAGCGTGGGGCTAAAAACTGACTGGGGCAAGAAGTTGGTCTCTGGGGCGAAAAACTAATACGTTAATTAATGCCAGAATTAAATTGACTGGGCTAATTAATCCCTTAGCCCCAGTCAAGCGTGGGGCTAAATTTAATTAACGCAGAATTTATGTTACTAGTTAACGTATTAGTTTTAACCCCAATCAATTTGATTAACGTATTATTGAGCACATGAGTGATTCCTTAGCTTAAATTTAATCCTGCTTTAATTAACGTATTAGTAAATTTAATTAACTTATAAATTCTGGCATTAATATCAAATTTTCGGTTTCGATCCTAATACGTTAATTAAATTTAAGCTTTCATTTTTACAAGTTCATCTTCATTTATATAGTCCTGGTACAGCAAATTATATAATTCAAAACCAATTGTTCATAAAAGTTTATACAGTAGCTTTATTGCCTGAGTCATGGCTATTGAAGTCACAGTCATCTCTACAGAGACTATCAAACCATCTTCTCCAACTCCACACCACTTGAAAACCCACAAGCTCTCCTTCCTAGATCAGCTCCATCCTACTATCTTTAGTCATGTAGGACTCTTCTATCTCACGGACAACCTTGATGTTTCTGAGGCGGTCACCGAGTTAAAGCAATCCCTATCGAAGGCCTTAACTCTCTTTTATCCCCTTGCGGGAAGAATCAATGACGACCAACTCTCCATTGATTGCAACGATGAGGGTTTGTATTTCTCTGAAGCCCGGGTTAATTGTCTTCTCTCAAATTTCCTGCTAAAGCCTGACCTCGACTTGTTGAACCATTTTTACCCGTGCCATCCCACGAAAATCGAGCCCTATGCAAGAATTCACCCGGTTATGATTCAAGTTAATGTTTTTGATTGTTCCGGGATTGTCATTGGTTTGTGCCTTTCGCATAAAGTTCTTGATGGTATATCAACTAGTACATTCCTCAAAGGTTGGGCTGCTTGTGCTCGTGGTTGCGTTGAAAGTGTACGTCCTACTTTCAACGCGGCGTCTCTTTTCCCGCCAAACGATCAACTTCCAATGGACTCGATAACCTTCTTGGCAAAATCCATGATCAAAGTGGGTAATTGTGTGACGAGGAGGTTTGTCTTCGATTCCTCAGCAATATCAACCCTCAAGAGTAAAGCTGCTATTGGCTCGGGCGTGCAGTACCCGTCTCGTGTTGAAGTTGTGACCGCGTTCGTATGGAAATCCACAATGGCCATTTCCAAAGTGAGCTCTGGTTTTCAAAAGCCGTCTTTACTATCCCACGCAGTCGATTTACGTAGAAGAATGGTGCCACCATTGCAAGAATACTCGATAGGGAATCTTCTTTGGATACCAAGAACACAATGCGCGGTCCACGATGTGATAGAGCTACCTTCTTTGGTTGGCAAATTGAGGGAAACGATCAAGAAAATCGATGGAGATTTCGTGAAGAGACTACAAGGCGGAGAAGGGTTGTCGATGATTTCGGAGAATGTGAAAGAGATGGTTGATCTGTGCTCCGGCGGTCCGGTGGACTACTATGGGTTCACAAGTTGGTCCAAGTTTGGGATCTATGAGACTGATTTTGGGTTTGGAAAACCTGTGTGGGTTAGCAGTCACAAGATAAGTGGGTCAATGTTCATGAATTTGGTTCATATGTTGGAAACAAGAGAGGGTGATGGGATTGAAGTGTGGATTACATTGGATGAATCTGAGATGAACATGTTACTAGGTGATCAAGAGTTTCTTGCATTTGTCTCTGTGGATCCAAGTCCTACTGATTAATCAGCATCAGTAAATTGAAGGTGGTATTTCTGTATCTTGTTTGGTCAGTGATTTGTGAAATCAGACCACCATGGAAACGGATTGGACAGGAGTGAAGTTTTCTCCAAACAATAAGTCTAAGTGCACATAAGCTAAATACAAAATGTGATAACAATGTTTCATATGGGGTAGGGCCCACATCATATGGGACTCACATATGTGATTCACCCCTTATTAGTATCTGTGTTTCATTTTGTGTTCCTAACATTGTTGTTCTCCAAATATATATATATATATATAGTGTATGGTTTGATATTGAACTTGTTTTAGCACATGAAAAGATATATATACATATATATATAACGAAACTGAACTTTTTGTTCAATGTGTTGACATTTCATATTGGATGCAGATGATATTTAAGACACTTCTATTTTGATATATCTTTTTTAGCTTCAAATTCAAAAGATATATGATTATTGCACTGCATGATACCGAACGATACTTCCATGTGAGATGATGAGATATGTTGAAGTGTGACTGCATAATCAACCCATTGTTTGATTTTGCATTTGTAAATGAAATGAAAGGATTTAAAGAAAAATCATTTTTGTGTTTTTAGATTTACTTGAAGTTAAATGAAATCATCTCTATTTTCCCTCCTCTATTTTGGTTTCAATAACTGAAAAGAAAAAGTAAATAGTAAATTATACTCACCCCAAACCCTAAAATGTAGACCACTGCTGCTCTACTATGCCATCACCATACAACTTACATTTCACCACATCCACTACTATACCGCCACCACACAACCACCACTTCCCCCACTTTTATCACAATCACAATCACCTCCACCTTGCCATTATTATTGCCATCCTTACCATGATTATCACCACCCACCACTATCACAACTAATATGATTGCCATCACCCAATCAGCATCCTTATTGTTGTCATTATCGCCATCACTCAATTAAAAACACCATCACTACCATCATCAATACCGCCCCTATCGCACCACCAACATTGCTAAGTCGCGGTCCTTCATGTTTCATTTGTGTAGTAAATTATAAAGTAACAAAATTTTGTTTGTTCAATACATTGTACATATAGACAAGCACAAGACTTGGAACAAAGAAATAAATACATGAATATATACATTTACATTAAATCATTATCTTCACAATTATATAAACCATTTAACAAGTTACTTCACAAAACATTGTACAACCTAATTTAAAGACATTTGAATTGCACATAGTTACCACTCCTAATCGCTACCACTTTAAAGAGTGGAAGAGAGAAAAATCTCACAATTTAAAGAGAGGAAAAGAGAAATAAATCTCAAATTTCTTCTTCTTGTATAAATAAAAAATTTAATTAATTACATGTTTGGCATACAACTAAAAAACTCATTTTTTCAATTTTTTATTTTTATTTTTATCTTTAATGAGCTTTTTTCAAACTTATATCAATTATTTATTTTTACTTTTCAGGTTTGTAGACAACTAAAAAAAAAAGGCTGAAAAAATCTAGAAAAAAGTAAAAAACAAATTCAACTGTTTTTTACTTCTTCTTTTTCTTTTTTAGACTTTTTTCATTTTTTTTAGTCCCTCTAGTTGATTAGAATTCAAACGTTTAAAGTTTTTTTGAATTTTTTTTATAAAAAAATTCCTGGAAAAGCTAACTCAAAACACCCAAATTTTACTCATAATAACAAATAATTTTGTAAATTAAAATTTAAGCAATTATTTTTTAATTGGTTTAGTTTTATGCACCAAAAAATTTATAGTAAACCCAAAATTAATAAAAGATATTAACCTATAACATTTGGTGTAACTTTTAAGAAAGTAAAGTTTCATATATATATATATATATTAGCGTATGCCCGTGCCTGAAGATACGGTGCAAATAATGTTAAGATTAGAATATAATTGTAATCCCAACAATATTTAAATTTATTTTTTAATTTGATAAAATCACAAATTTATTATAAAATTTTGAAGTTCTCACAAAACTCCCCACGAAAACTCGCTTCTGATTATATAATATATAGCTAGATAGATAGATGTGTCTGACATAAATACAATTTCCATGGGCATACGTACAATGCTGCTTTTGCTTATATAATTATATGAAAATTGTAGGTATACCCATAATGTCCTAGTGTATTACGGGTATACATACATTGTATGAAAATATGTGTAAAATATATTGAACAAAAAGAAGAAAATAAATAAATAAAAAAATAGAGAGAAAAATAAAAATGGGAGAAAATAAAAAAATAAAAATAAAAGAGAGAGGATGGTGGGATCATGAGATCATGGAAGGATGGGTGAAAAAAGAAAAAAGTAAGAGAAAGAAACGGGAAAATAAAAAATTCACATGTAGGATATTTTTTGAAAAATATATCTTAACCGTTATTTTATAATTTGAATAGATCTAAGCAGTCCAAATATCCTAATAAGACAAATGTGTATAAGACAAATTCAAAAATCATCCTACCTGATTATATAAATATATATTTATTTATTTATTATAAAAAAAATAATAAAATATTAATAAGTTAGCAAGTTAAATTACTGCTAAAGGATATCAAGTCGAACATTGAATTTTTAACTTTTTTACTGTACCAAGACATGAAGTTTGATAGGTAAAAAATAGATGTTACAACACTTTTCTTCTTCTTCTTCATTATTATTATTAGGGTTTGGTTATGGTATGCAACTTACACCTTACATCTTATACCTTACACTTACACCTTACACTTATACCTTTTGTGAAAAATTAAACCTTATATTTACACCTTTTTTGAGGTTGCACACCATATGCAACCCACTTACACCTTACACTTACATCTTACACTTACACCTTATACTTATACTTACACCTTACACCTTACACTTACACTTTTTGTGTAAGTGACACATGGTGTGCACTTGCACACTTAAGAAAACTCCTTCTTGTTATTATTATTTTGATATATAAAGTATTATAAGTCAGTTTATGTGCATCAAACTAAGTGCCTACAATTAGATCTTGAAAGGAGCAAATCCAAAATTCCAACTATTCTTCTTATTTCTTAATAATGACTTTATTTTGCAAATTGTTTTATCATAAATAATAATAATAATTTATTATCTCTAAATGATCCTTAAAGATGTGACATTGAGGTTAAACCTCACATGATGGAATATTTGACAAATTAAAATTTGACGCTTATCAGACATATCATTAAAAATGATTTTTAAAAGTGATAAATTAGATATCTCAAACATTTTTCAAATAATAAATAGTAGAACTGGTTTTAGGGTTATCGACTGTGAAAATCACCCAACCTAAACCGTCTGCATCTATTTGGGCGGTTTCACATAATCGTAAAGGTCGACATAAGTTAGAATTTTCTGTTTACGACTTATGTGGTCGCGATTTTACCTCCTGCTTTTACGACTTGCGGGTCGCAGCTTTTTTACTCAAGAATCGCACTGCATTCATTTGCTCAGATTCAGATACATTTTTTGAAAAAATATGGACAATCAAATTTTCTTGTAAGTTTTGTAAGTGTGTAACCTTAATCTTCTCTTCTCACTCACTTGTAAGTAAACAAATGTTTTATGACTTCTTTTGCATTACAAGTGTGGAAACGTAACAAATACTAGTAACTTGTAATAAAATAGGAAAATGAGGGAGACCCCCAGCACCCCCAATGGGTGCTGATTGGTCCAAAATTTTTTTTTTTTTTTTTCTTCCTCTCCTTGTCCCCCACATGTATGTGGAGATGGTGGGTCACCTCAACCTGGGGGTCTGCAGCAGTTGTTTCGTGATTGTGCTTCTTATTTTTACTAGTTAGTGAGTTCAGCAAACTTTAAAATTAATTTTTCAGAAGAGATGTTTGTTCTATTTTTATTAAAATAATTATGGATTTTGTTTAACTTATACATTTTCTGCAAAGTGGATGTGAGTCAATTGCCTATACTTATGATCAGTTTCCTTTTGAAAGTAAATGGATAGATATGCTATAATTTATTTAGGATAAATCATTTGAAAAATAATGATTTCATGATAAGAAATATGTGATTTTATGACCCAAAATGATATTTTAAAAAGAATAATGCTTAGGCCTCAATTCGAGGGCCCGAATATGCCTCGAATCCCTTTTTTTTTTTTCTTTTTTTCGTTGTGTTAGTTTGGTTTTTTTTTTTGTTTTTTTTTCTTTCTTTTCTTTTCTTTTTACAAGGATGATTATGTATAGGAATGTGTTAAAAAACTAGACATCTCGCACCAACTTAGCCTATATGGATTAGCAGTCGCAAGATAAGTGGGTCAATGTTCATGAATTTGGTTCATATGTTGGAAACAAGAGAGGGTGATGGGATTGAAGTGTGGATTACATTGGATGAATCTGAGATGATGTTACTGGGTGATCAAGAGTTTCTTGCATTTGTCTCTGTGGATCCAAGTCCTATTGATTAATCAGCATCAGTAAATTGAAGGTGGTATTAATGTATCTTGTTGGGTCAGTGATTTGTGAAATCAGACCACCATGGAAATGGATTGGATAGAAGAGAAGTTTTCTCCAAACAATAAGTCTAAGTGCACATAAGCTAAATACAAAATGTGATACAAATATCTCATATGGGGTAGGGCCTACATCATATGGGACTCGCATATGTGATCCACCCTTTATTAGTATCTGTGTTTCATTTTGTGTTTAATTTTTTTGTTCCTAACATTGTTGTTCTCCAAATATATATATATATATATAGTGTATGGTTTGATATTGAACTTGTTTTAGCACATGAAAAGATATACATACATATATATATATATAATGAAATTGAACTTTTTGTTCAATGTGTTGACATTTCATATTGAATGCAGATGATATTTCAGACACTTCTATTTTGATATATCTCTTTGAGCTTCAAATTCAAAAGATATATGATTATTGCACTGCATGATACCGAACAATACTTCCATGTGAGATGATGAAATATACTGAAGTGTGACTGCATAATCAACCCATTGTTTGATTTTGCATTTGTAAATGAAATGAAAGGATTTAAAGAAAATTCATTTTTGTGTTTTTAGAGTTACTTGTAGTTAAACGAAATCATCTCTATTTTCCCTCCTCTATTTTGGTTTCAATAATTGAAAAGAAAAAGTAAATAGTAAATTACACTCACCCTAAACCCTAAAATGTAGACCACCATTGCTCTACTATGCCATCACCACACAATCTACATTTCGCCACATCCACTACTATACCACCACCACACAACCACCACTTTGCCCTTTTACCACATTCACAATCACCTCCACCGTACCATTATTATTGCCACCCTTACAATGATTATCGCTGCCCACCACTATCACAACTAATATGATTACCATCACCCAATCAGTATCGTTGTTGTTGTCATTATCACCATCACTCAATTACCAACACTATTACTACCATCATCAGTACTGTCCCTATCACACCACCAACATTGCTGCCCTTTTGGAAAGTGGGTTATAATCTACTTCCCAGATTATAACTCACTTCTTCTCTCACAAAAAAACTGCTTATAAGCAGCTTATAAACAACTTTTTACCAAAAAATTAATTATAACTATCTTTCCAAAACAGTTATAAGTCGCGGTCCTTCATGTTTCATTTGTGTAGTAAATTATAAAGTAATAAAATTTTGTTTGTTCAATACATTGTACATATAGATAAGCACAAGACTTGGAACAAAGAAATAAATACATGAATATATAAATTTACATTAAATCATTATCTTCACAATTATATAAACCATTTAACAAGTTACTTCACAAAACATTGTACAACCTAATTTAAAGACATTTGAATTGCACGTAGTTACCACTCCTAATCGCTACCACACTTTAAAGAGTGGAAGAGAGAGAAAAATCTCACAATTTAAAGAGTGGAAGAGAGAAATAAATCTCAAATTTCTACTTCTTGTATAAATAAAAAATTTAAATAATTAGATGTTTGGCATAAAACTAAAAAACTCATTTTTTCAAATTTTTATTTTTATTTTTATCTTTATCTTTAATGAGCTTTTTTTAAACTTATATCAGTTATTTATTTTTACTTTTCAGATTTGTAGACAACTAAAAGGGGCGACAAAAAAAAAAAAAAAAACTGAAAAAATCTAGAAAAAAGTAAAAAAAATTCAACTGTTTTTTGCCTCTTCTTTTTTTTTTTTTTATCCTTTTTATACTTTTTTTTCTTTTTTTTTAGTCTGTCTAGTTGATTAGAATTCAAAAGTTTAAATTTTTTTGAATTTTTTTTATAAAAAAATTACTGGAAAAGCTAACTCAAAACACCCAAATTTTATTAATAATAACAAATAATTTTGTAAATTAAAATTTAAGCAATTATTTTTTAATTTGTTTAGTTTTATTCACCAAAAAATTTATAATCAACCCAAAATTAATAAAAGATATTAACGTATAACATTTGGTGTAACTTTTAAGAAAGTAAAGTTTGATATATATATATTTATTTATTATAAAATAAATAATAAAATATTAATAAGTTAGTAAGTTAAATTACTGCTAAAGGATGTCAAGTCGAACATTGAATTTTTAACTTTTTTACTGTACCAAGACGTGAAGTTTGACAGGTAAAAAATAGATGTTATAACACTGTTCTTCATTATTATTATTATTATTATTATTATTTTGATATATAAAATATTCTGAGTCAGGTTATACGCATTGGACCAAGTCAGACTAAAGTTAACTTTGACACCTTTAAAAAAAAATTCAAAAAATCAAGAAGTCATTATCTTATTTAAGTTATATCATCTTATTTAAGTTACATTACCTCTCTAACACGTCACTTCAAATTCAACTCAAATCTAACCCATATTTCATAAAAAATCAAAAAATACACTTATTTAGTCTTCCCAAACTTGGCCTAAGCTTAAGTTTGGTATCTATTAAATAATACAAAAAGTTAAAAAGTCACTATTCTATTTAAGTCACATTATCTTATTTAAATCACATTACCTCTCTAACACATCACATCAAACTCAACCCAAATCCAACTCCTATAAGCCAATAAATTAAAAAATACATTTTTTTATAACATCCCAAACCAACTCTAAGTACCTATAATCATGAAAGGAGCAAACCCAAAATTCCAACTACCCCTCTTATAATGACTTTATTTTGCAAATTATTTTTGTATCATAAATAATAGCAATAATTTATTGAAAAATGACTTAGACCCCCAATGGGGGGTGCTGGGGTCTTCCCTGATTGGTGTAAAAATTATTTTTTTTTTGTTTTTTGGATTTTAGCCAATCACATGCTGTCACGTCACTGGGGGTCTGACTGGGGGTCATCCGTACTGGGGGTCTATAGCATTGTTGTAATTTATTATCTCTAAATAATCCTTAATGATATGACATTGAGGTTAGACCTCACATGATGAAATATTTGACAAATTAAAATTTGGCACTTATCAGATACATTATTAAGAATGATTTTTAAGAATGACAAATTAGATATCTCAAACATTTTTCTAATAATAAATAGTAGAACTGGGTATAAGGTTATCCGATCTGCGAAAATCACCCAATCTAAACTGCCTGTACCTATTTGGGTGGTTTTGCATAATCGTTTAGGTCAGACATAGGTTAGAATTTTTTCTGTTTTACGAGTCGCGAGCGGTTCGCGATTTTTACCTGCACTTGCATATACCTGTCTGCATCTGTATACATTTTTTTTTTAAAATATGAACAATCAAATTTTCTTGTAAGTTTTGTAAATGTGTAACCCTAATCTTCTCTTTTCTCACTCACTTACAAGTAAATAAATGTTTTGCGACTTGTTTTGCATTACAAGTGTGAAAACCTAACAAATGCTATTAACTTGTAATAAAATAAGTAATTCGTGATTGTACTTCTTATTTTTACTAGTTAGTGAGTTCTGCAAATCTTAAAATCAATTTTTCAGAAGAGATGTTTGTTCTATTTTTATTAAAATAATTATGAATTTTGTTTAACTTATACATTTTCTGCAAAGTGGATGTGAGTCAATTGTCTGTACTGATGGTCAGTTTCTTTCTGAAAATAAATGGATAGATAGGCTATAATTTATTTAGGATAAATCATTTAAAAAATAATATGATTTCATGATAAGAAATATGTGATTTTATGACCCAAAATGACATTTTAAAAAGAATAAAGCTTGATGCCTTGAATTTGCCTCAAATTTTTTATTATTTTTATTTTTTGGCTGTGTTAGTATGGTTTTTTTTTTTTTTTTTGCAAGAATGGTTATGTGTAGGATGTGCTAAAAATTAGATATTTCAACTTTCGGCCTATATGGTTTGATAAGGTAAGGAAGTTGATTGATCGTTGGATGATAAAATTGATCGATTAGGTTCTTGGTTAAAATTTGTTAATTTCATATAATTTTGTATGAGTCCATACTATATTTTTATTTCAAATCAAGAAGACTCGAAGGAAATTGAAATCAAAGCCATTTCAATTTCTTCAAAATCTTCCTAATTTGAAATAAAAATATAGTAAGGACTTGTAAAAAATTATATGGAATTAACAAATTTTAGCCAGCAGCCTAACTTATCAGTCAATTTTATCACCCAATTAATCCAACCCAACTCACTCACTTTATCAAATCACATAGGTTAAGTTGGCTTTTTTTTTTTCCATCTCTCTTCTTTTTGCTGGGCTGTATTGGTTTGTTATTTTTTTTTAAAATTTTATTTTATTTGTTGGGCTGTGTTGGCTTGGTTTTTTTTTTTTTTTTTTTAAAGATGGGTTATGTGTAAGGGGTGTGTCAAAAAACTAGACATCCCGCACCAACTCATCGTACAAAATTATATGGAATTAACGAATTTTAACCAGCAGCCTAACTGATCAATCAATTAGGTTGGACTGGCTGAGTGATAAAATTCATTGATCAATTAGGCTGTTGGTTAAATTTTGTTAATTTCATATAATTTTATACGATGAGTTAGTGCAGGCTAATTCTTTGACATATCCCTACACATAACCACCCTTAAGAATTAAACAAAAAAAAAAACACTAACTAACATAGCAAAAAAAAACAAGGAATTCGAGACGAATTCGAAGCCTCTAGCACTACCGTTTTAAAACATGGGGAGAAAAGACGCAAAGAGAATATTAAAAAAATGAAGAAAAATAAATCAAAAACTAAATTTTTAAATGAAAAGCCCAATCTGTAAAACGTCCGCAATTGTCCACACATCTGTGAACTATATCCGCACAAATCGCAATCCGAATTGCAGATGGTTGCTGGTTCATTTTTTCAAAATCACAAACATATGGGCGTGTCCAAGCCGCAAACTCAACCGTCAAAAATTGATCCACGAGCACCCTAACAAATAGAAGTTGCACCACATTTTTTATTTTTATTTTTATTTTTAGATAAATTACAAATACACCCTTGGGGTTTGATTAAAATACGAATTGTCCCATATGATTTTGAAAATTACATTTCACCCCTGAGATTTTTAATTTTATAACAAATCACTCATTTTATTAATAAATCATCAAGTCAATTAACAGTATTTAATGATGTTAAAGATATGTTTCAATTAATAATTTAGATAATTTTATTCATATATAAGAGAGAAATTATGAATTTTATTTTTTAGTTAACTTTGCTAAATAAAAAATTCTAACAAAAGGGTATTTGTAATTTTCAAACTATAGGGGCAATTTGTAATTTAAGCAAAACTCAGGAGGTATATTCGTAATTTACCCTTTATTTTTTAAAGAGGCATTTACACACTAGTTCTAATTTATAAACTTATACTCCCTTAAATCTTAACTAAGATTTTTTGAACTTTCAAGTCCTATTAAATTTTTATTAATCAGAATTGTCCTTCAAATAATGATTATTATCCACAAAAAAAATGATGATTTGATATTTATTTTGATTTTTAAAACTATGAAACATTATCTTTCAAATTGAAAAAACTAAAAAAAATTATGTTCTTGGTTAAGTCCAAAGTTTTTTTTTTTTTTGAAAAAATTAAATTATTTTTTGTGCAAAATTAAAAATTTTGTGTTTATATAGAAGTATGGAACATTGATGTGCAAAATTTTAAAAAATTAAAATTAAAATTAATAAATTAATAAAATTCTCAATTTTAAAACTGAAAAAAATTGATAATTTTATCTGTTTTATTGGATAATTGAATCAAACCAATAAATAAAAATATAAAAACGTTTAATCTCATACTCTGTTTTTTTATCAATTAATAAAATAATTATCTAAAATATTATTATATAAAATTATTAGTATTAGTATTCTTAATTTTAAAAATTAAAAAAATAAATAATACTTATAATTTTATTAAATTAAATTTATTGATTCAAAAATTCTTAAATAAGAACTAATTTACCAATAAGATTTTTAAGGAATCTTTTTTAAATTATAACAAATCTACAAACAAACAGCAGCAAATATTCGCTAGTAATCAATGTGTCACACACACACACACAAGTCTGAGTAATGGGTTCCGCCGCACCACCAGGCTCCGGCGCGGGAGTCCAAAACCCTAGAAAATCATTAGGGTTTCTGGCAAATGCATTGAAGAGAAAAGACAGCTTCATACAGTTCCTTGCCATGACTGGAATTCTACTCCTGAGCGTCCGATCATTGGGTCAGAAGTACCGCATCAACGACCTCCTCGAGGACACCTCTGCCCTAAGAGAAGAGCAACAAGCCCTCTCCGATCGCATGAATCAAATCAAGAGCAGCCTCCTCGCCGAAGCCTCTCTCGAACCCTCCGGTCTCTTCGCTTCCAGGCTTCGCATTCTCTTCGCCGACGGTTGATTGATTCAACCATCGAATTGGGATGTTGTAAGTGAGTGTTCGAGTACTACTGATAAGTTAGGGCTTTCAGTCTTCAACTACTTTTATGAATAGTGTTTGATTTCATCGATTTTGACAATCTCTTTGAGAAGGAATGATTATAGATATACTAGTCATAGTGTGGGATTAATTGCAATGAAACTTTGGAAATTAGGCCCTCTTTGGTTCTGGAGTGAATGATGTTGTGTTGCGTTGCGTTTAATTGGGTTTTATTCCAATGTTCTGTATTGACTTTGTTAATCTCTTTGAGAAGAATTATAAATTAGTCTCAGTATTGGATTAATTGAATTGAAATTTTGGAAATTAGGCTTTGTTTGCTGTCTTAAACTCTATGGATAGTATTTGATTGGCTTTGAGAGTGATTGGGATTAAAATTAGGCTGTGTCATTCTGGAGAGAGCGATGAAATTGAAATAACATGCTTCAATCAATGTGATAAAATATGGCTTTTAGGGGTTTTCCTTCCCCGTTCTCATCCTCATTCTCATTCTTTCGAAAAATGAAATGTAGGCGGCGTATTGATATGTAACCTGATCAAATATTCATCGGTGATTGGATAATTGATTTAGCTTACTTTGTTACATGGTTGGTTTGTCTTTGAGATGAGATCTATTACTAACCCATCCCAAATTGTTTGTCCGGCTCAAAAAACAATAACTTAAAAATAATAATGTAATCAGAAAAGTCTTTCATCATTTTGTAAAGAATAATCAAGATGCCATCTTAAAAGCTGAAACAAGAAGAGCGTCTTCCTTTAAAAAACTAGAAATTTACCTAAACCGTGTTTTCAGTTGAAGATGAAGAGAATGATATGAGAACAAGTGACAAGAAGTCATTCCGGAATTTCCATTCCATATGCTGTCCAAATTTTATTGGTTATATGTTCATGTAACAATGTCACCTGTGGATAAAGTGATATCTAGAGATTTAGGGTTGTAATTAGTTTAGAATTCTCGTTGATTGTGATTGGGCTAATCTTTTACTATTTGAAGTGAACATATAATTTTTCACAATATTTGGTAATAAAAAATGGTGGTTGATATTGCTTTCGAAGAGTTTGTCGACAGGAAATGCTAATTACCCCCAATGGGTGGTCATTAGCCTTTATTTAAGTGAAAAATACATTGAAATTTTGACTATTTTGGCATTATTCCACCTTATTGACATCGTAGTGGGCTGTTAGCCTTATCCTTTTTTTTCATTTTTGATTGGGCCATGACCCTTTGTTAAATTCTTGTGTAACTTGACTTTTTACGGTTTTCCTGGTATGTTGGAATCGTGGATTTTGTATGCAATGGCCAATGTATCTAAGCATATGTGTAACTTCCATATGACTTTGATAGTTTCCTTGTCCTTTTTCTGATCAATTGTCCTGGAAATTCAAGAGATAGTTTTGAGGACTTCCAATGTCATCTATTGGAAGTTAATCTTATGTATTTAAGAGTATTTTCTACTGCATTTTAGTTCTTGGTCGCCTCATTTTTTATAATCTTTGTATTCCCTTGGTTAAAGGATAAGCTTAGAGAAAGGCCTAGATAGTGATGTTGAACTATAAAGAAAGCAACTATTTTGCTAAAATAATTAAGTTTGACTTTCTCTGGGAGTCAGCTCTTGATTTTTTCTCTTTCTTTTTTTCATGGGAATTTAATTGTTACTATAGAAATGGATTTGATGGAAGGTCAAGCTTTCAGACTTAAAGATTGGATTTTTTGTTGATTCAATATAAGAGGAGGCAATAACCTGTTGATGGTTGGCAGATGAATTATAAATGTTGGATTATGTAGCATGGTGTGATTTCCTGTCGTGAGTGATTGACTTATTCTACTAGATTATCGAGTTTATAAAGTTCTAGATTGGGGAGGGGAAGCCATAAGAAGTCATGAATGAGAATAGAGTTATAATTTTGGTTTTGACAAATTTACAAGTTATAAATAGGAAAACATTGCCTTGGGTCTTGGGGTGTGCTCTGTTCAAGGTTGAGAAAAAATCTCTTAAGTGTTAACAATTCCTCAAGGCCATTGGACTAGGAGAAAATCCTTAAATTGACCATGGTGCACTTGAGAGAACTCTTTGCTTAGGACTTGTGCACCCTCAAGGATTAGTTGGGTTTTGATCTGGACAGCCGGTGCCAATAAAAATAAAAATAAAAATTTGGAAAACATTGCATGGGGGTCTGGCCAAAGACTGTAAAGGACATAAGGTGAGGAGAAAATCATTTTGGACCCAATTTCTTGGATAACTAATGGAAAGGATTATACTTGTATTTATATGTATATATATATAGAGAGAGAGAGAGAGAGAGAGAGAGAGTCCCTAAAGTTTATAATTTCTGTTTATTTGGTCTAATTGGAGATGAATATACAAATCAATAAATAACCCTTGAAGCCTAATTTAAATTTTATTTTTTAAAAAAAAGTTATTACATAATTTGAGCAATTTAAATCATATTGCAAAACACTCATTTTTTTTTTATCATTTTGAAGAAATTACACCCAACTAATTTAGTGGGTGTTTGATTGTATGATTTAAGTAGTTCAAATTATAAAATTGTTTTTTTGCAAATCAATTTAGGATTTAAAGATTACTGATTTGTATAGTCATTTCTAATTGGATCACATGGACAGAAATTAGAAACTCAGAGACTAAATAGATGAAATTAATAGTTTAGAAAAAAAAATAAAGAAATAAATAAATAAATAATTTGTGGGCCGATCAAAATACATGTTTTGTTCACGTCTTGTCTAGTGTATGAACAAAATCGCACTCGATGCTTAGGGCTGTCTGTTGGGCGGGTTCTCTCAAATTTTAACCCAGTATGCTTAGTGGATGTTTGGTCTAGGTGTAGTCCAATCAGAATCAAGGCTTGAGGCCCAAATCCAATCCAACCAATAGCTAACTAGGTTTTGACTGGAGATGGACCGACCAAAATTCATTTATCAACCTTTTGAAGGACAGGTGGAGGATCTTTTTTGGGTTTGACAAAAAAATTTAGGTGGAGGATGAAGAAAACTGAAAAAGTCATCAAAATTTAAAATTTTGAAATTTGAAAGTAAAATCTCAAGCAATTGTATAGAGGCAATATGGGAATGAAAAAAAGGGGCGGGACAAAGTTCACATCAAATTGAGTGTACAATGAATTAAAATCTCAATCAGTTGTATAGAAACAATCTGGGAATGGAAAAAAACAAAGTGTCAAAGTTCCTACCAAATTGAGTTGTACACTTGATAGTATAGATTTTTATTTTTTATAATTCTGGTGAGGATTATATTTACTCGTAAATAGTTGATAATGGCTTCGTTTGCAAAGTGAGTTGGCTTTTTAGCTTGTTAGTTATTTTAATTTGGGTTAAAAAGCCTTGTTTGAATTGAACTTTTTGATTTTTTTTTACTTTTGTAAGAAAAGAAGTAAAATGATTATAATTTGGATGTGACATTTTGTTTTATTGATTTTTTAACTTATTTTGTTTTCTAGGGGTTGTTTGGAGTGTCCTAAATAAGTGTATTTTTTGTCTTTTTGGACTAAAAAATTGAGGAAAAAAATATAAATGTTTGAGTTAACTTTTTGACCTTTTATAAAAAAATGTGTATTAAAAAATTATATAAATAAATTAATGTGTAGGGAAAAATTAGGATTGAGAGTTGTGCAGCCGTAATTTTTGACTTTTGGTGAATAGGGATAACTTTTTAACTTTTTGAGTAACTTTTTGACAACTTGTCAAACTTGACATCAGCCTCCTAACCTAACATGTTAAAAGAGAGCAATATTTCAAATAGAAAATAGGAAGTACTTTTAGGCCCTATTTGGCATAGCTTATGAAGTTTTTTCTTTTTCTTATTCTTTTTCTTTTTTTAAATTTGTGCTAAACTGTTTGACACTATTTTTATTTACAACTTATAAGGTAAAAATAATTTATATTGATATTATATTTTTTGATTATCAACTTGTAAGTTGTAAAAAAATGTGCCAAACAAGTTTGATAGTCTAAACACTCATTTGCATTGAGCTGATGGTCAAAAGAAGTTGCCATGGGCTGAACAATGGCCGGGACATTTAACTGATTTGAAAGCAAAATGTATGGCTTTTGGGTATCTTGTGTCGCAAGTATATTGTACTAATGTGTTAGGCTTTGTTTGAGAATCGTTTGAAAAAGTCACATTTTTTTAAAAGAACTTTTTTATCTTTAGCTTCTTTTCTATTTCTTTTTCTTTTTTCAATTTGTGTAAAAAAAATTACTTTTATAATTCGTCTATCTAATATATAAGAATCTAAAAAGTAAAAAAAAATAATTAATTAATTAATTAATAATTCTAGAAAAGTTCACTAAAAACAAATAGTTTAACTGTCTTTTACTTTTCTTTTCTTTTCTTTTCTTTTGTCCTTAGTGACTTTTTTTATTTTTTTGATTTGTCTAGTCAAGTAGATTTTAAAAGTCTAAATTTTTTATTTTTTTGAAAAAAAAAGTCTATTAAAAATGGAAAAAATCACTAAAAAATCAACTCCAAACAATCCCTTAGTAACACATCAAACGATATTCAAAATAAAAAAAGGTATCTAAAGTCAATTACAATTTAGGGTTTGAATTATTGTTTTAAAAACATGACTCTGGACCAGTTTAACGAAACGAGGTTGGATTAGTGAAAATTGGACCGGCAATTCCTTACACTAAACTTTATGCTGTGTTTGGTTGGGGGATTTGGGGGAGGGATTTGGAAAGAGAAAGGGAAAAGTGTGTGAAACTAGGTGAAATATAGATATATTTTATTGACATTTCACCTAACTTTTCCCTTTCCTTTCTAAATCCCTTCTCAAATCCTCCAACCAAACACAGCGTTAATGTTAGTAACTGGGTGTATGACTTAAAAATTGGAAGGTTAAATTACACTTTTCATCTTCGAATTTTCACTTACATTTTATTTTAGTCTCTAATCTTTTATTTGTAATAATTAAATCTTAGACTTCAACCATATTTCAATATAGTCACCTCATCACTTTACTGTTTAAAATTTAAATAAAAGTTGAAACTTGAGAGATCAAAATGAAATTCAATTAAAAGTTGGATTGTGAGTATAATTTTGTATGTCAATTTTTTCCTCTTGCGTCCCTAAAACGTGCTCATGTAATCCTCATATGAGCACTTTTTGTTCAAATTCTTAATAGCAAGTGATGAGGGAATTACATTAATATACAAATGAAAGTATGAGAATTTAATTATTGCAACTAAAAGATGAGGGACAAAATGATGTTTGAATGAAAGTTCAATAGCAAAAGTGCAATTTACCCAAATCTTCAAGTTCAAAGTTCAAGTGAAGTTGCATTCAAAAAAAAAAAAAAAAATTGCAGTGAAGTTCTCAAAAAAAAAATATAAAGAAATAAATAAAAATAAATAAATAAATAAATAATATTGAAGTGAAGTATTCACCACCATGACCATACTGAATAATAATAGAGAGTGTTTATATCTTAAAAAATTAAAATGGAATAGCAAATGTTAATAATAGCATCAGTGAGCTGTATGATACTCTCTAGTCTCTAGTATAACTTTTTTATTATATTTTATTTTTTTCAAATTTTTATATTAGGACTGACTTCCAATTCATGCTCTCAATGACAAACTTAAGCAAGAGACTAGGGAATATGATCAGTGTTTTTTTCTGACTAGTCTTTGTCATTGTAATTGCTGTACCAAAACTTTTTATTTATATTTTAATTTTTATAAAATTGAGGTCTAATAATTATGCTCATCACTTTGCTTTTGCCTATTTGGTCCACTAATTGCGGTCAACGGGTCCTACATCCCACCAAAGGGTCACACCAACATTTGGTTGTTTTTTTTGTTTTTTTACTTTGTCCTTAAAGGAAGGTAAGTTGATCGAATGTGATAGCCAACCATAGAGATGGTTGAAGAGCTATCGGAAGTTGCCAAAGGGTGGTCACAGAATCAAGTTGAGATCCTTGGACTCCTTCCTTATCTTTTTATTCAGCAATGTTAGGTATTATAAAAAGTCTTTTATGAAAATGATCATGAAAGATTTGTGACCTTTAAATTATACTTAGAATAAAGCACCACACACTAATCAAGGTAATCTAAGGGTCATAAATTTTTCATGATCATTTTCATGAAAATTTTTTCATGATCCCTAACATTTCTCCTTCTTATTATAATGGTAGAGATACACCTTGAATTAATCTAACGGTTTAAATTTGGGAGAGAAAAATAAATTTGAATTTGTTTTATTATTTTTTTATTTTTAAATAGTCAAATCTAAATTGTTGGATCCACTCAAAGTGCATATCCACCATTACAAGTAAGGAGGTAAGGAGAGAGTTCAAGGAGAGGATCTCAACTCTACAGAATCATCCGAGCTCATGGGAGGATATTTCGAGATGCGGCTGTTTCCATTCAGTTCGTGATTAGATTGGAGAGTATTGTTGAGTTCGTAGAAATCCATCACGGGTCCTATTTCGATAATCTAAACCGTTAATGTGTAAAACTCGTCGAGTACTATATGCTTGTAAAACATTACGTTAATCGGATATCGATAACTATATGATCAAATCAGTTTTGTATAATAAAAAAAAATAGACGGTGAAAAAATAAACAGTTGACAGAAATTTAATCCGATAAGATAGTACTCAACGAGTTTTACACATTGAATAGTTTAAATTATTGAAACAAGACTCGAGATACACACCCACAGACCTAATAATACCTTTCAATCCGATCACGGACGGAAAGGAAGACCAATCCTTTGGACACTACCAAAAGAGTGTTATAGGTCAACTAATTAGGGCCAGCGATATAAGAGGTAAAAAGTAACATGAAAAATATATATAAATAATTTTTTTTTATTCATTTTAAGTTATAAAAGATAGTAATTATAAGACAATTTATTGACACTACTTATGAGAAATCAATAATTTTTGTCATATTTTGTCTAAATTCTATATTTTAAACCTCATATTTTATAGATATAAAAGTGTGGGTGGCGAAACAATTTAATCTTCATTAAAACTTAAAAGGGGTGAATCTATATAATTTGAAAATAATTATCCCATTAACCCATCAAGTTGTCAAGAAGTGTTGAAAAAAAAAAATTCACTACAAAAATTTTGACATTTTGCGACGGCAAAATGCCATCGTAAATACTCAAAATGTCATCTCAAAAGTTTTTTTTCAATGGCAGATGACTTTTAGCGACAGCAAGTAGGGAGTCGCAACAAAGGACGTTGCTAAAAGGTTTTAGCGACAGCACGATGTCGTCGTCTTTTTTTTGCAACGGCAAAGTTGCCTTTTTGCAACGGAATTCTGCCGTTGCCATTACTATGTAAAAATTTGAGATTTTTTGAGACGGCGTTGTGTTGCTGTCGCTAAAGTATTTTATTACGACGGGTAACCTACCGTCGCTAAAAGTTTATTTGAGACAACACGACAACGCCGTCTCTAAAAGGTTATTTGCGACGGCAAATAATACCGTCATGAAAAGTTTTTTTCAACTTTTTTGCCAATATCTTTTGCGACGGCAATGCTTATGTCGCAAAAACAATCTGGTTCTAATGTTTTTTGAGACGGTGTGGTGCCATCTCAAAAAAAAAAAAAAACCTACAATAAAATTATTAAAAATATAAAAATTACCTATATTAAATGAAAAATAACTGAAAAATAAACCGATAATTACATAATAATATAAAAATTCCAGTATAAAAATAATGATTCATCCATAATAAAAATATTCTTCCATTCATAACAATACATCAACAAAATTATCTCACTATTTAATGTTGCATAATACATATACAATGTTTAAATATATAATGTTGTTCACAATTCAAAATAACGTAAATCAAAAACAAAAGTTTTCGTCATGATTCTTCCGTGGGTAACAAAAACAAAAGCTAGTCGTAATCTTCACACGCCTGCATTCTACAAGAAGCAAACTGCTATTAGGAAAATATCTGAAAACAAAAAATAAAAATAATTAATGACAATATAATTATATGTTAATATTTTAATTACGAAAAAATATAAAAAAAAATTAACTACTATATAATTACAAAGATAATTAAGTAAATAATTTTGGCTAGACAGAAATTTGACTCTAACTCCCAAACCGGGAGCCCAATTCAAGCCCCATCTTCTCCCACAAGTCTCTCGTGCTTAGGCGGTCGTGTGTGCCAAGTTTCGTACCAAACCGACGCCGTTTGGTGATTTTGGGGTGTCAACACCTCGAATTTAAATTTCTTAAGGAACTAGTTTGCCTAGAGTGAAATCTGACTCTAACTCCCAAACTGAGAACCCGATTGGAGCCTCATCTTCTCCCACAAGTCCCTCGTGCCTGGGCGGTCGTGTGTGCCAAGTTTTGTGCTAATCCGACCCCGTTTGGTGATTTTGGAGCATCAACACCTCAAATTCAAGTTTGTTAAGAAACTAGTTTGCCTAAAATGAAATCCGACTCTAACTCCCAAACCAGGAACTCGATTGGAGTCCCGTCTTCTCCCACAAGTCTCTCATGCCTAGGCGGTCGTGTGTACCAAGTTTCGTGTTAATCCGACGCCGTTTGGTGATTTTGGGACATTAACACCTCGAATTTAAGTTTCTTAAAGAACTAGTTTGCTTAGAGTGAAATCCGGCGCTAACTCCCAAACCGGGAATCCGATTTGAGTCCTGTCTTCTCACACAAGTCCCTCGTGCCAAGGCGGTCGTGTGTGCCAAGTTTCATGCTAATCCGACGCCGTTTGGTGATTTTGGGGTGTCAACACCTCAAATTTTATGTTTTTCAAAGAACTAGTTTGCCTAGAGTGAAATCCGGATGTAACTCACAAACCGAGAACCCGATTCGAGTCCCGTTTTCTCCAACAAGTCTCTCGCGCCTAGGCAGTCATGTGTGCCAAGTTTCATGCTAATCCGACGCCGTTTGGTGATTTTGAGGCATTAACACCTCAAATTCTAAGTTTCTTAAAAAACTAGTTTGTTTCTTAAGAGTGAAATTCGGCCCTAACTCCAAAATCGGGAACCCGATTCGAGTCCCATCATAAATATAAATATAAATATAAACATAAGCAACTAAGCTTACTTCTATATAATGGTGTAGCAATGGGGCCCACCATTCTAATGCACAATATTTCAGGAAAACCTAGAACCAAAACAAAGCCAAACTCATCCAAGTACCAGAATTATCAGACATTTCCCCACCAAAAAAATATAGTATAATCATGATTTTCCAAGATCCCCCTTACATTTCCACAAGAATTTGTAGTTTATTTTAGTATCTTTGTAATCTATGGTCAAAGAGCCAAACTTTCAAGACTATTCTCACATAAATGTTCACTATGTTCTTATAAATGTTAGATAGGTTAGATAGATTTGGATTGTACATGTTTAAATTTATTTATTTTTTAAATGAATGCTAGACAATAGATACGTCAAATATGTCTTAACAACCAATGAATTTAGTTCGAGGCCGTGGAGTGGTTTCCTATTAATTTATACCTATTAAGAGTAGATTTACCCATATTAGTTTCTCTTCCTTAAAGGCTTCATTCTTTCTTTTTTAGGGTTTAGGCAAGGTAAGGAGACTCGAACTTAAGTCTCATTACTGAGGAAATACGGCCTAAGCCAATGGGATATCCCCTAGGGGACTTCCTTAAGGCTTCAAATTTTGGAAATACTAGTGTTTAAAACTTTCAATTTGTATGGATAATAGAAGCTTACAAGTAGATAAACAATATTTAAGAGTTATGATATGTTTTGCATGTAAAAAAAAAAAAAAAATTCTATTAACAACACCAACAAACTTCTGCACAACCACACTCCTTTTCAGAAAATAGAGGGAAAAGAAACTGAGCTACTCATCACCAATCTCCAAAAGCAATGAACTATATACTATGGTCAGAACTTCTCTATCCTTGTCCATCCCATGGAAATTTCAAGAACATAGACTCAATATTCAATTTCACTAGAAGATGCAATATTAAGCATATTGACAAAACTCACTTCATAACTTGGACAGGATAACCTTTTCGGCAACTAACCCATAATGCCTCATTCATTTTATCAAACTTCTTATCAAATGACTGTCTTGTTCGTCCTTTTGTTTCCACTGAGGTCTCTTCCACCACTGTCCACAAATATATATGTATAGATAGATAGAGTTTAGATAGATAAAAAAATAGAAAATAGATCAACCTCAATGCATGCATGAAAAGAACAACAGAAATATAAAGTATTTATAGTAGCACAAGAACGATGTTTATGCCCAACCATACAAAATTGGATTGTTCATCAATGAATAGCCTGACTTAGTCCTACCATTTAGATAAATCTTACTTTGCAAAATTTTTACAAGATAAACATCAATGTAAAGGCCAAATCAAGTGGCAATGCGCCACTAATGACAAATATGCATGACTTAACAACAACAGCTTGTAAGAAAAAATGTTCATGAAAGAGCAACTTTGACACCAAAACCCAATGTATAGGGATGCCAGTGAAAATATACACATTGCCTATAATGGCCATTACTCAAACAATAACATATCTAATGCACCCATGAGCATACCTTCCTGTGTAGATGAACCATTCATCGTGATCCTCATCATCTTCATAGCCTCCAGAGAGTGCTACAGACTGAACCATTCACCCTGATTTTTATCTGGGTCATTTTCTGCTAGAATTGGTCCAACATGGGGAAGACAGCAACACATTTTTAATCAACTAAACCTAATATCCCTAAATCATTTTCCCTAATTGAGAAAATAAACCTTTATAGCAGTGTAAAAGAAAAATATCCAAAATAAGTTGACAATCAAAAATCATCCGAAGAACCTAAACAAACAGTCACACGTACAGGTCATGTATATATATATAGAACCAAAACAATGAACTCAATATTAAAGAGAACACATATACACACACACACATATATATATCAAATAGATTTTGTGTATTGTTCACCCATGAGCGAGATATGTTCTATAAGTTACAAATCTGAGCGAGATTTGGATGTTGTACCCATGAGTTTGTGTAATATATATAATAAAAACTTACAAATCTGAGCGATTGATTGAGAGTGAGGGTTTCTGAGCTTCAAATCAAATGGGTTTCTGAGCGAGAGAGAGGGAGGGCGGTAACGGAGGTGATGGCGGCGGCACAGTAGTCACAGTGGCAGTAATAGTGGCGTCGGAGACAGATGGGAGAGAGATAGAAAGTGTAACCGTGTATGGTTTGGACCGTATATGATATGGAAGATTGGATCGAGTGTGGAGCAATCTGTAGATGTTTGATCTGTTAATGATGATGAGTAGGAGGTTAGGGTTTCTGGTTCTAGGGTTGAAGTGTTGTATTGTCAAGAGAGATACAGGGAGGAAGAGAGAAAAAGAGATATATATATATATATAGAGAGAGAGAAAGGATTGATCGATGATATGGCTCGACGCCGTCGTCTACATTACTTACAGTCACGAGAGAAAGAGAGAGAGAGAGAGAGAGAGAGAGAGAGATGGGGATTTTTGTGGTTAAAAAATTAGGGATTTGAGATTTGGGGATTTTTGGTTGAGGGGAAAAAATGAGCGCCAATCAGATTTTGAGTTTTTTTTTTTTTTTTTTTTTTTGCGACATCAAGTATAACCGTCACAAATAAAAATTTAAGGTAGCATTTGGTAATGTTTACATTTTTTGTTTATATTTACAAAAATTTTATAAATTGATTTTTATTTATTTTTAGAAAAACATAAATTACAAACGCATTTGGTTTGAATAAAATGTTTTAAAAAATTTAAAAACATAAACTAAAAAACATGTTTGTCTAGGCCTAAAATATTTATATTTATTTTTTTATTATTTATGACGATGTTATAATTGAAAAAAAAAATTAATTGAAAAAAATTAATTAAAAAAAATATTTGAAAAAAATATATTTGAAATTTTGTTTTTTGAAAAGAGATGAGAGAGATAGAGAAGAGAGATGAGTGAGAGAGATAGAGAAGAGAGATGAGTGAAAGAGAGAGAGAAAAGAAATGAACGAGAGACACAGAGAGAAAGAAAGACCCATTTCATTTTTTGACTTTTTCCTCTTTCAACAACAATGGGCTTAGAGAAAGAGATTAGTATGATTGAGAGAAATGAACGACTGAGAGAGAAAAGAGATGTAGTGAGAGAGAGAGAGAGACAAAGAGAAAGAAAAAAAAATAGAGATAAACAAGATGAGCGAGAGAGAGAGAAAGCGAGCAAAAAGAGATGAACAAGACATATAGAGAGAGGGAGAAAAAAGATAAGCAAGAAAGATAGAGAGAGAGGAGATAAAGTGGTAATGGTAGAGGAGATGGAGTAACAGTAGTGGAGGAGAGGTAATAGTAGTAGTAGTAATAGTGGTAGCAGTGGTGGCAATAGTAGTGGAGTGGTAGCGATGGTCGTAGTAATGGTAGTCGTAGAGGTGGAGTGGCAACAGTGGTAATAAAGGTGGTAGTGGAATGACATTTGCAGTAGTGGTGAATGTGGTAGAGGAGATAAGTGGTGAAAGAGAGATGAGTGAGAGACAGACAGAGACAAAGACAGAGTAATAAGCGAGAGAGAGACAAAGTGGTCGCTAAAAGTGCATTTTCTTGTAGTGGAGAGCTCGGTAAATAGAGAAAATGGAAGGGAAAGAGTGAGCAAGGTGAACACAATGGGGGAGAGAGACAGACAGACATAGAAAGAGAAAGAGAGAGAGCAGAGTGATGAGTGAGAGAGAGATAGAGAGAGAGACAGAAAGAGAAAGAGATAGAAACAGACAGACAAACAAAAAAAAAGAGAGAAACAAAAGATGAACGAGAGATAGACAACGAAAGAGAGAGAGAGAGAGAGAAAGCGAAAAGAGATGATCGAGAGAAAGACATAGAAAGAAAGAGAGAGAAGAAATATAAGCGAGAGAGAGAGAGAGAGAGATAGAGATAGAGATAGAGAAAAGTGAGATGAGCGAGAGAGATAGAGATAGAGAAAGAAGAGAGATAGAGAGATGAGAGAGATGACTGAGATAGAGAGAAGAGAGATGAGCGAGAGACAAAGAGACAAAGAGAGAGAGACAGAGAGACAGAGACAAAGACAAACAGACAGAGAAGAATGATAAGTGAGAAAGAAAGAGAAGAGAGAGAGAGAGAGAGAGACAAAAAGAGAAAGAGATAGAGAGTGAGAGACTGTCACGACCCAAACCCGCCCCTATGGGTTTAGCACCGTAACCGGGCAGTAATCCATGATTACCGAAGGCTTGCTTAACAGTAATAACAGTAGGTCCTAGCTTGAAGGACTTGGAACCTTGCAGTGAGGCACATTGGTTGGCTTGACAAAAAGGGAGTTTAACCCAACGCTCCTAGCTCCGATCCGGTGCCTGGACACCTACATATATATATATATATATAAACAGTGAGCTAAAACCCAGTAAATAACATATGCGTAAAGAGGTTAAGAATGAATGTCCTTTCAGTATTGAAAACAGTCATTTATCAGTATATCAATCATTCAATTTGTGGCTCATATTTCGTGCCATAACAGTCATTCAGAAACTATAATAGTCATATGTAGTACATCTAATAGCAAAACAATACAGTAGGTCTTAACAGACCGAACAGTCAGTTGATGGCCATCATAACAGTAAACAGTAGTGGTTCCAACACGAGAATCGACAGAGATCTCTGTGACAGTAACAGTACAGTACAGTAACAGTAAATTGCTATGGATGCCTCGAATACAATTCACAAATAGGACGAACATTCATTCAGTAAGAAATATTATTTTAGAAAACAGTACAGTTGTTCATTCAGAAAATATTCATGATTGAACATATCTTTATAACATTGTTATTCACAGAAAGATCGGGCTATGTTAGCCAGAGCGTCTCGATGCCAACCCTACACGCCATCGTAATAACCCCGATTAATTGGCACTTAATTATGCCTAACAGTAATTAAGAGGAAACCCAGAATTAAGTTGCACGTGTATTGCATGATTTATGTGTTTTTATCTGTTCGGTGTCGAAATATCTGTTCGTGTTTTTAAACTTTAAATTGCAAATTGGAAGCCTTATCGGCACCCGATTCCGAAATTGATTAGTGTTTTAGACCAGTTAGATTTTATGTGATTTTATGGTGGGTTCCATTAAAATTCGATTCGGTACGATTAAATTAGATTAAATAACATTAAATTATGAGTTCAATTATTTACAATAGTGCCATTGAAGCCCACTATCTAAGACAACCATGGAACTTAGTCTTAAAAGATTGTTTCCATCACCTTGTTGTGAGACCAACGGCTAGAGAGGGAGAGAAGTAGGAGAAAATTGTGGTCTTCAAGGAATTGCTTGGAAATTGAAGGGAAATGAAGAGTTGTGTGCAAACTTGAGCTTCTAAGCTTGACATTGAAGGTTTAAGGTCACGTGCCGCAATCTGTTTGGCCCTTTTGACTCCGTCTATCTATATCAACGCCCACTGTGAGTAATAACTCTGTAAAGTTATGTTTAACTTTAAGTATTTTCTAACTGATATAATATGATCTGCTTTCTGAAATACTAAGTTATGAATTATGAATAAATCTCCAATTTTCTGAAAAGTATTGTGGCACCCTTAGTCCCTATGGCCCTCGCCCGGGAGTAACAATACCGTGGCATATGGCCCTCGCTCGGGGTTAACAATACCGTGGCATATGGCCCTTACCCGGGAGTAACAATACCGTGGCATATGGCCCTCGCCCGGAGGTAACAATACTGTGGCATATGGCCCTTGCCTGGGGGTAATAATACCAAGGTTACTTGCGCGCAAGATACGGACCTTTATGGTTATTGGTACCAACTCTGTCTATGGTCTCTAGACCAATTTGATATGTTAGCTAATGGGTGTACCACATATAATCTTATGCAAAATCTGAATATGAATATGAGCATGTATCTGAATCTGTTCTAATTTGAAATCTGGGAATGCATAAGACTCTGTTTTGTTAAGATTATGGGTTCTGATATAAACTTTGATTTCTGACTCTGTGATGGACATCATTCATTAAACCCTTTATTCTGTTATTATTCACTGGGCTTTCGCTCACAGTTTATATATATATATATATATATGTAGGTGAGCCGGCACAAGACCTAGGCCAGAGTTGATGGCCCTCTGTTTTGTTTTTGGTCAGCCACCTGTTGCGCCTCCGAGGAGGTTCCGCCTGAAGCCCGATGCCTTGGCAGTTTTGTCTTCGTGCTAGTCAATATTTGTGTTTTGTAACGTCAGATCTTGGGAATAATTTCTGTAAATACTTTGTACATATGGGTGTACCTGACTAGCATGTTTATGTATATAAATAAGTTTTGTATTTTTCTGTTCCATATACGTCATCACAGCTCATTGGACCTTGTTTACTTTATATATTCGCTTCCGCAGCCCCTCATTATTCGTTAATTTGTTCAGAGGCCTTTGGTAATCCACAGATTACTGGCCGGTTGCGGCGCTAAACCTACAGGGGCGGGTTTGGGTCGCGACAGTTACAGAACGAACACACACTAAGCTACACAGTTGGGAAATAAAACTTAATCCCTAATTTGCCTCGGTGTGGTTCTACATCAATATCCTCCTTAAGATGCCTTAAACATGCCCTAGGAATGCTTACGATGGAAAGAGGATGCAAAAAGCACTTTTAAACACTTTACAAAATTTTCAGAAAACAGGGGTCACGCTCGAGTGTGGCTTTCTACGCTTGAGCGGACGTGCAAACAAAGAATCCCCGCTCGAGCGTCACTTTCTACTCGCGGGATCAGAAACATGGCAAAAATCGATGCATGAAATTCACGCCGATGGGCGCTGATACCCTTCGGCGTGAGACACAAGTCTCGCCGAAAGACATTCCGCCGAAGCGATCAGAACACATGTAAAGTACTGGATACACGCATTTCCGCCGAAGGCGTTACTTTCCCGCCGGCGGTGATGATAAACACAGTTATGTACGCCGGCGTGAAGTTCCTCGTTCGGGTGTAAGTCCAAATTCTGGAAATTCCAGATTGAACCATCAAGCTCAAAATCAACCTTAAATGTACTAAATTCAATCCTCTTGGGCTAATTTTCTGAAAAACACTTGTAAACTCATAATATGACATGTTTCAAAGATCAATTTGCAAAATCAAAGCCCAAAGGTAGTTCAATTAGACACAAACTTCAACTCAAAATTCAAGAACATGAAGAACAATGCAAAACTCACACATGCATGAGTTCCCATGTACTCTTACGCTCTAAGACAAGATCAAATGCAAGATTTAACTTCAAAACATGGTGAGTTCATGGATCAAGACCCAAAATAAGAACATGCATAGAGGAATTCTCATGAAACAACTTCTAAACTTCAATATAAGGACATGCATGCATGAATTCCTACTCAATTCAACATATTGGACCAAAACTTGACTCTAACCTCTAATTTGCCATGAATCATGCAAGAAGTAACTCAAATGCACAATGGAGAAGAGGAATTCTCTACCTTAGGTCTTGAATTCAAAATGAAAGCTCAAAGGTGTAATCTACACTTCAATTCTTCAAAATTTCCAAGCAATTCTTGATGAACTCAAACTATCTCCTATGTCTCTCTCTCTCTAGTCAGTTAAGCGCTCTAATGGCTGAGGAAATATTGATGAGAAAGCTAACATGTATAAATCAAATAAAAGGCTCATGAAAGTCCACTAAGTGGCATTTTGGTAAATAACTCAAGTTGATGCATTTTAACTCCATTTAATCTAATTTAATCATACTAAATCAAATTTCAACTAAATTTACCATAAAATCACATTAATTCTAATTAACACAAAACACTAATCAATTTTCGATTCGGCTGCCGATAAGGCCTTCAATTTACAGTTCGAAACTTAAAACATGAACAGATAAATCAATGACAAACAGATAGAAATGCATTTAAACTAATACACTCAATCAATCAGTCAGAATTTCGGTCAATCAGTCACTTAATCATGCTCAGTCACAGTTTAGTAGTAATCAGTGGTATTATCAGTAAACAGTGGTGAGGGTTGTCTCAGAGACAAAAAAAGACACAGAGAGAGAAGAGAGATGAACGAGAGAGACAGAGAGAAAAATAGAAAGAAGAGTAATGAACGGAAGAGACATATAGAGAAGAGAGATGAACGAGAGAGACAAAGAGAGAAATAGAGAGAAGAGAGATGAGCGAGAAAGACAGAGAGAAGAGAGATGAATGAAAGAGACAGAGAGAAAAAAGAGATGAGAGAAGACATAGATGAGTGAGAGACACAGAGAGAGAAAGAGACAGATAGACAGACAGATAGACAGAGAAGAGTGATGAGTGAGATAGAGAAAGATGAAAAAATAGGTGAAAAGAGATAGAGAGAGAGAGAGAGAAAAGAGCGAAAAAAGATAAACGAGAGAGAGATAGAGAGAGGTGAACGAGAGAGAAAGAAAGAGATGAGAGAGATTGAGAGAAGAGAGATGGGCGAGAGACACAAAGAGAAAGAGAGAGATAGACAGACAGAGAAGAGTGACGAGTGAGAGAGAGAAAGAGAAGAGAGACAGAGAGATATGAAGATGAAAAAATGGGTGAAAAGAGAAATGTTTAAAAGAGTAAGACGACGTCGTTTTTTTTTTTGTGACAGAAAAATACCATTGCATTTATTTAAACTATTTTGTGGCTATATATATATGATGCCGTCTCAAAGCCACAATATATATATATATATATTTTTACTCTTTGTTTTTTTTTTTTTACAACGGTACCTATTACAGTCGCAAAAAACTCTTTTTTTTTTCTTTTTTTTTTTTTTTTGCAACTACAGCTGGTGCCGTTGCAAAAACTCTATTTTTTTGCGACAGGAATTTCTGCCGTCGCAAATACTCTCCTTTTTCGCAACAGCATTTTATGCCGTTGCAAATACTCTATTTTTTGCGACAGCAAGTTGTACCATCTTAAAAAGTCACATTTTTTGGCGACGGCAAGTTGTACCATCGCAAAAAGTTATTTTTTGCGACGGCAAAAGATTCTGTGTTTTAAGCCCCCTTTTCTTGTAGTGTTTATGGTGAAAAAATTGTTTGATAATCAATTGATATTATTAAAAAACCAAAGAGACCCTATTCGTAACTTGAGAAATGTAAGAGATTTTAAATTTTATATTTATAAATTCACTCATGATAATGTGGTAAAGGGGTTGAGCGTTGGACCTATGTATTTGAATGTATAACAAATTAAAAATTGATAGATATAATTTTTCATTTGAAGAGCTTTTTTTGAAATTTTTAATATTTTCCTGAGGAACCTAATCTCTCCCTATTACATTTCTCTTCTCAGCACACAAAACCAAATGAGATAGCAATTGCAGAATTGTTGAATGACTGCTTTTTTTTTTCTATAAAAAAAAAAAAAAAAAAAAAAAACTACTATTGACGATGAGACCGATTAAAAAAAAAAAAACACAATTGGTCGAATGCAATTGTAAAAATTTATGTATTTTTTTATTTGTAAGATAAAGTTGAGAAAATTCGAAGGGTCCGGACTGCCTCCAGTCTAGATTTGAAATAGTTCGGTTTAGTTCAGCCTATTGGGCCCATTTTTGGGCACCTTTTCAATAATCAAAACCATTTACGTTTTAAAATTTGTTGAGTACATTATTCCTATAAAAAATCATGTCGATCGAATAATGAATATTATGTATTCGAATCACTTTTGTTTATAAAAAAATGGACGGTCAGAAAATTAACGGTTCATAAAAAAGTTATCTGAATACATAATATCCATTATCCGATCAACGTAGTTTTTTACAATGATAATGTACTTAACAAACCCTAAATTGTGAACGGTTCGAATTATCGAAAATAGACTCAAAAGTGAGCTTAATGGGCCAGAGTGGACCCTCCAGTCTACGACTGGAGGCAAGCTCTAGCCAAATTAAAATATTAATTAGTATAAATTTCTAAACTTTTTTTTTTTTTTAAGAAATTTGTAGAACTTAAATTTTTTGAGCGATCACATCTAAAAAAATTCTAGAGTCGCCACTGGTCTATCATTACTGTTGATGGCCAAAGGTGATGAGAATGGAAGAGATGGTGAACATTTATTTTAAAAATAAAAAATAAAGTAACACTTTTGTTTGTAGAAATTTTAAAATTTTCAAAAAAAATTCATTTTCAATTTTTGAAATATAAAAGTTAAAAAAAAAAAAAAACAACAACAACAACAACAACAATATTATCAAACCACCCCTTAAGTGCAACTCTAGAAGTAAATATTAATATGAGGGTAATATCACGTAACGGTATCATCATTCAATAAGCTATCTAGAGTTAGTGGAAAAACAAAACTTGCCAACTTTTCGTTTGGCAAGAAGGTTTGGGGCTATTTTAGTTATAAAAGACAAAATAGGCTATTTTAGCCATAACAAATAAAATATTACATCTAACCCATAATCATTACACTCTTCTCTCACAAAAAAAGTCAAAAAAACCAAATCAAGCCAAAAAGTCCTTCCCAAATCAAATTTTTTAGCCCAGACTAAAATAATCAAAAAAATTAAAAAGTCAAAAAGTCAACTCACTTCCCAAACGGAGGCTAGTATTTTTATAATTTTTTATTGATTAGTAACATCATGTATGAGAACGTCACCATTACAATTTATATTTTTTCCAGCTCTACAACTAATCTAAGAAATGTGCATACATTTCAATTTATCTGTTGAGGCTTTAGCGTTAACTTTTTAGTGGGGGTTTAGAGTTTGCTTTTTTTGGTGATTTTATTTTTATATATAGTGATTTTTTTTTAAAAAAATTAAAAAGTTTTAGATTTTTAGATTCTATTCAATGAGGCAAACCGAAAATTAAAAAAAAAATTCAAAAAAGACAAAAATTAATATATATATATATATATGTCTTTTTTAGAATATCTCAAACAACCTCCTAATTTTTTTTGAATAAATTATAAATACACTCCCTGAGATTTACTTAAAAAGCGAATTACCCTCTTTGGTTTTGAAAATTATATTCCACCTATAGACATTCCATGTTGACCAACCATTAAGACTTAGACGCTTGAAATACATGAAGATGTTTGAAATTGTTAGAGCTACTGTATTATCATTTTCGTGTCAAAAATTATTTTTTTGTCAAAATTATCATTTGTTGGTTCGTCTTGAGGGTTTATTTTTACCTAAAAAAAGTTGAAATTTGAAAAAAAATAAATTTAACACAAAATTATAACCCTTTGAGTTAGTTTTTCAATGTCACTTGATTCACCCCAATATAATGTTAGATGAGCGATAAGCCCAACATATGAAAGTGTCGCAACGATGTGCAACCACACCTTCTCCTGACGTCCAAAATTTAGATTTTAAGTACAATTTTGTAGGGCAGCGCAAGGGGGAAGCGATGCTCATCCTAGGATGCCCCTTTGGCTTGTTTTCCAAGTTCTTTAAGCCTACAAATACAATCCTTACCCCCTCTTTCAAGGGATTAGACTTTTTAAGTAAAATTATAAAATTCCTGACTTCCTCCTCTCAAACCCTAGGCTCTGAAAATACACCTTCTCACATCAACTTTAACAACTAAAAATTCATATAAGACTTAAAGAACTTGAACATAATCGTAACCAGAACCTGAGGAAGGCAATCACGTAAGAAAACTCGACTTTTCTTCACTTTTTTCAGTTTATAAAAAACCAACAAGTAAGCTCTTTTTTTCTTTCAATTTTCAGTTACTTCTACTTTATTTTTCATAATATAATCATGGTTAGGATGATAGGTTGCATGCATGTTTATCTAAGTTAGCTATTTCATTGATTTTTCACTTTATTTCACATGTTTTGTTTATATTATTTAAACTGTATGTCTAAGCTAGTTTAATCATGTAATATTCATACATATAGCCCGGTTTGATCATCATCTAGTTTCAGCATTTTTTTATTTTTTATTTTGTTAGTTGCTTTGTTTGTATTAAATTATATTAGTAGCCATTAAACCGGACCTAGGTTTGCATTGTATGTTTTTATTTGCATGTGTTAGACTCGTGTATATTTTTAATTTTATAATAAATTACTCATTTAGTAATAAATTATTAAGTCAATTAACAATTTTTAATGATGTCAAAAATATATTTCAATTAATAATTCAAATAATTTATTATTTTGTAGGAGAACAACTAGTAATTTTATTTCTTAAATAATTTTTTTTTTAACAAAGGTGTATTTATAATTTTTCAAATCATAAAAAATAATTTATATTTCAAATAAATTTCAGAAGATATATTTATAATTTAATTATATTTTTCATAAAAAATGGAATTAATTTTGAAACACTTTTGTTTTGAGATAAATTTTCAAGAAAAATTTTGGGGAGAGAGTTTAGAAATTTTTTTGATTTGTTTGATTGTATATTTTGAAAATGGTTTTGGAGTCTGAGAGTTTGGGATGATTAGATATTTTGTTATAGTTGAATAGTTATGTATGAGAGAAAAAGTAATTGAGAATGAGAGAAAAGAGAGAAAAATTGATTAATTGAAGTGTAATAGAGCATAAAGTAATTTTGAAATTTTTTTGAGAAAATTTGTAACCAAACATATTTTTGAAAATTTTTTTCTAAAAATATATTTTAAAATACAAACCAAACACATCCGTAAACCTTGGAATTAAAGTGGCAAACCTATTCGGAGATTTTTTAAATATATTTGAAGGGATTTGAATTAGGAACATAATAATATTATATGCACTAATTGATATATTAATTAATGTATTAACAGATGATATAGTATAATTTTATAATTTAAATAATAAATAAGATTATGATTTTAAAATGATAATATTATAATATATATATTAATTAATATATCAATAAATACGTATAACACTGAGTGGCTAAACCTTGAAATTAAAGTGGGAAAGCTATTCGAAGATTTTTTAAGAGTTCATTTAAGAAGTGGATTGACTTTTTGATTTTTTAATTTTTTTTTAGTTATGTGTTTTGGAAAGTTGATAAAAAGTTGACTTTTTAGCTTTTTTAACTTATTTTATCTTTTTGTGGGTAAGTTATGTGAAAGGTGATGTGACTCAAAATTGGTAAAAAGTTAGAAGCTGGCTTTTTATCAGCTTCCCAAAGAGCAAAGTCTTGTTTGGAAAAGGCTTTTGACTTTTTTAACTTTTTTGTAAGAGAAAAAATATAATGATCATGGATTAAATGTGATATTTTATCTTATTAGGTTAAAAAATTTATTTTATTTTTTGTAACTATTTTAGTAAAAAAAAAACTCAACTTTTTTTTTTTCCAAACGGAGCCTAAAAAAAAAAAAAAAAAAAAAAAAACTCAACTGTTTGAGGGATTTGAATTAGGGACAAGATCAAATGATTCGACAAGTTCTGTTCTGTAATGATGGGACATGCATGCTAATGCTACTTTCTACAGTGCAATTGTAGAAAGTAGTTGGGACCAATCGCCTTTCCCCCTTTGCCTCTCCTTGACGCCTTTCCAATTTCAAGTAAAAACTTTGAGGAAAAAAAAAAATTCTTATTATTTGATTTTAATAACAAATTAAATAGGTACTTTTTTAATCGTTGGGATCCTGGATCTCATTACTACTTATGTGAAATTGCCCTTGACTCTAGTCATTCTTTTGAATTTATTAGTTGTAACTGATAGAGAATAAGATAGAAAATTTCACAAAATAAGATATAAATAGAAAATAAATGTGTAAGAATCACATAAGTGGGGTTTCTTATGAAGCTTAATTTTTATCTTATATTTGTATTTTGTTTTATGAAAATCTTTTGTATACTCAGAATTTTTAGTTAAATTTATAATTATTTATTTACAATTCATAGCTTTCTTTTTGATTCATAAAAATTAATATGCTGACAGACTACTTCATACATCCGGCAGGAAGTATTGTCTGTTAATATCTACAAACATCTACCGAAACTAACATCGCACCTATGTCAGAGTTGAAATTAATATTTCAGCATACTCTCAACATTAAAAAGTAGGTATAATCTCAATAATCTGCTATGAGAGAGACTTGAACCGAGACGTTGAGCGAGATAGACAAGCTCCTTACCACTAAACTAATAGATCAATGGTAATTCACAGCTTTCACTATATATATATATATATATTTTTTTTTTTGATCGGGCAAACCAGCAGAAACAATTAAATAGATAGGGAAGACAAGCACCTAACAAGTCCCATAGGTGGTTGGGCAACCCAATTAGGGGTTAAGACATTGCGAAAACATGCAGAGGCAACCCAGTGGGCGGCCTGATTACAAACTCTAGGACACCATCTAAAAACCCACTGCCTATGCAAAGCCATTGCTCTAACATCACTACACACAGCAAGACAGTCCCAGGGGGGGACCCCCTCAGAGACACAAAGCTTAATAACAAATTGGCAATCACTTTCGAACTCCACTTCCCCAAGATTAAGAGCAGCTGCCATAAGACACGCTTGGCGAATAGCCAGAAATTCTCCTTGAGCAACTGACTGCACTCTGACCAGACACACCACTCCATCCACCAACTCTCCCAAGTGGTTTCAAAGAAGAACCGCGGCAGCTCCAGTGCCGTGCTTCAAATCCACAACTACGTCACAATTAAATTTCCACCTCCCACTAGCAGGGGGAACCCACACAGCCTCTCTGCTGTTCACTCCCGTGGTCACAGAAGCCGGTAGTGGAGACACTTGGCAAGCGACCAAAAACTCAGATTCGTCACGCTTGGCCTTCTCAATCACTGCAGTAGGATTAACCAGACAATGATTGAACAGATGCTCATTGCGGCCTTTCCAAATGGTCCAAGCGACCCAAACCATTGAGCAAATCACTGACTTACCCCAGGCAGAAGCACCCAGAGATTCAAAGCATTGCCGAAACCAAAACCGAGCCGAAGTACTAACGATAGCATCGCATCTGAGACCGAGATCACACCCAAGCCAAACTCTTTTAGCCCAGTCACACTCAAACAGAATATGTTCAATAGACTCCGACACTTGCAAACACACTGGGCAGCATCCCGAGTTAGCACACCTTCTGTTATAGAGGTTCTGCGAGGTGGCCAGAGCATTGTGATAAATCTTCCAAACAAAATGCTTCAATTTTGGAGGTAAGTTCAGACTCCAAACCACCTGCCAATCTTTCTGAGACCAAACCGAAGAAGAGGATGACAGATCGGAGCCCAAATACGCTTGTCTCACTGCTTCTTGGTACCCCGATTTCACCGTATAACATCCCTTGGGGTCATGGTGCCAAAGCAGAACGTCAGCTTTATCTTCAACAGAAACTGGGATTGAGAGAATAGCATTGCAGTCTGCTGCAGACACAAGGTTACTAAGCTTCGGGACATCCCAAGACTTGCGAGCAGAATTAAACACCTCATTCACCTTTTGCACCGAAACTCCATGAGGCCGCTCGGTCTGAACACGAAATCCCGGAGTAGATGGGATCCATTGGTCTTCCCAGAAATTAATAGATTTACCATTCAAAACCTGCCACCGTAAACCCCCAGCGAGGATGTCCCTACCCTTAAGTAAGCTGAGCCAAGCCCAAGACGGACGCGACCCCCGCGCAGCATGCAGAAAATCCGAGGTGGGGTAGTAAATGCCTTTAATCATCTTAACAAATAGAGAATTTGGGAATTTAAGAAGGCGCCAGCCTTGTCAGGCAAGAAGAGCTCGGTTGAAAGCCCGAAAGTCTCTAAAGCCCAATCCACCATTGCGTTTCGTTAAGCACAATTTATGCCAACTAGTCCAATGAATACCCCGCCCCTCAGGGTCACCTTTCTACCAAAAGTTCCTAATGTAGGAACTGAGTTTGTTACAAATCTTGTGAGGAAATAAGAAACAAGCCATGGCATAGGTGGGCATTGCTTGGGCCACCGATTTGATGAGGACTTCCCGGCCTGCTGGAGACAGTAATTTCGCCTTCCAACCTTGCAGTTTAGATAAGACCTTCTCACACAAAAAATTAAAAGCTTCGGCCTTAGAGCGACCCCAACACGACGGCAGGCCCAAATATTTAGAAGAAGCTTGCAGCTGGGAAGTGCCAAGCAGATAACACACTTCCATCCGGCGGGCCCAAGGAACATTGCTAGAAAATTACACTCCCGACTTGGCAAAATTAACCGACTGGCCCGAGGCTTGACCAAAAACTTGCAGCAAATTGCAAACCTCATTACACTCCGCCCTATTGGCCTTCACAAAAAGCACCGTGTCATCCGCAAAAAACAAGTGGGTTAACGTGGGGCAGCCCCGTCTAATGCGCAGTCCAGTCAATCTCCCATTAAGAGCACTACGAGCAATCAACTTCGAAAACACATCCATGACAAGTATAAACAAATAAGGGGATAGTGGGTCCCCTTGGCGAAGACCCCGCCTAGGTGTAAAGCTAGTGCGCTTGGCCCCATTGACAATCACCGAAAAGGAGACCATGGTGACACAATCCATCACCCAATGAACCCATTGGGAATGAAACCCCATCTTTATCAACACAGCCCGGAGAAAGTTCCAATCCACTCGATCATAGGCTTTATTGAAATCTACTTTAATCGCCATATCCTCCACTTTTCCTTTGCGAATTTTCAGTGCGTGGAAAGCTTCATGAGCCACAATAATGTTATCTTGAATCAACCGTCCAGCCACAAAGGCCGACTGATTTTGCGAGATCACAGCACCTAGAATCCTTTTCAGCCGGTTTGCAAGAACCTTGGTGATAACTTTCATGTTGAAATTGCATAAACTGATAGGCCGGAAATGCGATAGTTGTTCAGGAGTGCCCACTTTGGGAATAAGAACCAAATTCGTATGGTTGAGCTCCCTCAACAAGAAACCCCCCCGAAAGAAGCTTGTCACCGCTGAGCACAAAGCTGGCCCCACAATATCCCAGTGCTGATGATAGAAATACCCGGGGAATCCATTCGGACCGAGAGCTTTCAAAGATCCAAGTTAAAAAGCTGCTGTTTTAATCTCCTCATCCATCACATCACGAGTCAGCAACATATTCATGTCATCCGAGATAACGCGATGTACCACCTCAAGGGCTTTGGTCATATCACCTCCATCCCGGTCCGAGAAAAAAGCTGAAAAGTAATGAAACAAATGAGAATTAATGTCCGCTTCTGAAGTAAGCAGGCTGCCATCATCACTTTTCAGTTGCAAGATTTGGTTTCTTTGGCGGCGCTGATTAAGAGTAGCATGAAAGAATGCTGAATTGCGATCTCCAAAGCTAAGCCAACGCACCCTGGACCGCTGATGTAAGTACATCTCTTCCCTCTTCAAGGCCATATCTAACTCTTGAGACAAAAGCTGGGATTGCTCTGCATTAGCCATTGTGCAAGGTTGACTTTGAAGGTGAGCAATTTGCCCTCTAAGCTTCTCAATGGTCCTCCGTCCATTACCAAATTCCTTAGCACTCCAGGATCCCAGACTCCGTTGACTCCTCTTTAACTTGTGAACAAGTTGAAACATCTGGGAGCCCGAAATATCTTGGTTCCACACTGTTTGAATAGTAGCCGCACAATTTGGACTAGTGGTCCAAAGTGTTTCAAATTTAAATTGTCTTGGCACCCGCTCCAGAGGGACACTACAATTCACAATCAAGGGGCAATGATCCGAACCAAAGCATATGTCATGAAAGACCTGGGCATACGGAAAGATATCCCTCCACGCCACCGTCGCCAAAGCCCGATCCAATCTTTCGCGGATATGAGCCTCACCCCCTTGGTTGTTGGAGACTGTGGAAGCAATTAAAAAAAAGGGATGTATATTTGATTCTCTGTTTCTTCTATATGCTCCAAAAGATGACATAATTTTAGTAGGACAAATATTTTTTTTTTTATTGTTTTACTTTCATTATTCAATTTTGGCTAACTATTGACTGATAAGATGCCAGTGATTATTGAAAGCCCCTGGATTGCCCCATTTGATATAACATGTTTTGTCGTTGATGATGGAGGAATTTGTATGGTTCAAGGTTTAGAATCTATTAAAAATTCTGTAATGTTTAAATTAGTGAACGATCCCATTAGAATTTAATCAAATAAGTGCCAATATCTTGGATATCTTGGATATTTGTGGACTTGTCCTTTTGTTGGGGTCCTTGGTGACTTCTAAATAGGATTATGGGGTTTTGATATACGGTAAAAACAGTACGCATTAAATAGGAATTTAATTGTTTCTAACTATTGTTACAAATTTATTTAATTTTTGCCGAATGCACCATCCCACGTATCCCTATTGAGTTCTTTTGAGTGGAACTTAACACATTGTATATTTTTGACTATCGCTGCAAATGAATATAATCGTTCGTGAGTAGGTTCGGACTCAACTTGATAAGAGTTCGTTCAAATTCAATTCGTTAAATTTTTTTTGTGTTCGAGTTTAAGCTCGAGCTCATTAAATTTTTAATAAATAAGTCTAAATATTTTAAAGCTCGGCTCATTAGTTAGTTCGTTTAATATTTATTATTTATCTATTAAATAATGTAAAAATATGTATAGAAAATAAGATAAATATGTTATTTATATATTTAAAAAATATAAATGTAAATAATAGTTAACTATAGATAGTACATTTATATAATAGTGGTAGTAGATATTATTATTTTGATAAAAAATATATATATTTTTTAGAATGTTTATATATGTTGTATATATAATTATATAATCAAAATTTTAACTGTAAATTTAGTCTTATACGCAAGTATGAATTTATAAACTTTTTGCCTTGTTAAGATTCGTGAATAGACTCGAGCTCAAGTCAAGCCTAAGCCAACTCAGCTTGAGCTTGGTTCATTAAATTTTTATTGAATTCGAGTTCGAGTTTGTTAAAATCTTAATAAACAAGTCCAAACATACTAAAGCTCGGCTCGACTCGGCTCGTTTGCAGCTCTTTTCTTGACCAATCTTTTTAATTAAACTCAGTTTAGAGGGTATTTAGAATGATCTAAATAAATATATTTTTTGACTTTTTATAAAAATATGTACAAAAAAATTAAGAGGTAATGTGATGCAAAAAAAAATGAAAAAGTATACTAAAATATAGAATGTCAAATAATACCTTAGTTCCTAGCTAAATAATCACTCATTAGTAGTCGAAGTTTTATATTGGGTTGTACTTTGCCAATGAAAAGGGTTTGGAAGAAATTTTCAGGTGTCAAATTATTACTTTTTTTTAATTAAAATCCACAAAACAATCCATAAAAGCTAACCTTTTTTTTTGTTTTTTTGTTATTACTTTTATAGCTAATTCTTTTGCAACTTATATTTTTCTTTTCCTTTTTTCTTGATTATCATTAAAAAAAAAAAAAAATAGTATTGTATTGTGCCTTTGGAAGGGAAGTCTCATTTCTATAAAAATGGAATACTAAAGTGTATAATGGGAGACTTACGTGTAAATTTTAATAGGTGGACTTAGGCCTCATTTGGCATGTGAGTCAAAAAGTTACTAAAAAAATAAAAAAACTTAGAACTCATATCAAAAAGTCAAAGATTTTATTTTCTCTCTACCTTTTGTATATCTTTTTGTAAAAAATCAAAAAGTCATTCCAAACATATTAGTTTTTTTTACCTTATATTTCAGCCAAAAAATCAAAAAATTACTAAAATAGTTTGTTCCCAAAGTAAGTCCTGTGAAAATTAATAACGTTTTCCATCAAACACTATTATTAATTGTTGATTTCCAACGACAACTCAAAAATTTTGTTACAAGAAAGGTCACTAATTATAAGTTTTAGAGATAATTTTTAAAAAAAATATCAAAAAAAATGTCATTAATTTTTAACTTTCAGCGACTGTTTTAAAAATTCGTCACAGAAAAACGTTACTAATTGTAAGTTTTTTTTTTTTTTGAACGGCTACTAATTGTAAGTTTTAGCGACAATATATAAAAATCATAACAAAAAAATCACTTAATTGTCAATTTTTAACAACATATACAAAAAAATTATTTTTAACAACAATTTTACTATGACTTATTTTCAATAAAACTTGATGTGAATTAAATCCAACTATTAGGATCGGATTTTGCATATATACTGATTAGTAATAATAAAAAAAGCAGCCAAGAATGCAAGTTAAATGTCATACAATAGTGCAAATCTCTATCGTGTACCTATATAAGGTGGTATTTGGGAAGGAAAGTTGAGGCTAAATTAGCCATATCCGGACAAAAAAGGCTTATTTAGCCACATGAAGACAAAACTATTTGAACGGGTTGGGTTGAAACCCTTCTTGGGGTAAATTTACCAAAATACCCTGAATGTTCCCTCTCATTCTGAGACCCAACGCCTCACCACACACACAACCTTCCTAGGGCACACAACAAGCGAAGGACGCGATTAATGTATACCAGCGGCAACGACATCTGAGGCAGCTTCACAGAGGCGATTGGCATCGGACTACGCATTTGCGGCGTCGAAGAAGACTCGCGAACAGGTCGGCAAATTGAACAGTTGGGGCGTACGTTGGCGGCGGCAAACAAGAACGAACCCTCTCACAAGTAATTCTTTCAAACCCTTCTGATTTCATTTCCCTATTCGCGTATGTGTGGCCCCTACTTCCGATCTGCTTAGGGTTCATGTGTGGAATCCCTTTTTCTGTTAAAGAAAATTTTTTCCCAAATTTCAAAGGAATGGCCGACTCTGTTTTTTTTAATATCATGTGGGTTCATTACAGTTAAATACTCTTGACACATTTTGGGTTCATTACAAATTGGGTTCATTACTGATCTACTTGTTTGTCGTAGTGCTTGGGTTCACACATCTGTTTTTATATATAGCCGTTGTTATATATAAATCTGTAAATCTGTTCGTAATAAGGGCAGATATATGTAAATCTATTCTTATATATATATATATATATATGAACCCATGGTAAAAATTGAAATACAGATACACCAAAAGAACCTTAACAACCTCTTCTTTAACAACCTCTTCTTATACATCTGTTGTTCTAATTTACATCTGTTGAGATTCTTAAACAGTCTGTTCTTCTTTTGATTTTTTTTTCTTATAATTCTCATTAAAAATGAAAAAAAAAAAAAAAAGGCAAACAAGTTCAAATTATTGTATACAAATGCTGAATGAAATTTGATTCTGTGTATGAATATCTAATTCTGTTAAATACCTATTGATTTGTCATGAAATCTGAGTCTGTGAATGAATAAGGAAATCTAACTCTGTGAATGAATGGGTTCTGTGATTTTTTACTCAATGCTGAAGAGGATGTCTCCATCTGTGAAATACCTATTGATTTATTATATGTGAAATACCTATTGAGACATTGTCAATGTTGAAGGGAATATCTCTATCTCTCTTCCAATAAACTGTCCTAATATTCATATATGTCACATTTTTGGGTTGTGGTTATTTAACTTCACTTCTTCAAACACTGTTAACTTGATTAAATTTAAATCTGAATAAAGCCCTCTACTGTCTTCATTCAGTTCTGTGATTCTTCATTGAAATCTGAATGGGTTCTATGAATGAAAATCCGATTCTATCTTCACTTCTTCAAACACTGTTAATGCTAAATGAAGAAAGAAAAAAAAAAATTGTTGAATGAAGAAATAAATTAATATCTGAATAATGAATATCTGATTCTGTCTTCAATGCTGAATGAATATCAGATTCTGAATGAATATCTGATGCTGAATGAATGTCAATGCTCAATGCTGAATGAATATCTGATTCTGTCTTTATTATTCATAACTTGATTTTTCATTTTTTGGTTGCGGTTATTCAACTTCATTCATATATTTCAATGCTGAATGAAGAAAGAAATGTCAGATTTTTGTCTACAAATTTATGTTTTATAAACTGTTAAGTTGATTTGTTTTTGTGTTATTGAAGGTCACTTTTTTCTGGTTATTCATATATCCGCTTTTCTGTTAACTTGATTACTGTACTAGTGTTTCTTACTATATTTCCCTTATATTATCAGAGTTGTCATAATATTACCAATTCTAATTGATTTAATGTTACTGTGTGATACCAAACATTTGGTTGGTGACATTTTGCACTGGGTGTGAAATGGATCAGAGTGTGACTGCTTATAACTCTTTTTCAGTTGATCTAGTCTACGTATATATAAACTAATTTTATATTTTTTTTTAAAAGAAGTATGTCCAATTTTTGTCATCTGGATACAAACATAATCTTTTAAATAATTGACATAAATAGACTATTCTCAAATTTCAAAAAACAACTGAAAATAATAATAATAATAAAATTATTGGTTATATATCAAATCTGTGCAAGTGCATATGGGTTAATAAATACTCGTACCACTATACGTATATTAAAGATGCACAATACTTTTACAAAAATTCAATTTCATTAATGGAATCAAATTACGACTACGTTAGTCTTTGTACGTTATCATGTTGATTCATGTAAATTTAATTGAATTGTCTATTGATTACAGCTTCATAATTTACAATGCTCTGACTTAATTTGATCATGAATTCTTCTTTTCAGTCATGTAAACACACGGTTAGGTTGCCCTTTTTTATCTGTTAGGTTTGAAAAGGAAATTACATATCTGCTTTTCTATTACCACCTTCACAATGAAACCATGATAATGTAGGCTGCTTTGCTTTAAAATAAACTTAAGGAAGTTGTCAATTTCTATACCTATTCTATGAAACTACTGCATAATGTATTCGGTTCATGTTTAACCTGATATATGGATAACATAAACTAATTACTTGTATGATTCATTGTCACTTTCGAATGTTTGTAAAGCATAGCATGGCTTCGTTTACCTCTACTGCAACTTCCAGTACATGGCCACGACGAATGTGTGCCTGTGGACATGGCCCCTATATTGTTAAGATTTCCAGGTCCACCAAAAATCCAAGGTGTCCCTACTTTGCATGTCCCCGCTCTGTGGTGAGTGACCCATTCTTTATCAGTCATAACTGTATGAACATTAACAACCTATTCACTAATAGTTCCATCATTTGCACTCATTAGCCCTGTGTCAGTTGGATTGGTTGGTGCGAAGAACCAAGGCGAGAGAACCAAGACTATGCGTCATCCAGAGACGAAATTGTCATGCAATTGCAGGCTGATGTCATAGACATTCAACAATCCTTGCGTGTCCTTAAGACCATTGTATATATGCTATGCATTGTCGTTGTCATTTTGTTGTTCCGTATGTAAGCAACGTTAGGATGTTGTCAGTATGTAAAAACACGTTACGAGGTTGTTAGTATGTTTTAGTATGACTTTTAGTTGCCTTTGCCTTCCTCCACTACAAAACGGTAAACGTATTAATGACTATCATAACTATGTCCACTACTGAGTTCCATGGAACCTGTGTATGTATGTTATTAATGTGCAATGGTTATATGCTGTCTAATTTAGCATCCTATCTCTCTGTTTGTTGTTATTAATGTGCAATGGCTTATGCGTTTGTATATAACAACCGAATTTGTGATGGTAATCTTTTGTAACCATACATTAGTAATGGCTTCCATACGTACTTCTCCGCATACCCAATCCAAAAGCAAAGGCATTGTCACAGAGAAGTCAAGTAGTCTTGAAGAGACACATAATCAGTTCAGCCACAAGACCTCATGGGATAGTGACTCAATTCGAGTTTTCCTGCAGTTGATTGCAAATGAGATTACAAAAGGAAATTGACCATTCCTAGTCCTCAGCTAAGCAGGTTATAAGTCCTTGGCAAGGAAATTTGAGAAAAAAAAAGGAAGAAAACATGGCCTCAAACAGTTGAAGAATAAATACATGAGTTTGAAAAAAAAGTGACAAGCGTAGACAAAGTTGATGGATTCAAGCAAAGGAGTGTTAGGGATAGGGTTTTACTGTGACACCAGTATGTTTCAGGCACTTGAGGAGTGGTGGGACAAGATGGAATCGGTAAGTACATGCTCAAACAAGTTTCATATTTGTCTGTTACCAGTACATTTTTAACCTTTTTAGTTAACTTTTAATTAATTATATGAAATGTAATGTCTTTCTCTTTTATATATCTCCCTTTCTGCAGATAAACAAGGTGTGTGCCAAGTTCAGGAAAAAAACCTTGGAACAACGTAACTTGATGGAGACGGTCTTCATGGGGGCATCAGCTACTGGTAAGCACCATTGGACCCCGGGAGAGAAGCTTCCTGAAGCTGCTGATAACTCATCTGATTTTGTGCATAGTTTGGGAGCCCAGCTATTTACTGATCTGATACCCGCAAGAGTACAAGACGTGGATTCAGATTCTTCACTGGAGCATGTTCCGATTGAAAAGGGAAAAAGGAGAAAGACGTTATCAATAAGTGTTTCAAAGTCGAAAGAGGCAACAAGTGGAGCATCAGTTATTGTGGAAAGCATGAACACTCTAACAGCTGTGGTGCGTACGAAGAATCAGCAGGTTACGGTGTGGCACCTCAAAGGCAACGAATCGTTGTACATTATTTCGGAGTGCATGCATCGCCTGACGAGTATTTCATCCCTGATTGGTACGCCGCTATTCCATTTCGCCTCGACACTTATGGATAACGCAGATTACCGGAAGGTGATGATGTGCCAACCTGATGACGACCACATCATAGGGTGGCTTACACAAAAGCTATAGCGATCCTGGTTCTTCCTCCTTTGATTGTTGTATTCCGGACTCAGTTCTGTGGTTGATGGTTGTTGTCTGTGTTACATTTCCATCCTTTAACTCTTAGTAATTGAGTTTAGAATTGTTTTGGGCATGTTTCGAACAGGTGGGTTGAGTTTTGGTCTCAAGTGTTGTTGCCCAGGTTTTTGGTGATTTGCTCGAGCGGAGTTTACACACTTTCAGTATCTTGTGCGTCTACAAAACTACTGCAGATGTGTTTTTCACGCTCGAGCGGGTTTCATTACGCTCGAGCGGGTGTTCAATGTCTGTAAAAGTTCTAGGAGGATGTAATCTACGCTCGAGCGGATTCCCTTTTTGCGCTCGAGTTGGTGGTGTTTTGTTTTGTGCCTTGGCGCTCGAGCGAGTCCTTTTGCACTCGAGCGGGTCAAGTTTTTGTGTTTGACGCTCGAGCGTCCTATTCTCCGTTCGAGCGAGTCATGCGTATATCAGATCTGGACTGTGATATTTTAAATCACTTTTTACACACACTCTCTCTCTCTTACTTTTCAAAACCTCCATTGGAGAGCTCCTCTCTCTAAAAACACAACTTTTCTCTAAGGCTTGATCTAGTTTGAGTGATCCCCCACCCTTGTCCCTTTGTAAAAAGTGTAGAGCTTGGCGTGGGCTATCTATCAATCCGAAAATCTTGGGGTTTGGAGCATTTCGAATTTCTTCATCTTCTCCACTTGGTTTCATCTCTTGAGGTAGGGATAACTACTCATTTTTATGGTCTTTGACATAAACTTGTAGTCATTTTGATTAAATGTTGAGAGTTGGGAACTTTGGGTGTTAGCGTTTCAAAATGTGGAAAAAGGGGTTTTGTTCTTTGGGCCAATACATGAGTATGTTGGGTCTTAACATGAGATTAGTGTTGTAAATTGTTGGTATTTGGACCTTTGGGTCAATATTGAGAAATGGAGGAAAAAGCCCTAATTTGTTGTATCAATTAATTGGTATAATTAATTTGAAAAATTGTGGATATGTGAAATTAAGTTGGGAATAATGAGATTGGCTCATTATGAGATAGAATGATGGAGTTGGAATTGTTAATCACTCACCTGTGAAAATTGTTGATAATTTATCTGTTGGATGTAATTATTATCTGTTTAGAAATAATTACTTTGGGCTATCGGTGGAGGATAATTTTGATTGTTGTAGACAATGTATGATGATTAGGCAAACTAAAACTAATCAATTGAGTATGTCATTAAATATGACGGTTGGAATAATACATCAAATTTATGTATTGATTGATTATGTATATGATATGTATTTATATACATTGTGTTATGTAAAAGGAGATAGGGGATGTACTCCACGGTTTAGGAGGAGATAGGGGATGGACTCCTAAACTGGATATTATTTGAGAGGAGATAGGAGATGGACTCTATTGATACAACAAATATGTGTATCTATTGAAGTATTGATACAGCGAATATATGTACCTATTGTGAAGTATGAAAGTGTTTTATGTGATATTGTTACGTGTATCTATTGTGAAGTATGGTAGTATTGTTGATATGAGCTGTGGTCTCATGGGAATTGTTCGGCCAGGTTTTGAGCCATATTTATGAATCGAAAACCGGTTAAGTAAAGGAAAGAGGAATGAAACATAGACATATTTGTCATGTAATTGAAATGGATTTTGAAATGATTTATGTGGGTTAAACATTTATCAAATGTTAATGTTTTAGTTATTGCTCATATTATGTTTAGCATATCTCTACTGGGCGTTGGCTCACCCTATATGGGACAGCATTTTCAGGTTCAGGTATTATACCACCTTTGAGGTCTTAGCTTGGATGGTTGTGGGAGTTGAAGACTTGCTTGTTTATTTTTGTGATTATCTTGTGTATTACATGTAAATCAAGCCAAGGGCTTATTTTGTATTTTGAGTTAGTACTCTCTTTTTGTAACCAAGTGTTGGCTTGGAAAATTGTAAGCCCGTGGGGCATTTACTTTTGATGTCAACATGTAATACTTTTGTAATGAATACTCTGATGAATGAAATTATGCTTTATTCTCTTATGTCTAAACATGTCAAGATTGTATGATTTATGAATTTATTTTGAGGGCGTTACAAAAGCAGCTCCAGTGTACAGCGTCGGCGCTATTTGCGAACCTGTTTAGGGCTCACCGGATATGATGTAGCGGTGTTAGGATTGTTGAAGATGCCTGCCCTTCTCTTGCTTTTGAAAACTTTTGCTTATGTTATTGTTGGCACTGTATTAAAACAGGATGGTTGTGTTTGCCTGTTTTTATTCTTTTCTTGTTGTTTTTTTTTCTTGCTAGCTATGGTGAACAAAACTTTTAGTTAAGTTTGTCGTAGAAAAAATGGATGCATGGTTGTGTGTTTTTTGGGAAAGAAATGGGATACTTCTGTTTTAATTAAATGTATGGCAATGAAATGCTCAACGACGGTTTTGTTGCTAGCTTTTGTATGTCTTTATTTTGCAATGGAAACTATTATGTTAGTTTGACGTCATTTTTGTGGTTGTTACCACCATGGTCCCCTTGTAAAATATAACGACCAGGTTCACAATTTGTTCAATTCATATCATTATGCGTTAGTAATGACATTGGTGACGGCATTATGTACATTAAAAACCATGTGGAATTCATACGTGTAAACTGTTATTACATTTGAGTCAATGAATCACGTGCAAACTAATTGAAACAGTGCCACTCTTGTAGGTTTTGCATCAACGAAGACGTGATGAATCCTTGGGATAGAAGCAACAATGACGAATTAAGGGAAACGCTTAATCAAATGGCAGTACAGCTGCAACAAGAAAACAATTGGACATTTCTACAAGCATGCCAGTATGCGACAGAGTGGTACGAAAAACACATGGCTAAAATGCCATGCCGCACTTCGATATTGGCTGGGCATGTCACGACCCAAACCTGGCCCTATGGGTTTAGCACCGTAACCGGCCTGTAATCCGAGATTATCAAGGCTCTTGAGCGATAAAAGCAGTTAAACAGCAGTATGCTGGCGGAAGCCAATACAGTAAATAACTAGTGTCCATAGAGCTGTGAAAATCTGTATGTCAAAAACATTTTTATGCATTCATACAGTGCAAACAGTACAATCCATATACAGTCTATACAATCATATACAGTCAGTCAGTACAGGGATCAAGTCCCTAGACAACAGTACAGTAAAACAGTAAACGGTCTATACAACGGTACAAAATAGTAAGGAGACCGGTAGGGGACACAAAAACACCCCAAGCCATCGCATGGCGTCTCGGAACCTCGCAGTGAGGCACATAGGCTGGCTTGACAAAACTGGGGACCGACCCACACTCCTAGCTCCGGTCTGGTTGCTGAGAACCTACATATATATATAAACAGTGAGCTAAAGCCCAGTGAATAACATAACGTGTAAAGAGGTTATGAATGAATGTCCCTTACGGTAATGAAATCAATTCATTATACAGTATTTAAATCTTTCAGTATTTCAGTCAATCAGTATTTCAATCAATCAGTCATATGTGGTACACCCATTAGCCTATAAACAGTAGGTCCAAAAGGACCGGGCCTTAACAGACCCAACAATAATGATGGCCATCAAACAGTATGGTTCCACAAGGAAACCGAGCTCTGTAATATCAATAACGATGGGTGCTAAGGATGCCTGTCTGATTGAAATGCAGGACATACATTCATTCAATAAACAATATCAGTTCAATAACCATTTCAGTTCAGTATTCAAAATATAACCATTTGAACATATCTTTACACAATCTGTTACTCACAGAGATTGGGCTATAGCAGCTAGAGCGCGTCCCCGGGAGCCAACCCTAAACAATTAACAAATAGAACACACACTAAGTTCACAGTCGGAAGGATGATAATTAAATCCCTAAATTTCCTCGGTGTGGTTCTATGTCTAAATCCTCATTAAGATGTCTTAAACTAGGCCTAAGAATGCCTAGAATGGGATAAGGATGCAAAAATACAGTTGGAAGGCATTTTCCAAAAGTTGCTGAAAACAGGGGCCTCGCTCGAGCGAGCCTTCCTTCGCTTCGGCGAGGTTGCAAAAACAAAGGCTTCGCCGGCGAACAATCCTTCGCCGAGCGATCCGATGAAACAAGAAAAGTAATCTTGGATGCTCAATTTACGCGATGCTCGGCGAGCTTCCAAAATCAAAGGGTTCGCCGAGCGAGCCTTCCTTCGCCGAGCGGTCGATGGAACAAGAAAAGTCTGGATGTTCGATTTTACGCCGAGCCACCAATCCTTCGCCGGGGCTCGAGAGGAAAACATTGGTCGCCGCTCGGCGAGAATCTTCGCTCGGCGAAGAAGCCAAATCTGGAATTTCCAGATTTGCCTTCCTAGCTCAAACCAAGCATTCCCAACTCAATTCTCGACCTCTTGGGCTCAAATTCTGGAGAATACATCCCAAAACAATATATAACAAGTTTCAAAAGCCAATTTATGAATTCAAGCCCCAAAGGTGAGTCGATTAAAACCATTTTTCAAACCCAATTTCAAGAACAATTTCAAACATGCAATGCATGAGTTTTAATCCAAAATCAACCTTCAAATCTTGCTCTAATGAGCTCAATAGTTGGAAAATGAAGTGAAAACATGGACTATGATAAAAACATGGACATGCATGTATAATTCTCCAACAATTTAACTTCAAAAGTCCACAAATTCAACATGCATGCATGAATTCTAGCATGAATCAACCTATATGGACTCAAACATGGTTTAATTCTACAATTGAGCAAGAATCATGCAAAATGAAGCTCCAGGATGACAAGAAGACAATGGATTCCTTATCTAGAGTGTTGATTTCAAGTCTAGCAAGCTCAATTTAGCCAAGTTACACTTTAATTCCAAGCACTCCAAGCTAATTCACCAATATGAGCTCAAATCTCTCTTACTTCTCACTCTCTCTCCTTTCTCACTTGTTTGGTCGGCTAGAAGTAAGGGAATGGCTGATCAAATGTTTTGTTCACATGCATAAGGCTCAAATAATATAAAACAATGGGTCCACTAAGGTGGCAATGTGGTAAATAAGTCAATCTTGACAATTAACTCGTTTAAATCTAATTTAATCATTCCTAATCAATTTTCAGATAAATATACCATAAAATCAGGAATATTCTACTGAGTCCAAAACACTAAACGGTTCCTAATTCGGCCGCCGATAAGGCCTTCAATTAACAGTTTAAACACATGAATTCAAACAGATAATTAATCAATTAAACAGATAGAAATGCAATATAACGGATAACTTTTCCAATTTCGGCCCAGTTTCAATCGATCTATCCAATACTTGATTAATCCAATTATCGGTCATTAGCGGTCGGTTTAGCAATAATCGAAGATTTAATTCGGGTTATTCAAGAATGCGAGGTTGTTACGAGCGTGACGTGGATATGCGAACTATATGCGAGCCATATGGGTTGATTTGAGAAAAATGTTTGCATGCCGAATGAAGTGTTTGTCGCTTTGTGTGAGACATTAATAAATGATTTTGGGTTACAAGTACCGCAACGACCACATGGCTTAGCTGTTGAAGAAAGCGTTGCAATGTTTATCCACATGTTGCAAGGGTTGCAAAATCAGCAAATCTAAGAACGTTTCCAACATTCGGGGGAGACTGTGTCTCGGCACGTGCATAACGTATTAACTTCCATGAAAGAGTTCACTGTTGTTCATTGCCGGCCCACATACAGTCAGCATTGTATACATCCATATGTGTGGTCTAGACGGAAATACCTACCGTTCAAGGTACTACTAAAAAACATTATTGACATATAAGTAAGGAGTGTCAGTTATTTTGTTTTTATTATTAACTGGACGTGACGTATGAAAAAAACCATTACTCGTTACCTGTTTAAGAAAAAAAAGAATTGGGTTGTTTGCAGGACTATATTGGAGCAATAGACGGAACACATGTAAATGCATGGGTTACGAGGCCAGATGCGGCAACATATTTTGGTAGGAAATACTGTCACACGCAAAATATCATGGCTGCGATCGATTTTGAAATGTGTTTCATATTCATTTCGTGCGGATGAAAAGGAAGTATGCATGATAGTCGCATCTTCAACGAGATACTAACAAATGACAATGTCCCATTTCCACATTTTGACGAAGGTAACACAGTGCCATGAATTCTGCATTGATGGGGCTATAATTTTTTCTCAAACAACATTACTTGAAAATGAAGCACAATGTTCGTTTTTGGTGTCATACATTGTTGTCTTGTCTGTAGGAAAATATTATCTTGTCGATTCTGGCTATCCAAACGGGATAGGTTACTTAGCACCATTCAGAGATAGTCGTTACCACCAACAAGAATTCCGACGTATTCAACGGAACAGGACAGCAAACACGCCAAGGGAATTATTTAACAAAGTTCACTCGTCGTTACGCAGTGTAGTGGAACGCACTTTCGGTGTCTGGAAAAATCAATGGAGGTTTATTCGATACATGCCTCGGTATGACTTTGCAAATGTGCAAGTTCAGTTAGTAGGTGCGTCAATGGCATTACATAATTATATACGGTGAAACACAGGTAATCCAACAACTGTTCACCCAATCTGTGACGAAGAAGAGGCTATGACAATAGTAAATGCCATACCAAAAGTTGAATATGACAAGGATGGTTTAATGGTTGGGGATGAGGACCCACATATGGCATTGATGCACTTTCGCATACGCGACAAGTTATGTTACATGCGTAATAATGGAACGTTAAGAAATATATAATAGTCGACCTAATTTTCATAGGGTTGTAACATTGGTAACACACGTGAAACACACTGTATTCAAATATATTATCATGTACAATATGTCTGTGTTTACACGGGAATATACCCCCTTTCAGTTGGTGACATACCTAACTTTGAAAAATCAAAAACCACAGAAAAAAGCTTTTTCGAAAAAGAAAACAAGGTGAAACAAATAATAAAAAAAAAAACTAATACATAAATTATCATGTGCGACATCAATTAAAAACATAAAAACACCAGTTTAAAACAACAAAAAACCAAAACAGACCTCATTTTTTGTCATGTACCACGGCAATATATGATTTGTCACATCATTTTAAATAAATGACATAAAAAAACGTTTTCCCAAAAAAACCAAACAAATTAAAAACAAAGTAAAAAATAAAAAAATATAAAAGTAAAAAACATGAATTACCAATTGCCACATAATTTAAAAATAAGGAAAACGCATGAAAAACCATTTCTGAAAACTAAAAACAAATTAATGTATATAAATTTAAAAAAAAATTACAAAAACATAAATTTTAAATAAATAAAAAAAAAAAGAACGACAAAAACACGCCTCATCCAAAAAAGAAAAAAAAATAGAAATTACTATTTGCCACGTAATTTACAAATAAATAAAACACATGAAAATCTATTTTTGAAATATAAAAACAAATTAATGTGTACAAATTAACAAATGACAAAAACGTAAATTAAAAAAAAATAACGAGAAAAATACGTCTCATTCAAAAATATTTTTAAAAAAAACATAAAAACATAAATTACCATTCGCGTCATAATTTAAAAATAAATAAAACACATGAAAACTCATTTTTGAAAAATAAAAAAAAGTTATTGTACACCAATAAAAATAAAAATGCAAAAAAACGTAAATTAAAGAACAAGAACTAATTAATGTATAAAAAAAGAAAAATGACAAAAAAATATATTTTTTTTTAAAAAAAAAATCAAAATACGCCAAATCTAAACCCAAAGAAAAAAAACAAAACAAAACAATTTCGGTCCAATTTATTTCTGACATGGAGGATTAAAAGAAATGAGTTGACATGTAAAACACATGTGAAGGGCAGTTTGGTAATTTATCATGAAGACATCTCACCACAAAGCCAAAAAAATCAAAAAAAATCAAAAAAAAAAAAATTTAAATCAGACTTTTTAATTCCAAACTAAAATAATTAAAAAAAATTAAAAAATCAACCTACTACCCAAACGGAGGCTAAGTGACATTTTATTTGCCAGGCAGAAAGATAACTGTTTGATTTTGAGTTCTAAGAGCATCTCCAACAGTGAATCAGATTTTTCACCAAATCTGAGTAAAAAATGACCCATTTCACCAAATTTGATACCACTCGCTCCAACGGTGTATCAAATCCCATATCAAATCAAATTGTGTTGTGATAACCTAATCATGGGTTCATCCATGAGAAGTGTAGTAACTGTTTTTTTTGTTGGCTTTCTCATCATCTCAACACTTCATAATTGCTTCTGCAATGGAGGCTCCAATATCATGAGATCCATGAGATGGAGCTTCAAGAATCGCTTAACGGATGGAGTTATGCATGACAACTGATCGCCAGAGCCATGAGATCCACCTTCGTAATTCACAGTGTTGGTAAGAAATTAACACAGCAACCCAACAAATATGGAACAAAAGACAAGAAGAAAAGCAAAAGCCCATTTTCTCCTACCTCTAATGCAAAACAGAGACACGCAAAACATACCCTTAATCAATTGAGAGACGGTTGACCGGTTGGTCGACCGGCCAGTCAACCGGTAAGGTAGAAATAATTTTTTTTTTTTTTTAAAACCTGTTTGAACCTTTTTTGACCGATTTGAACCTATCTAATTTAAAGGAAACCGGTCGACCGGTTGGTCAACCAGCCAGGCAACCGGTTGGTTGGCCGAATACCTCTTTCAACTGGCCAAGAATAAATGATTTAGAAAATCGTCTCGCTTTTCAGTTTGATGCTTTTTTTACTGAAATCTCATTTTGATATCAATCTGGTGTAACAATTGAAGCATGAAAAAGGAACTTTTTCATCAAAATTTGAATCTAATACTAGATTTGATTCACCTTTAAAAATGGTCTAAAAGCGAAAAATTAGAGAGACGTCCTTCTATAAATTTGTGTAAGAATTTAAAGATAATAATAAATTATGTGTCTTTTTGTGCCTCTCTTTCTATACCATCGATAGTGTGGGCGGGGAACGTGTGTGGGGCTCATGTGTGGTGGTAACTTGGCACATGCAACGTCCGTGTGTGGCAATAGTATCATCATCAATCAGAATTCAGAGTACCAACCCTCACTGTGTATTTTTCCACGGAACACAGACCATGTGCCGATGAGACAGTGAGTCCGCTTCTTCGAATTTTGTATGCGTGGACCCCTCCACCGACATCGTTTTCTTGTTTTGCTCTTTTTTTTTTTTTTGTTTTTTTTTTCTTTTTATAAAAACATTATATTATAATAATAATAATAATAATCAATTGCAAAATTGGTAAATTACATTGCAAGTAAAAATTATGTCTAAATTATATCTTAAAAGATTATTTGGGGTGTTCTAAATAAGTGTATTTTTTGTCTTTTTAGACTAAAAAATTGAGAAAAAAAATATGGATGTTTAGATTAACTTTTTGACGTTTTATGAAAAAATATGTATTAAAAAATTATATAAATTAGTGTGTAAAGAAAAATTAAGGTTGGGAGTTGTGCAGCCGTAATTGTTGACTTCTGATAAATAGTGTTAATTTTTTAACTTTTTGAGTAACTTTTTATGGACTTGCCAAACTTGACCTAACACAATTCTCACTCACACCAAATATATGTTTCATTTACATTCAATTAATATATATTTAAAAAATGATAAATTACAAATACATCCTTTGAAATTTGATTAAAATATGAATTACCCCTTGTAGTTTTGAAAATTACATTCCACTCTCTGAAATTTCTAATTTCATAACAAATCGTCCATTTTATTAATAAATCATCAAGTCAATTAACAGTTTTTAACGATATTAAAAATATGTTTTAATTAATAATTTAGTTAATTTTATTATTATATAGGATAGCAATTATGAATTTTATTTTTTTAATTAATTCTGTTAAATAAAAAATTCTAATAAGGGAGTATTTATAATTTTCCAAACCACAAGAAGCAATTTGTATTTTAAATAAACCTCAGGAAGTGTATTTGTAATTTATCCTACAAAAAATTATAAATAAATAAAGAAAGTCATTATTTCCAAACCTTGTTTGGGTACCCAATATAAGTGCACTTATTTCATCTTTTTATCTTTTTTGGGTCACATCAATCAACATCTCCTCTCTACTTTTTCTACACATAATACAAGAAAAGTCAAAAAGTGCACTTATTCTAAACTTCCCAAACTTGGCCTTATTTTAAATATTCTTCTTTGTTTATCCTTTATTATACATAGTTACATTAATACCTTTTCACACAAAATATATTTCCTAAAAAAATAAAAATTCTAAGTGTATTAATACAACTATATATAATAAAAAACAAATAAATTAGTGTATTTAAAGTAAAATAGAGTGAAAATACCGGTACCCTAAATGAATTGACCATAAAATAATTACAATATACACAGAAAGATGCAAAGCATTAACAAAATGGTAAGAAAACTTGTATGAAATTACCAAAACACTCTTCTTGTTCTCTCCATTAAATTTCCCTTCATCTACCATCTCTTTCACAGTAAACTCTAACCCATTGCCAACCATCCCCTTCTACATTCTTTTTAATGTCAGTAGTTTCTCTTCCACCTCTCACTCCACCTTCTCCCATCAGCTCAAACCATTTTTGTCCATTTTTATTCCTTATCCCTCCACCTTGTCTCCCAATGTGAGAGATGCTAGATGGAAGAAGATGGAGGAGAGATTAGGAAGAATAGAGGAAGGGCGGGGAGGAATTAGGGAGAGATCATATATGTGTCAAAGATTAGTTGGTTGACGATGGATTATAATTTGTAGAAAAGAGGGAAGAAAGGAAAAACAAATGGAAGGGTACTTTGGTAAATCTACAAAATTATGTTTCATAATTGCTTTTATGTCCTTTTCATATGCATTGTAATTATTTTAAACCCTTCATGCTTGTGTAATTATTCTTTAATCAATCCATTTATTTGTAATTCTTTTCTTTTTTAATCACTCTTTCCCCCCTATTGGCTCTACCTATTTGGTTTTTATCTTGATTGTCTCTCTCTCTCAATATGGAGTAGTAATCTGTACCGCACTTAATATCCATCACTCATCATTCACTTTCCCTCTACCCCCCTTCCCTCCTCACTCTCTCTACCTCCCATCTCTTTTAAATCCTTCCCTCTCTATCACTCTCTTTTACTACACACAACTCACACAAACCTCTCAATTTTACTCTCTCTCTCTCTCTCTCTCTCTCTCTCTCTCTCTCTCTAAAATGCCGCTAAATTCAGCGGCAGTTATATGCCTAGCCGTGTGTCTGATCGCCATTGTTGGAGCTGAAGATCCGTACAGGTTCTTCAATTGGAATGTCACTTACGGAAACATCTATCCCCTAGGTTTTCGCCAACAGGTTTTTGTCAAAAAACTTCTAATCATTTGGTCGATTCGTGTGCTCTGGATCTGACTGAGCATTACACTGATTTTCTGATTTGCAGGGGATTCTCATCAATGGACAATTTCCAGGTCCTGATATATACTCTGTGACCAATGACAATCTCATTATCAACGTCTTCAACAGCTTGGATGAGCCTTTTCTACTCTCCTGGTAAGAATAACTTATTTTCGAATTTCCGAACGAATGTTCTTTTCGTTTTCACGAGCAGAGTAATGATGATTAATCGAATGGAATGGAATGTAATTAAATTACGCGATTGCCCTGGTTAAATCTTTAGATTAATTAATACAGTTTCTGGAATGTTGTGTAGGAATAAGTTTATCACTTTGCTTGAATTATGAATTTGTATAGAAATTTGGTAACAGGACGAGAAAATATAGGTAAAATATATTTTATTTATATTTTATCTGTTTTTAGAAATTAAAAAATTATTCAATACTTTTGAAAAATTATTTTATATATTTCAGTTTATGTTTTAAAATTAATTATTATATATCATATCTCCTTATATTTGTCAATTACTTAATATAAAATTATAAATTTTATTTTTTTTTATCAATCACAACAGTTTGAAGCGTCACGTGACTGGACTCTAGGAGCGTCCAATAGCCACTCCTAGAGATCTTTAGCGTCATGAATTTTTTTCATTAAAGTTATTAGGCATTGTGAATGTGAGCTTTCATATTTATGTGCTCTGCCTTTGCTTAGATGAGCATGACAAGTTCACGGGGCAATTTCCATAGAGCATGGAGTATTACGGCCCTGCAATAAATAAGAGATCACGGTGTGCAATCCCCAATATCACATGGACAGATGAGGATAATGTGCATTGCATTGGATTAGATTGGATTATACTAATGTGAAACTTTGCCTTAAATTTGATTAAAGGCAAATGTTAACAAATGTTTTATAAAATAATATTTAATATGAATTTTGTTAATGTGAATCTTATAATTATTATACATAATGTATAAAAATGAGTGCAATAAGCAATCTATAATATTTTCAAGTCTACTTAGGTTGTTTTGGAAAGTATTAAAAAAGTTGACTTTTTTTTATTTATTATGAAAAAAATGTATAAAAAATAAAGAGGTGATATGACTCAAATAATAAGCTGACTTTTTTTTATTTCAAAAGAGACTTTAACATGTGTTTTAAAGGCATATGTTAAATTTAGAAGATAAAAGAGAACATGTAATTAAAATGTGAATGAAATACTAGTGCATTTCACCTACATTTCATTTATTTTTTTATTTTTTTTCATTTCTAAATATGTACTCATATTCATGATCCAAACATTGCTTTAATGTAAGGATGAGAAATGCTATATGTCACTATTAATTTTCTCGAGTTCTGATAAATATTCATAATCAATTCCTTTTTTGGAGATAATTATTAAAATATTAATGACATATGCTTTGGCGAGAGAAAATGGTAAAACAAAAGAAGAAGAAGAAAAAGGGGTCATATATACAATCCTCTATTAGATTTTTTTTGGTTCCCGGGGGGGGGGGGAATGTATTTTGAAAATGGTGACAAAAATTTAACATAAAATAAAATAATGTTTTAACATTAATAGTAAGTGTCTTTGTATTTTTGATGTTTTCATTTTTCTTTCTTGTGCTCTACAAACATTATTTAACAAGTTTTTTTTTATTAAAATGTTAAAATTAAAGTTAGCCTCCGTTTGAGAAGTGGGTTGGCTTTTTGATTTTTTGGCTTTTTTGACTATATAAGCCTGGGCTCAAAAGCTTGGTTTGGGAAGGGTTTTTGATTTTTTAATTTTTTTGTGAGAGAAGAGTGTAATGATTATGGGGCTGGATGAGATGTTTTGTCTGTTATGGCTCATGAGCCTATTCTGTCTTTTGTGACTCATTGAGTTAAAAAAACCCAATGAACCCTTGCCAAATCAACCCTTAAAAGTTTCTCTTTTTATCTTTTGTGATGAAATCCATAATTAATATTTATATTTAACTTTTTATAAAAAACAATTAGATCGCTGCATCAATACCGTCAAATTAATAACAATTTCCCTCTGCACACAACTTTATGGACTTTGAGATAGAAGACATTCCACAAAGCTCTGATTAGGTAGGCAGTTAGTAGTTCTCATATTTATATTTTGTTAATAACTTCTTCAGTCGGCAATGCACGTGATTTAAAAAAAACGTTTGAATTCTCTCATTAGTCATTTAATTTGAGGGAACAATTTGGGTTTGACAAGTTTATTTTAAGATGAATTTTAATAATTCGAATTGTTTATTTTTTAATATTCTTTTTAGTATTCAATGGATAAAATATTCATAATTGTATTATAAAAAATAGATAATTATTCTTAAAATTATATTTATTATTTATTTTAAAAATATAAATATATTTTAAATATATAATTATTAATAGTTAATTATTTTAATTTTTTATATAAATATTTTATTCAATAAAATTAATATACCAGTCGTCACACAATTCAAACACTTTCTCAAGTTAAAAGAGAATCCGAACCATTTAAGAAATTGGCGAGGAAAATCTGCCCCGCCTTGAGCATCGTGCCTTACTTTCCCTATTACAAATCTGAACAAATGTCATGTAAAAGTTGAAAATATGTACTACTATTTTTAGCAAATGACCCTCCAAAGGTAGGAAAGCAGAATTCTCCCTTTCATTTAGAGAAATACTTCGTAGCTCGAAACAATGCTTGAATTGTGGCTCGAAACAAAAAAAAGAGAGAGAAGGAGAAAAGAGGAAGAGAGGGAGAGGGAGAGGGAGAGAAAGAGAGAATCAGAGGGGAAGAGAGAGGAGATGAGGAAGAAGATGGTGGTGATGGGAGGAGAAGATGCAGCGGTGGAGAAGGCCGTCGACGGCGGTAGATCGAAGAGGATCGTCGCCCAGCCCAGCCCCGCCCAAGCCGCCGATCGTCACCCAGCCCAACCCCGCCACAGCCTCCGACCACCGTCGCCCCGCCTCCGCCTCCTCCTTCCCCGAATATTATGCCTCCTCCAGTCCTCCTCCTCCTCCTCCTCCTCTCCCTCCTTTCTCCTCCTCCTCCTGCTCCTCTTCTTCCTGGTCTTCGTTCTTCTTCTGCAAAAAAAAAAAAAAAGATATAGAGAAGAAGATGGAGTTGAAAATAAGAAAAAAAAGGGGTCAAAACGACGTCGTTTTTACCCCTCGAGCCAAAATCGAGCTAGAACTTTCGAACTACGAATCGGAACCGTTTCATTTAACTGGGAAGTAGTTCAGTTTAACTTTGTAATATTATTATTTGGCTTCAAACGGTCTCCAGTTCAAATTTGAAATAATCTGATCTAGTTCGGCTCATTGAATTTACTTTTTGGTAGGGGTGAGCATGGTCCGGATTGGACCGGATTTGGGTAAAACCAGAACCAATCCGTTATCTACGATTTCTGAAAAATCGGAACCAATCCAATCCGTTTAAATCATGGAATCAATCCGAACCAATCCATTTAAATACGGATTGGATCGGTTTAGGACCACGGATTAACATAATTAAATAACAAAAAAATATATATATAACACTTTAATTTCATAAAAACATAAATATAGCGCTATATTAATTCCACAATAATAACATGTTTTTTTCTATAATAGTGACACAATGTTCTAGAATTTAAACAATCATAAGAAAACTGGTTTCACCATAAGTATTTAGACCATTACAAATTAAAACTAAAACCTAACAAACAAAAATAATAAAAGAAGATATTATACGGGATTTAGGTTTCATATAGAATAAGAGAATATATTATGGGGGAGGATGTATAGTAAAAATATAGACTATTTGTATACGGTCCGGATCGGTTCCAATCCGGAACCGTGGGGTTCAATCCGGAACCAATCCGTGGACTACGGATTTTTAATTCTTCAATCCGGAACCGAACCACGGATTCAAAAAACCAATCCAAACCTATCAGATTGGACTGGACTGGATCGGATTACGGATTTTACGGATTCCTTGCTTAGCCCTACTTTTTGGTTCATTTTTAATAGTTCGGACTCTTCACATTTTAAAATTTGTTGATTATATTATTCTTATAGAAAATCAGGTCGATCGGATAACGGATATTATGTATTCAGATCACTTTTGTTTGGAAAAAAATAAACAACTAAAAAATTAACGGTTCATAAAAAAATGGTTCAAATGCATAATATTAATTATTCGATCGACGTGATTTTTAAAGGGATAATATACTCAACCAATTCTTAAATATGAATAGTTCGAATTATCAAAATGAAACCTTAAAGTGAGTCCAATGAGTCGAACTGAACTCTCTGGTGTAGATGGTGGACTGGAAGCAAGTCCAATCTTATTATTTAATCGGCTTTCTGGAGAATCTTGACATCATTATGTATGTTGATTTTTAAGTTTTTAGTGACCTCGTTTACCAAGATAGTTGGTACTAAAGTTAACTAAAAGATAAAATAGGTTAAAAAATAAATAAGATAAAATATCATATTTAAACTATAATTATTTTATTTTTTTTCATAAAACTACAGAAAAATTAAAAGTTCATCCTAAAAGAACTTTTTTAGCCAAACTAAAATAGTGAAAAAGTTAAAAAATATTTTTAAAAAAAGTTTAAAAAACCAGTTTAAAAAAGTTCTTCCTAAACGAAAGCTGAGACTCTTTGATAATGTTTATATGGATTGGTTATAAGGGTGTAAAAATAGTTCGGCCTGGCCCGACCCACTCAGGCTAGGGTCGGCCTGTCGTCGGGCCTAGCGGGCTCTTGCCAAAAAAAAAAAAAAAGGGTCGGACTAGGCAACTCGTGCAAAATTGTGTCCCAAGCCCAAGGGTATTCGGGCCTAGGCTGGGCCTGACAGTTTTTTATTTTTTTTAAAATTATTTCCTACCAAAATAGCTTAGAAATGAGAGTGGACCGGCTCGGGCCTCAAAACAGACGGCCCAAGCCAGGTCTAGGGTCTTGAGCTCGGGCTGGGATGTGGGTGGGCTTTGGGTGGACCGTAGGTGGGTGGGCCGATTTTATAAGTTAGTTATAGTATGTTTTTAAAATTATTTTGCGAGTTTCTATCAAAATTGTTTAATGCAGTTTTTATTTATAGTTTATTAGCTGAAAATAATTGAAGTAAAATAAAAAATAGTAATTATTTGAAAATTGGGAAAGAATCATCAATTTTTAACTTACAAATTTTTTTACCAAACAACCCTTCATGCGTTACTGTGTGTGAACATATTTCTCATCCAAATATAGGGTTTTAGTTAATGATGAGCGTATATGTGATGACTTGAATGAAAATAATGCATAATTGCATTTATGATTAATCTTTTTGTTAATTTGGAAACGCAGGAATGGAATTCAACAGAGGAGAAATTCTTATGAAGATGGAGTTTTCGGAACCACATGCCCCATACCTCCAGGGAAGAACTTCACTTACATTCTCCAAGTGAAGGATCAAATTGGAAGCTTTTATTACTTCCCTTCACTTGCATTTCACAAGGCTGCTGGAGGTTTTGGAGGTATTAGGATCCTCAGTCGCCCTCTAATTCCCGTCCCCTTTGCAGATCCTGCCGGTGATTATACAGTCCTAATTGGAGATTGGTACAAATCCAATCACACGGTAATTGATCTCCTATATGCTCCTTTCTCAATTCTATTTTTTTTTTAAATAAAATATAGTTTGGGGAAAAAAACTATTTAAACGGTAAACATTCTATAAAGAAGCATGAAGGGATAACAATTGAACGGGATATGGGTTTATTTCTACAATAATGATTGAGATTCTCATTTTTTAGAGACGCCACAATCCTTTTTGAATCTCCACTATTGATGGTGTAGGCCTCACACATATATGAGTGATCCCATTCATACATGAATGGTGAAGATCTAAAGAAAATTGTGGGAGTCTTTAAAAAATAAAAGTCTCAAACATTTTTCTTATTTCCATTCCCGTCTAGTGAACATTGTCCATGTACCCCTCTCCATTCTTGACACCCCCAACCGTAACTTACATTTTGGGCATTGAATTTCAAGAAAATGGTTTTATACAGTGGATTAGATTTCTCTCAAATTTTAAAAATTACAATTTATAATGGCAGTTCGAAATCTATTGCTGCAGCAACTACCTAAACCCAATACTATAAATCTCCTCACTCCTTTCATTTGAATCAAGGAGCCACTGGGTCTGGTTTTAGCCCCCCTTTTTAAATTCCCATTTCTTGCCTTTATATTATATCCCAGGGGTAATTATTCAATAGTATTATAACATTACATGACATTATCCATGTGATGATAAAATTTTACAAGTAAGATATGCTGACTCACATTTAGACAGTTAGGAAATAAATATCGATCCACTCAGTATAGATTACAATTTTTAATTAACTAAAAATATCACATAAATAATATTATATAATAGTCTAAAACTATCTAATACCTTTTTCATTAATAATGTCAAAATTACCGCAAAAAAAAAATATTAATGAATCACATTCATTCAACATGTGATCCACATTATACCAATTTTCAATTTGGGTTTGGATTATCTCAAGTTGGCCATCAAACTTTAGAGAGTAGTTAGGCTTAGGAGGCCCATTTTAGAGCCGATCTTGGTGATCTAAACAATTCATTTTTAGTACTCGTTGAGTACAATATTCGTGTAAAAAATCAAAAATTATCAAAGATCGGTAATCATATATTTAAATCATATTTGTTTTAAAAAAAATAAATAACAAATATAATCTAAAGAATAACAATATATTTTTTTATAATACAAATGTGATTCAAATATATATTTATTGATGTCTAATCATTTTAATTTTTTTTATAATTATTTTATTCAATAAATACTAAAAAATGAATGATTTAAACTAACCTCATCAAATTTAAATTGTTCTCTCAAATTAAATGGCGAATCTAGAATTATCCAAACCTTTTAAATGTACACATACACCGCATTTGAAATTTTTTACAAATTTTAGATGGATAGCATTTTTGTTTTTCATGGTGGGTGTTTGGGAAATTGTTATTTTAGTAGATTTTTTTAGTTTTTGATTATTTTAGGAGGTTAAAATTTTTATATTTGGGAAGATAGTTAGATTTTTTTATAATTTGATGTAATGTTTTGTGAGAGAAAAAATAAAATAATTATGAATTTAATGTGAAATTTTGTTTGAATTTATTTTTTTTTATTTTTTAACCAATTTTGTCTTTTAGTGTTTTTTTAGCAAAAAAAAAAAAAACAACACTTCCCAAATAGTATGGTCCCCTGCAAATTTTAATTAGCTCAGAGGTTGGTGATCTTTTCAAAATTGGGGGTTCTTAGTTAATTCTTTTGCGTTGCGTTAGTTAGACGATTTAAAAAATAAAAAATAAAAATTTATATTTTATTTAATTTTACACACTTCTTTTAAATTTCTTTTCAAATCTCACAATTAGATACAATCAAACACAGCGTTAGGCATAAAGGTGGTTTCAGTTAAGTGGGTGACGGGTCAATTGGGGCACGGTTCGAAAGATAAATGCTTGAGGTTTCCTTTTTTTGAGACTATCATCACCATATATTTGTGAACCCACACCATCAATAATTGAGATCTAAAAAAAATTACGAAGATATAAAAAAAATAAATAAATAAACAGTCTTGCTTGTTACGGTTCAAAGTTATGCTTTTGTTGTGTCGGTAACTATAAGCAAACAGTGTAGTCTGTAGACTTCTTGCTTGTTGTGGTGGTTGTTACTGGTTTATTGACAACTGGATATGTTGACCCCACCTTGTGATCAGTCCAAAATTTTGAAAATAGAAAAACACATGCATAAATTATGATGACCATTCATTTCATTTGGAGTGGAGTCCAGCAAAAAAGATGATACTTGGTGGGTAGACAGCGAGTCTAGACAGCTCATTCTAACCTATAACTTTCACATGTCATGATCATGTAGATCTAGTACCAATTGCTTTTATGTAATATTGTTTCGGCAAATTATAATATCACAGATAATAGACAAGCTTTATTTTATTTTTATTTTTTTCTATCATCTAATTTTCTATAATATCACAGATAATAGGCTAAGCCTCCGTTTGGGGAGTGGTTTATCTTTTTGACTTTTTGATTATTTTAACCGAGGTTAAATAGCTTAGTTTGAGAAGAATTTTTTAACTTTTTTAACTTTTTTGATAAGAGAAGAGTGTAATGATTATGAATTAGATGTGATGTTTTATTTTTTGTAACTAAAATAGTTTATTTTTTCTTTTGTGGCTAAAATAGTCACTTTAGCCCTTCTCAAACAATGCCTAGACCTTAGGTCATGCTGAAAGTTTTAAGGTCAATACAATGTATTTTGTATAGATGATATGAGTAATGCTCAATAAATTAATAAATTATTTCTATCATATTATTTAAAGTGAATTCTGTTTTAAATATTTAAAATTTTATCACTATGTGCCAAATCTATTATTAATTTTTTTTTTAATTTGTTATTTTGTGTAATTTTAAATATTTAAAATGTGTTGATCAAATTTATTTTAAATATACTTCATATCATTCTAAATTTAAATATATACCATCTACTTCAATTTTAGGAAGTCGTCAATGACTTACTACTAAGATGGTGCATCAAATATAATTTATTTTTTCTTCACCAGATGTTCGCTGGGACTGCTAAAATGTCTGCAAGGAGTATTACATGTTCCGTTTTTCTTTATCATTAGATACATAATAAGATATTATTTGTTATTATTATAAATAAATAAATAAACGACGCCCAATTAGTGATACACACCTAACTTTTGACATAATGTACAAAGTGGTTGCCTTGTGAGTTGAACCCATAACCTCAAAATTATTAGGCAAGGTTTTACCATTGAACCAATTATATTTTTAGTAATTATTTTTCAAAAGGAATTCATCATGAGTATTCATATAAACAATGAGAGGCCTATTTTTTTTATTAAGTCATCATCCAACAATTGATTCAAGAGTCACAATTTAACTGTTAGTAATAATGGCTAGCAGTTGATTGCGACTTTTAGATCAACTGTTGGATAATGACGGTATGAAGAAACTGTTGGAGAGAAATTGGATAGAATAAACAATGTGACAAAAAAAATGATGACATATATCATTTCTCAATGGCCAGGATAACAATCTTGTGGTCAAATAAAACTTAATCGTTTGTTGGTATGTAATTGGAAGTGTTCTTATTGATGGCTTTGCTGATGACAAATATGTGCATTTTTATATAGGATTTGAAAGCAATTCTAGATCGGGGGAAGAAGCTACATTTAGTTGATGGAATCCTCATTAATGGTCGTGGGCCAAATGGCGTTTCTTTCAGTGTTGAACAAGGTGAGTGAGTCGTCAACATCGTAGTTCATCTTTGTGATAACAACCACTATCTTCACAACAATTAATTCAGTCCCATCTGTTTTTGTCCCTCTTTCTATAAATAAATAAAAAACTATGCGTACGGAATTAGAACACGGAAAGTGCATAGAAAATGTATTTTGTTTTTTGTTTATTTACTTTGTTTTATGTTTATCTATGATGCTATACCAAAACTACCATTCTTGGCTGACCATAATGTACTATTGATGACAGGAAAAACTTACAGACTTAGAATATCAAACGTTGGATTGCAAAATTCACTCAATTTCCGCATTCAGGGCCACAAGATGAAATTGGTGGAGGTGGAGGGAACACACACTCTTCAAACTACCTACTCTTCATTGGACGTCCATCTCGGCCAATCCTACTCTGTTCTAGTCACGGCTGATCAGCCCGCTCAGGACTACTACATTGTTGTGTCTACCCGTTTTACCACCCCAGTCGTCACCACAACTGCTGTTCTTCGCTACAGCAACTCTGCTGGCCCTGTCTCTGGCCCGCCACCAGGTGGACCCACCATCCAAGTCGACTGGTCCCTAAACCAGGCCCGTTCTATCAGGTACTTGTTCCCTCATCACAATTTACACATTTATTTTGGTGGTTGTGGTTCAACTCACATTGAATGATCATCAATTAAGATTTAACGAACCATTGATTTCGTCCAATCAATGATTGGGCCAGTGTTCTACATTACTCATCACAAATGCCATGTTTCTTTTTGGAGATTTGTGGTTTGGTCTCACATAGTAGGCCATCAAACTTTTCCAATGAGTTGAACCAATGTTGTACATTATTCTAGCCTAAGTTCATGGATCCGCTTTCAAACTCAGTAATGTTATAAACACACATTTTTTTTTGGTATGACCTAATTTTATTTTATTTTTGTATAAATGGCACATTTTTTTGGAGGTTTGTGATTTGGACTTGCATTGAATGGCATAGGCCATTGAACTAACCCAATCAAGGGGTTAGGGCCCCTGTTGTAAGCCTGTGTCCATGAGAGGCTTTCAAATACAGTTATTCTATGAATAAAATAAAAATAAAAAAATTGCTACAAATTGCATCTAGTACTATATTTTGTGCACGTTTTTTTAAAGAAACTTTGTCCTATAATGTTTCAAATTACAACACAGACCATTCTATACATAAAAATAAATAAAAATAAAAAATTGATCTAAATTTATCCATAAAATAAAAAGTGGAACGTTTCAAAGGGGAAAGCTTTCAAAATTCAGTAGTGCTACGAAGTACAAATCATAAATTTTTCACAGAAAAGTGTACAAAATGCATTGCATTGCAGAGTGTAGATGGCACTATATTCTATGTACTTTGCATTGGAAAAACTTGTGTGTCACTATATTTACTGCTTCAAATTACCGTAGAGGCAGTGTTTATAAAAATAGTGACGACTTCTGTGTACTTACAGGACTAATCTTACAGCAAGTGGACCAAGGCCAAACCCACAAGGTTCATACCACTATGGACTCATAAACACCACCAAAACCATCAGGTTGGCCAACTCCGCAGGTCAAGTCAATGGCAAGCAAAGATATGCAGTAAACAGTGTATCCTTTCTGCAACCAGACACCCCCCTAAAGCTAGCAGACTACTTCCAGATTGGAGGAGTTTTTCGTGTTGGAAGCATATCTGATTACCCTAATGGTGGAGGGATATACCTTGACACGGCAGTTTTGGGAACCGACTACAGAGCCTTTATTGAGATTGTGTTTGAAAACTATGAGGACATCATTCAAAGCTGGCACCTTGATGGTTACTCTTTCTTTGTTGTTGGGTAAGCAAAAAATCCACACATAATCTATAGGAGTTTCATGGTTGCTAATATATGTATGAGAGTGAGTTGTATGTTAATTATCTTGTGTTGTAGTTCCCAAAATAATCAACAATGATTCATCCCCCTTTTTTCCCCCACCCCCTTTGACCCCCTCTCTCTCTCATTGGTTACATTTTCTTTTTCTTTTTCTTTTTCTTTTTCTTTTTTTTCCTGCTCCTCCAATCACCCCCCGCCACGTGGCAAATGGGGTGAGGGGGTGACCCTCAAAAGGGGGTCCCAAGCATTATTCCAAAATAATAATGTATGTTAAATCTCAAAATGCAGAATGGATGGAGGGTTGTGGTCCACGGCTAGTAGGAATCAATATAACCTCCGGGATGCAATTGCACGCTGCACCGTGCAGGTAAGATATGAAAATATGCCCAATCCTTCAATTTTTGTTGCTTAAACAAAAGTGCGTTTGTAGAGTTTTTTTTATAAAAAAAAAATTGGCTTACATCTTATGATCCAAAAATTGTGTAAATAAGTTAGAAAAAAGATGTTTATGGGAAGTTTGGAGAATATATGTCAATTGTAAATGAGCTTTTCAACAAAGCGAACACAATTGATTCAGTTTACAGTCCTACTCACTTAGATCATGTCACATGTTCGGTAAATATTGCAGGTATATCCAAAATCATGGACTGCCATTTATGTACCACTTGATAATGTGGGAATGTGGAATCTGAGATCAGAGTTTTGGGCAAGACAGTACCTCGGACAGCAACTCTACGTACGTGTTTACACAGCATCGACTTCACTCAGAGACGAATTCCCCATTCCAAAGAACGCTCTTCTCTGCGGCAGGGCCAGTGGGCGGCATACTCGACCCCTCTAAAGGGTTAAAAAAAACGTTCCACGACACTTTTAGCTAGGGAAATTAAATTAAAGCTTGTTTATCTACCAAATGTGGTGGATTAAGATCTCAGTTTATTATTATTAATTTTTTCTTTATGTGCTGAATTTAATGTTATTTTTAATTACTACATCAGCACTAGTGCAATTATATATGAGGAACATGTATCAATAGTGCTGTTGTAGAGTGAGCAATGACCTTAACTCGAGGTCATATTCTTTTCGGTTTTCATCAATTCAACAGTATTGTATTACCCTTGGTGTTGTAATGTATTGTAAGGTTTCCTACTATTGCTTAATGAAGTGGTTCTTCTAGTTGGCTCAGGTTTTCTTGTAAAGAATACTAGCCTATCACCCGTATTATGTACGGGATAATTATAGATATTTTATATTTATTTTAAATTTTTTTAATATGTAAATTATGTTTTTTAAGATTTTTTATAAAAATAATTTAACAATTTTATCACTAACCATAATGTATGAGAGAAGCTGAAAAGGGTACTGCAGTAACTATACATGAATTGTATTTATAATTATTTGTATGATAGGATTTTAAATGTTGATTAAGGGATTTTGACCAAATCAATAAATGCAGGCATGTGAAAAGACATATGGATTGAAAAATTTTAATAAATGCTGATCAGGGAATTTTGAACAAATCAATAAATGTTGAGATTTTTTTTAAAGGGTTAATTACACTAATAGTCCCTATAGTTTAGGACTTGTGTCACTTTGGTCCTTGACTTTTCAATTGTGACACATTTGACCCTAAATTTTAAATCTTGTTTCAAATAAGGACAATTGAAAATATTATTAGATTTTTTAAGGGTAAAATCGTCAATTTGATAAAATATAAACTAATTTGATAAAAATAAATGTCAAAAAAATATTTTTAATTTTTTTAAAATTATTTTTATCTACCAATGATAAAATTATGTAAAATTAATAAAAATTACATGATTAATTTTTTAAAATTAATTTTACATGATTATCATCCAAACACATAAAAAAAATTAATTTGGTAAAAAAAATAAATAAATGTCTAAAAGATTTATCAATTTTACATAATTTTATTTTTAGTAGGTAGAAATAATTTTTTAAAATTCAAAAATATTTGTTTGACATTTATTTTTGTCAAATTAGTTTATATTTTATCAAATTGACAATTTTACCCTTGAAAAATCTAATTATATATTCAATTGTCCTTATTTGGAACAAGATTCAAAATTCATGATCAAATGTGTCACAATTGAAAAGTCAGGGACCAAAGTGACACAAGCCCCAAACTATAGGGATTATTTGTGTAATTTGCCCTTTTTTAAATAAAAAACAAAAAATTTAGAAAATCCAAATTGAGATATTGAAACTCTCACAGGCCTTAAGGGTTAAAAATCTCCTTTTGCTTAATATATAGTATAGATAATATAATATAATATATATATATATATATAGATTATAAGATGAGAGAAATAAAGTGTCATCTTATTATAATGGAGGAGATCTTATAAAAAAACGTGTAAACATGAATGTCCTCCTATTTTATTGTGTTTACAATTATTTATATATGTGAATTGTGATTTTTAAATGTGTTTTTTTCTTTTAAATGTCTTCTTTTTTTCTTTTTTATATTATATTAAAGTTTACTATTTTGATAATAATCATATGTGTTGAACTTTTCAAGAAATTAAATTTCTTTTTTTTATTATATTATATTAAAGTTTAATATTTTGATAATAATCATATGTGTTGAATTTTTCAAGAAATTTTTTTTATGTTTATTCTTAATGCATTAAAGTGTTATTATGAGGGATAATAATCATATGTGTTGAGATTTTTCAATAAATTCATATGTGTTGGATTTCAAAAAAAAAAATTTATACTTATTCTTAATGTATTAAAGTGTTATTATGAGGGTAAGACTTGGGAGTTGAGAGATGTTAATAAATGGTAAATTTTTTTTTTTAAATCAAAAAATTAAGAAATTTAGATTGAAAAATTGGAACTCCCACAAAATTTGAAGTTAAAAACTTCCTTTTACTTAATATATAGTATAGATTGGTCAAATTTTACTTTATCTTGCAAATAACCTCTTATCATTTATAGATAATCGCGTAAATCTCGTGATTTGTAGACGTGGTTGTTTCTTTCTTTCTTTTTTTTGTGCGCGCTCTTATTTTTGTTTTTAGTAAATTTTTTAAAATTAAGTTCACAAAGTTTTAGGTTTCTAGATTTAGTTCAACTAGACAAATTGAAAAATTAAAATTTTTTGTAAAAAATTCCAAAACAAGTCGAGAAGGCAAAAACTAGGCAAAATATAATGAACTTTCTTTTGTGTGCTTATTTTGGCTTTCAATTTTATTTTATTTTTTTGGATTTTTTAATTTTTTAATTTTTAATTTTTTAGATTTGCCTATATAAGACTGACCATAAAAGTAAAAAAATTAATATGGTTTTGAAAGAAAGTCACAAATTAACAAAAAAAAATTCTAAAAAAGAGGTGATTTTTTTAGCCAGTAAAAGGGAGTGGTCATTTGGCAACTTAGTTTTTTTTTGTGATTTTTGTCCTTTTTTATGAGGTAAAAAAAGTTAAATGGGTTTTGAATAGTTTTTTTTATATTGTTTTGGGATGTAGGTTAAAAATCTAATTTTTTGATTTTTTTTTTTTAAATGTATAAAATAATAGAGAGGTGATATAATTCAAAAAAAAAGTTAAAAGCCAAAAAGTTGACTTTTAATCTCTTACCAAAAGAGGCCTGAATAGATAGTTACGAGAGAAAAAGTGATTAATTAATATTTATGATGTAACATTTTGACTTTTTAATTTTTTATTGTGATTTTTTAGTAGAAAAATGTTAGGGGTCATGAATTTTTTTTTACGAGGATGGTAATGAAAAATTCTCCACTCTTGTATTATACATTGCAACTTATTACACATATAATCTAAAGATAAAAAATCTTTTATGAAATATTTTTTTATGATAATTAACATTACTTTTTTTTAACTGAAAAATAACTGTCAAGTGGACACTTGTGAATTGATTGAAATATTCTTTTGAATCAAACCTTTCACTTTATTTGTGTGCTATAGACATGTGCAAAACCTATGTGATTTAGAACTTTGATGTTTCTGTTTTATATCATCTCATCAATTGACAACGACCTCTAAACAAAATTCACTTTGATGTTGTTTCTGTTTTATATCATCAATTGACAATGACCTCTAAACAAAATTCGATTTGATGAATCATTCAAGTTCATATAACATGCTAGATGAAATTATCAAAAGACCCCCTTTTTTTTTTGGGGGGGGGGGGGGGTGGTGGTGGTGGTGGTGGTGGTGGTGAGAGATAAGTAAAGTTCAACAATACACCAAGTTTAAATTTAGGAAGAATAAACAATTAGATACAATTTTCATAATAACAGAAAAATAAATAATATGAAGATATCAAACTGCTCTTTATAAGAGTTGAATTCAAAATCTCACACCAAAAAATGGTGTTATACAACCAAGTTTCTTTCAATTTCTTTTCATTTTTCTCCATTTAAATTATCCAAATAAGTAAGAAAAATACATATTTTTCTATTTCTTTTCTTTTCTCTCCAAATCACTCAATCCAAACATAGGCTTAGTCTTAACAAGCATTGCTTCTAGTAAATGACTCAACGATTCTTTGTCACAAGACTAATGCTATGATAACTAAATCTGAGTATTAAATTTTGAACCTGGCCTGTCTCTAGTCCAATTGACGGACTGGAGGGTGTTGCCTAGGTCCATGGGGCCTATCACAGGTCCCATTTTAGTTATTCAAACCATCAATTTTGTCAAGTTTTTTGTGTATATTATCCACACACAAAATTAAGTTAATCTAATTATCGCTTCATATTCAATTTATCGTATTTATTTTCAAAAAAAAATGTATGACAAAATGTCAACATTAAACCATCGGTTTAGTAAGCAAGCAATTGAATTCCGTCGGTTTAGTAAGCAAGCAACTGAATTCTTTACTCTTAGCTCAAGTTTAGACCCAAAGAATACATATAATTCATTAAAAATTGATGATATTTACACTCTTGTTAAGAAATTCTATCCTCAAGATTTCACAGAGTAAGAATAAATTCATTTGAAATTTTAATTGCAATACTATGAGTTTGACATGCCTCATTATATGGATTTACAAAATCTCACAACAATTTCTGAACTATGCCGAGGTTAGTTGAAATGGGAAAGTCAAAAGCCTACCATTTGGTTTATAGATTGATTCATCTCATATTGAGACTTCATGTTTCAACTGTTACTATAGGAAGGACATTTTCAACAATGAATATTGTAAAAACAAGTCTTCTCAAGAAAATGAAAGATGATTTTCTTACAAATTGTTTGGTTGTTTACATTAAGAAAGGAATTATAGAGAATTTTAGCTCAAAAATGATTACAGATGATTTATATTCTTTGAAGCATTGTCTAGCACAATTTTGATAGAAAATTATGTGTCTTTCTGTTAGTTTTACAGTGAAGGAAACAATATATTGTCATTTTATACTACACTTTTTGTTATATCATAGTGTCAGTATATAAAGAATCTCATTTGAATCTTTGCTTCTTTATAGTTGGCTATAGTTAGTAGACATTCATTTCTTTTTATTATTTAAGTCAATATTTATAATAGGGTGAATTACACTAATAGTCTCTATAGTTTGGAATTTGTGTCACTTTAGTCCCTGACTTTTCAGTTGTAACACATTTGATCTTGAATTTTGAATATTGTTTCAATTAAGGACAATTGAAGATATCATTAGATTTTTCAAGAGTAAAATCGTCAATTTGATAAAATATAAACTAATTTAACAAAAATAAATGTCAAAAAAATATTTTTTAATTTTTTAAAATTATTTCTACCCACTAAAGATAAAATTATGTAAAATTAATAAATTTTTTAGACATTTATTTATTTTTTTACCAAATTAATTTTTATTATGTGTATAATGATCATGTAAAATTAATCATGTAATTTTTATTGATTTTGATCAATTTTACATAATTTTATCTTTAGTAGATAGAAATATTTTTTAAAAAATTAAAATTATTTTTTGACATTTATTTTTATCAAATTAGTTTATATTTTATTAAATTAACGATTTTGCCCTTAAATTAAATATTAGTATCTTCAATTTTTTTTATTTAGAACAAGATTCAAAATTCAAAATCAAATATGTCACAATTAAAAAATCAAAAATTAAAATGACATAAATCTTAAATTATAAGGACTGTGTAATTTGCACTTTATAATATTAATTCAGCCACCCCAATTAAGCAGTCATACTTTCGCCCTTGATCAAAAGTGTTTATGTTGGATAACGACGTGCCATTTAATGCGATGCTTACTGCTGAATGATTCCAACAAATATTCATTTATAAGGATTTTAGGAAATTAAAAAAATGAATAGTTCATTTGAAAATTCTTTAAGACTTTTCTTAAGTGTGTGACTTACACCTTACACTTACGTCTTTTGTGTTTGCTGTCCTGTTTCATGTTTATACCCTCCACTTATACTTTTTATGTTGGTTGTATATGGTGTGCAATCTTAAAGGGTTGCACACCATAACAGACCCAATTCTTTATTGCACCTTTTGTTTTATTTGAAGTACAATTCTTACTTTCTATTGGGCCTAAGTCAAATTTTGGACTTCAAAATTTTGAGGGTATTATTAAGATTTTTGAAATTCTGGGCCTACCCACAACATGGACTTTAACTTCAAAACATATTGCCCGATCCCTAGTACAAATTAACACAAAATAAAAGAAATGTGAGTTTTGAAAATAGAGAAATTTATACTTAAAATAATAGCAATGTTCGGACTTAATTCTAAAGTTTTATTTTTCGTTTTTATGATTTTAAAAACAAAACCATGAGAAAAGCACACATTCTTTTCAAATAGTTTTACAAAATTCAAAACAATTTAAAAATAGCTTTTTAGAAAAATTTATGAAAACAATTTTCCAAATTTTTTTATAATATAATTATTTTTTGTTTGTTTTACAAAGTAAAATATAAAAAACAAAACCAAACATACTTTTGTGAAGGAATATGGAATAAAAATAAAAATAAAAAATGAAAGAAACTTTAAGGTTACGTTTGTTTGGCGTATTAAGTTGAATGAGATTATGAATACGGTGAAATTGAGTGATGTGATTACTACTATTGTGGAATTAGGTTAAAGATATAAGACAAAATGTGTTTGTTTGTGCACTAGTATAATGATATTAGTTAGTCAAGATCAAATCTCTAATTACATAAAAGCCCTTATCATATGCAAGATAATTTTATTGGTTTTGTAAAATAGGGGGGATTGTAATTCCAATCCTTTCATGAGAGTGCTAATCCTTCTATGAGAAAAGGGATTGATAGTCTCATGAGATTAGCAATCTCATGCCATTTCTTTACAAAGAAACATGATCTAAGTGGGGCCAATGAATTACTAATCCAATCTCCGTTTTCAAAACCCCAATCAAACATGACCCAAAATTTAAACAAAAAAGCTAGAAAGAAATCCAGATCTAGGAACGTATAATTTTCCTAGAATGAATTTGTGTAATAGAGATTAAATTGATGAAATGTGAAATTCGTAAGTAAAACGAATTTAAATCATTAATTACTCTGGATAAAAAATTATGAATTGGTAGCTTTGTTGAAATCCAAGCACATCACAAGGGTTCTTAGCCTTGTTGAGAAATTCTATCCTCAATATTTCACAACGCAAGAAGGAATTCATTTGAAAATTGAGATGCAACACTCTGAGCTTGATGTGTCTCATCAGCTAGATTTACAAAATCTCATCACAATTTTTGAACTATGCCAGGGGTTACTAGAAATGGGAAAGTCAAAAACCTACAATTTTGTTATAGATTGATTTATCTCATGTTGTCACTTTATGTTTCAACCACTACTACACATAAAGGGCATTTTCAACAATGAATATTGTAAAACAAGTCTTTGTAAGAAAACGAAAAATGAATTTCTTACATTGAGAAAGAAATGTTTGGTTATTTATATTGAGAAAACGAAAAACAAGATTGTTTGGTTATTTACATTGAGAAAGAAATTATAGAGAATTTTAGTTAAAAAATGATTAGATTATTTCTATTATTTGAAGTATCGTCGAGCACAACTTTAATAGGAAATTATGTGTCTTTCTGTTAATTTTACAGTCAAAAAAACAAGATATTGTCATTTTGTAACACACTTTTTATTAAGAAATCCTACTTTCGCTCAAAAGTGTTTCTGTCGGATAACGAAACGCCATTTGATGCTTATTGCTGGATGATTCCAACAAATATTCAATTATAAGGATTTTAAGAAATTAAAATAATGAATAGTTCATTTAGAAATTCTTATTGCACCTTTTGCTTATTTGAAGTACGAGGCTTACTTTCTGTTGGGCCTAAGTTAAATTTTGGGCTTCAAAATTCCGAAGATATTGTTAAGATTTTTAAAATTATGGGCCCACTCATAACATGGTACCTTAGGCACGGGCTTAAATTGCCAAACAAACATATTGGTTGGCCTCGTAGTGAGCACAAATTAACACAAAATAGAAGAAAAGAGAGTTTTTGAAAATAGAGAATTTCATACTTAAAAAAATAGCCATGTTCGGAATCATTTCTAAATTTTTGTTTTTTGTTTTTATGATTTTAAAAACAAAACCGTGAAAAATTAAAAAGCACACATCCTTTTCAAATAGTTTTACAAAATTCAAAATAATTTTAGAAAAATTTATGAAAACAGTTTTCCAAACATTTTTATAGTATAATTATTTTTTGTTTTCTTACAAATTAAAATATAAAAAACAAAAATGATTTTTTGTTGAACTGAAAAAACAAAAATGATACCAAACATACTTTTCTAAACGAATATGGAATAAAAAAAAAAATGAAGAAAACTTTAAGGCTATGGTTGTTTGGCATATTAGGTTGAATGAGAATAAATATGGTGAAATTGACTGATGAGTATTACTATGGTGGAATTAGGTTACAGATATAAGAGCATCCGCATCAGAATCATCAAAATAACAAAAAGCTAAAATATAGCTAATAAATCATCAAATTCTCCCTCCATCAGTCTCAACAAATTTTTTCTAAATTAACTTTTTGTTAAATTTACTACAGTACCTCAACAACTTTGTCGAGGCACTGTTCATTCGCTACATGTTTTTTTATTATATTTTCTGGAACAAAACTGGGCCAAAATCTTTAAATCGGTTGTCCACTCGAATGTCCTCTCGGATATCCAACCAAATGTCCCGTGAGTGCTTGTAGTAAAAGAAGAAAAATGCCGAAAATTAGCCTGACCGGTCGACTGGTCAACAACAATTTTTATTTATTTTTATTTTTTTGGGGCATATTTTAGGAATTATTTGGCTGCTGCTCATCAATTTAATAAAAAAAAAAAGAATAAAAAATACAATAATAAAATAATATTTTAATAGGATTGAGTTAGAATAGAGAGTTTGATGCAGTGGGTGACTAGCTAAAATAGCAAAATAGGTTTTTCAGCTCTAATTTGACTACAAATTTGAAGAGGCTGGTGTGGATGCTCTAAGATAAAATGTGTTTGTTTGTACACTAGTGTAGTGATATTAGTTAATTGAGATTAAAATTTTAAATTACGTAAAAGTCCTTATCACATGCAAGATAATTTTGTTAGTTTTATAAAATAAGGGGATTGTAATGCCAACCCTCTCATGAGAATACTAATCTTACCATGATAATGGATTGATAGTCCATGAGATTAGCAATTCCTTGCTGAAAAATCTAGAAATCCCTTAGCTATTGATTTGTGATTATATATTAATTTTAAGCAGTAAATAACAATCACGTCACAATCAAACAATCAAGACAAATCGACACAACGATTTTAACGTGGAAAAAATCACAATTAGAGCACCTCCAATTGTAATAAAAAAACCACAGGCAAAAGCCACAAAACAATTCACTAAGAAAACATAAAGAAATTATACAAGTGTACTCTCAATTACCTAGTGAATCTAAGCCCGAATCGAACTGACGCCTGTGTGCCTCTTCCAGTCCCATTTTTAACTTGAAATTGTCTTGCCCAACGTTGAATCCACAACTCCGATGTCAAATCACGACGATGAGCTACTCTAGAATCCACCAAAGTTTCAGACTCAAATTTCACAGAATCCACCGAAGAACAACTCTCTTTTGTATTGAATAAATAAAACAAACAAACCCTTTGATATAATCCTCTCAATTCATGATTAAACTCTCATTGATATCAAAGGAAACAAACAAAGAAACTCCAGAAGAAAACCCTAACACCCAAGAAGAAGATCTCGAAGTCGTAACCCTAAAATCTAATAGAACCACATATTTATAGAAAATAGATTCGCGATCTCCGCTCAAACGCAAAAATGGCCGCTTGAGCAGATATACGATTGAGCACAAGAATGGTCGCTCGAGCGGGGAAAAACAACTCCCAGTACTTTTGCAGGCGAGTGAAACTTCTAAAAGGTCGCGATCTCCGATCGAGCGCAGGAATGGCTGCTCGAGCGAAAAAACAACTTCAACTGCAATTTAGCTTTTTGCTTCGGGGACATTGCCTCGTACTGTCACGCCCCAATATTTTAATTAATTGGAAACATTACCCAAACCTGTAATTTAGGTCCATTTTTTTCCCCATATATCTATTACCCTTGAGTAATAGATATACAATAATATATGTTCTCTCTCTCATTGAAAACAACAATGCAATAATACATGTCAAACTTCTGCCGCGAAGCTACAAATAAATAATTACAAACCACATGATACATTTTTCATTCCTTTAGCATCTATGCTAAAATTATACACATAAGGTACATGGAATCCATACTCTTCAACTAATGAATCCGAAATTCTCTTCCTGAAAAAGAAAAAAACAACGAGGGGTGAGCACTAATACCCAGTGGGAATCTCATAGGTCTACAACAATAGCTAACACATAGATAGAAATGATCATGCATGCAGAGTAATACCATATAGTAAGATGACATTTTGTAAGTTCAAAATACTATACAAAAAGTATATTTTCTTAAAATTTCACTTGAACCTTTAAGAAAACTCCCTGCCATAAATGTAGTCTCTCATCATTAGGGAGCCATAAATTCTCTTTGAAAACAAGTACACTCAAGGAAGAACATCATCTTAATTTTATCAACCCAATTCCAAATTATTCCTCATTTCGTTTCCATTTTAATATTCCACATTTTATTTCTATTCCAATATTACACATTTCATTTCCATTTCCAATTACCATACTCCATACCATCAAAATCCAAAGGATTAGAGTTCAACATAACACAAGAATCACAAACCCCTTTTTAATTCAATTTCCAATTACTTACACAACAAAACTAATAATCTTCTCTTTTGTCACAAGCAATCCATTGAGTTCATCATCACTAGCTCCTAATCCAATTACCCACATGATGCCAATTTTAATTCTTAATCCATTTTCCTTCAGTTCATTTTCAATTCATTTGTTCTTCTCAATTCATGAGTCAAATTCGTTATTTCACAACAACCAAACTGAGACTACAACTCAGTGGTTTTCCCAATCATACAAAATACACATAAACACTTCAAACTTTGCCATTTTACGGATATTTCGTCCGAATGAATCGGCACCCATTTATATATAAAATTTCGGGTCTTTCACCTAGGACACTCCGGCCAACTTGCTTTAAATGGAGTCCATCCCCTTTCTCCTCCCAAACAAATATACATATTCAATGTATTTACAAGCATAATCATATATGGAGTACATCCCATTTCTTCTCCCAATAAATATACATATACAATGTATTTATAAACATAATCACATATGAAGTGCATCCCCTTTCTTCTCCCAATAAATATACATATACAATGTATTTATAAACATAATCACATATGGAGTACATCCCCTTTCTTCTCCCAATAAATATACATATACAATGTATTTATAAACAATGTCATATTCAATGACACCAACAATAGGTTAGCATTAAATCGCCTAATCCTCACACAATTTCTACAACAATTATGACTATTTTCCACCGATAGCCCAATACATTTATATCTAAACCGATAAATAAATTCCTTTAATGATAGGCTTTTCCAAAATCTCATATGGGAGTGATAATGCATATCAAGCTCCACCATTATCATTAATAATCCTCCGATTTCACATTTACAATAACAATTTCAATTATTTATACAAATGACAATTTGATCCAATTAGGGCAAACTCTCCTTATATCAACCCAAACTCAATACAACCCAACACAACTCAACTTAATTCAACACAATTCAACATAGTCAACACTATTCAACATGATTCAATTCAACGCCACTAAATGTAATTCAACATAACTCAAGGTAAACTCTTAAATCCCCATTTCATCATTTCATCCCAAGTCTCATGTCATCCATATCATTAATAAATCTTTTTCCCAAATTTAATTTCATATTATAGCATGATTTACAATATCCATAACGAAGGTTCATTCGCTAATTTTTAACATAATTTTCAAACACTTCCAAAATTCAATTAAACTGGTATATATGTAATTCAATACCTCAATTTCATGATTCTACTTTCAATTTAATCAAAATCATTAATTATCACCATGAATCAACTTAGGGTTTTCAAGAAAAATCAAGAATTTCAAGAACAATTGAAACTTCTCACACCACTACTTTTAATTACAATTTCCCCCTTGATTATACACCTAAGGTTCATAATCCACAAGCTTAACACAGCAATTGAACCCCAACACTTCAAACCCTAAACCCCCAATTTCCATGATATAACACTATATGCTTAAAAATGGAGATTTTGTATTTATATAATCAAAATACCACAAATCTATCTATAAATGCAAGTATTAAAGAAAAACTAGGACCCCTATCTCAAGAATCAAGCAAGAGAGCAAAGCTTTGTTGAGATTCCTTCACAAATCCGAATTCCAATCGGTAGAATGTGTTGATCTTCATGTGTTCTTCATTTTTGGTAGAAGATCTTGGCCAAAACTTAGGGAGATGGAAGTTATTTGAGGTCAAAAACTTAGGGTTTTCGAACCTAGGGTGAGAGAAATGAAGAAGGAAAAGGAAAATACAAAGAATGAGCAAAAAATCACGTTTTTAAGCTACTGAATTCGCGCAGTTCGCTCGAGCGTAGCTTTCCACGCTAGAGCGTACCTGTTTCTAGCACAGATATGAAGCTTCAAACGGGTATAACTCTCTCATCGGGACTCCGTTCTAGGTCATTCTTGTGTCCAAATCGAAGCCCCAGAAATAAGCTTTCCAATGGTTCTGGCCTCACATTCAAATTCAAAGTATGGAAGGAGAAAAGGGCAAAAGAGTGAAGATTGATCAAAAACTCAAACTAAAACTTGGGGTTTTTTATCCAATCTTACCTAAATACCTTGTTAAGACTTCAGTCAAGGTTCCAAACATCACCTAAGGGTCCTCAATTATAATATTTAAGGTTCACTTGCCAACCCATCAATGTCAAGAGTCCAACAACCACTCAAGTTTTAAGGTGACAGGCACCACTATACATCAATCCAATGTGAATTAAAATCCGAGTCATTACACGTACCTGTCAAGGGGTGTTGTCCCCTGGACCCCTACGAGCTAACTAGGCAACTCAATCCACGACATAGTCATCGAAGTGGCAAACATGAAAGAATTAACTTCTGAAACATCACTACAAAGCACAATTCGGGCTGAATTCACATCTAAAAATTCATAACCTTATTGAAATAAAAGTTAAACAAAATTACAACTGAAAGGAATTTTGTCAAACGGGATTACCAATAACGAAAACCTAACACTTGCCATTTCTTTACAAAGAAACATGATCTAAGTGAGGTCTACTTCACTAATCCAATTTCCATTTTCAGAATCCCAACCAAACATGATCCAAAATCTAAACAAAAAAAAGTTCGGAATCATTCGTTCAAAATAAATTTCTATGATAGATATTAAATTAATAAAATATAAAATTTATAAATAAAATAAATTTAAATCATTAATTACTCTAAATATCTATATAATAAAACAGAACGGTTTTTTGAAAATATATAAAATGTATTAGAGATACATTTCATTTGAATGGTCTAGATCAATTCTAATTAATATCTCACAGTTGACATCAATTTTCTTTCCGCCCAAACTCTCTCTCCCTCTCCCTCTCCCACCTACCCACGTCTCTTCTCCCATTCCCTCTTATCTCTTTCTCCTTCTTTGTTCTTCTTCTTTCCTACCCTCCCTCTTGCGCTCTCTCCCGACTTTAGCCTTGATTCCTACCTCTCCCCCCTTCTCTCTTAGTGGCTTCAAGTCGCAACCCTCCCACTCGCAAGGTAGGGTTTCCGATTGTGAATTGTGACACTGTGTTTCGATTGGGTCATCGAAGGCTAGGGTTTCCACCACCATAGCCACCGTCATCATCATCAACTTCCTCAAATTCTACATTGACGCCATCGTCTTCTCTTTCTCTTTCTGCTTCGAACCCCCATGGAAGCTTTCCGGTACCTCGCTCCCTCTCTCTCTTTCTCTATGTGCTTCTCTATGCTTCAAGTAAATCGATGTTTGTTGGTGGAATTGAGGTAATGGTTTAAATCGATGCTTCTCTATGCTCTCCGGTACCTCTCTCTCTTTCTCTCTATGCTTCTCTATGATTCATATAAATATGGGTATTTATATCTGCCTCTCCCTTTATCTCTCTTTGTCTGTTTTTTAATTTGGCTTCAAGGTTTTGTTTTACATTGTCTCTTTATCTCTCTCCCTGTGTCTGTTTTTGAATTTGGGTTGAAGGCATTTTATTTGAATTCTATTCTTACTGTTTTCTCTCTCTGTTTGTGAGCAGAGACCACCATCTACTACTACATCCAACAAACGGTATGCTCTCTCTCTCCGTCTCTCTCTTATTTTGGTTTCTATGGGTATCTATGAAAAGCCATGAAATTATTGTTGTATTTTTCTTATCAAAATAAGACCAAATTGAAACTGCATTTGTGTTTGTACTTGTGGGTTTTAAAATCTGTTCCAATCAGTATCTTAATTCTGATGGAAGTGTCGGCAAGGTATGGATTTTTTTTTGAGGTCTTGGCATGCTTATTTCTTTGCATATTTTCTGTTATGCATTGCTGAAAATCTTATGACCCAAAAAAATCTTATAGATGGTTGTTTGCATTGACTCGACTTTCATTTTTGCTTGGTTTTGAAGGCTTTGCACACAACTCTTCTAGACCAGGAGAAAATTTTCTTTTTATTGCCAACTTTAATTGTTATTTTTTGTCGATCTTGGTAAAGAACAAGCATGTATTATCCAAAATACTGATTGTGTAGGCAACAATATAGTTTAATAAAGTCCATGGTCACATTAAAATTTCAAAACATTTGTGGGTTATATTCTCTGAATCTATGAAGGGTAAGAGGCCATCAGACTTTTTAAGAAAGTTTTGGGTTGAGTTAGATATAAAGAAAATGTTTTTGCCATCAATAGAATTCAGAAAGTCTTGGGGGTAAGACTCTTAAAACAGATAACTGTTTTTGTAAAAAAACATGTCAATAACAATAAAAAGAGGAAAAGTGGTATATATTGGATCAGGATAAGAGATCAAAACAAGCCTCAAATCCAAAGATTTCAGTTCTATGCCTGGGTCTGGACCGGAAGCACAACGCCATGCATCTGCTAGCCAGAGAAAAATTACAATATTGGGAACTAGACTCGATAGCCTGCAGTCCCTTCTATCAAAGCTTCCTAGCAAACAACCATTGTAAGTTGTCTAACACCCAATATATTGCACAGATGTAGTAAGTGGAGTACTTGCTACTACAACCAAATAAATCATCGATTTTATACACAACTCTACAGTTTCCAACATAATTTATTTTTCCATGTAAGCAATTATTTTTTGTCTATTCATAAATCCTTCCTATTTAATGTTGGTATTCTGTTTTATATACTTGCATAGGTTTTCTGGAAAGCAATTTATGGTTTTGGATCTATGTCTTTTGCAAAATGGATATTTTGTAATTATGCTTTGCCTACAAATAAGTATCTCTTATTTTTATTATGCCCATCTCCTATACATAGTTTGAGGGTGAGAGAATAATTTCACGAACAAACGTTCCTTCCAAATGGCCCTATGGCAGAGTAGTAGAACTACAACTTTATACTCCCACGTTGGCATGCCATAAGCAAAACACAAAATGTCCTCTCAAATGTATGCTTGCATTTGTGAAATTATGCTTATATAGATCATGGAAACAAGAAACTGAACATACCAAAATTTCATTTGGACTGAAGTGCTCATCCAATAATGTAGTAACTTTTAACTTATGTCATGTTGTAAATTTTGTTAATTTGATGTTAATATATTTCTTTTTCATTTTGAGCATAGAGCTCTTGCATCTAATAAAGTTGTAACTTCTAACTTATGTTGTGTTGTAATTATTTGTTAATATATTTCTGTTTATCTTTTAAAGTTTTCTTATGTTTTAACAGTCAAAATTGACAGTGTCTGTATGTTCTAAATATGGGTTGTAAGTGGTGGGTTATGGGCCTTATTTTGGCCAAGTAATATTAGTGGGTATGTAGTGGAGTTCTAGAGAACTATTAGTAATAGAAGTTTGAGTTTTTTTATATTTGAAGTCTCTGTCCTAAAAGAAGTAGGGGAAGTATTCATTTAAATCCAGTACAGTCTTTTAGAGATTTAAAGGTTTTGTGATATGTGAAGCAATCCAACATTGGAGGTTGAAGCTGAAGGAATGTTAATTCGGATGCTCTTCTTTTTCTCTTCAATCCATATTCCTAATACGAATTTAATTCAAGTTGAAGTAAGTCTGTTTGGGAGGCATTAGATGGTAATGCGATGTTTTCCGTTATATCTCTTGCCTATTCTAATATCAGCTGATACATGAATGAAACAAAGCAATGCCTTCCATGGGGGAGCATTACTTTAAGATATGCTTGGGTAGTTATCCTTCATTCAACTGATGCATTTAAATGTAATTTTCAGAATTAAAGAAGGGATAAGAATATGTAGCTTTGAATACCCAACTTCTCATTTTATGCAATTAATTAGTTCATGATTGCCTCGCATAACTGAATGTTTATCTTTACTTTTTTTTGTTATGCATTGCTGAAAATCTTATGACCCAAAAAAATCTTATAGATAGTTGTTTGCATTGACCCGACTTTTAGTAAACAAGTGGCAAAGTTGTGAGCCTGTGCTATTAATGCACTTTCTCTAACATGATTTTTATTTTTGCCTGGTTTTGAAGGCTTTGCACACAACTCTTCTAGACCAGGAGAAAATTTTCTTTTTATTGCCAACTTTAATTGTTATTTTTTGTCGATCTTAGTAAAGAACAAGCATGTATTATCCAAAATGCTGATTGTGCGCATGCGATGCTATGACTGTAGGCAACAATATAGTTTAATAAAGTCCATGGTCACATTAAAATTTCAAAACATTTGTGGGTTATATTCTCTGAATCTATGAAGGGTAGGAGGCCATCAGACTTTTTAAGAAAGTTTTGGGTTAATTTCAAAACTGACCTATGTTATAAATAAGTATTCAGGAACATGTACATTAATTATTTGCTAGATGAACATTATTAGCTAAAAATACAAAAAATCAACTTTTAACCAACTTTTCAAAACAACCCATAATTATTAGGATTGGTTAGAATAAGTGTACATTCAGATGAATATTATTTATTTTCTGTCATGTATTGTTTCAAATGTGGTGAATTCACTAAAATGTTTCGCTGAATGTTTATATAAATTTTACAAAATTTCTATAAATTGGTATATTCACTCCTTACTCTTTCAAAAAAAAATAAAAAATAAATCTACGACCACCCACATTTTCTCAAACGTGTAGAAACCCACAAATCCGTGTCTCTATGGTTTAAATTGATGTTCTTTGTGGTTGTGTCTGTTCAAAGAAGATTTCTACAAATTTTAATGCTCTGACTTATTAGTTGAATGTTTATATAAATTTCTGAATTTTCTATACCCTACTCTTTGAAAAGAAAAAATGTTTGTTCAAGGGCAGTTCATAATTTTTTAAATTTTCTATAAATTGGTGTATTCACTCCCTAGTCTTTCAAAAGAAAAAAAAAAATCTACGACCACCCACATTTTCTCAAACGTGTAGAAACCCACAAACCACATTCACCAGACTCTGTTGCCTAAGAAGGTGGGTAAAAGGAAGTGGGATATTGGTTCTGCTTCTCAGGAGTTTTAGGAGCTAACTAGACTTATGTGATGTACAATGGTTTTTCTCTTTTTGGTTTTTCTTTTTAAAAATCTATTGTGGCTTTATGGGTAATTGAATTGCATTAGTAATCTGTTAGGTTTCTTGACTTCTCATAAAATTTGCACAATATGGAGCAAGTTTTCAACTTTGACTAGAAGGCTTTGAAAGATTTTTCTTTAATCTGTCTAATTAACACATAGTTTTGGCAGAAACAAAAGGTAATAATATATCTATATTTCTTTGTCAATTAATGTGTTCTAACTGAAAGGCTGATTTAATCATTTAAAGATGGCTATTAATTCTGCAGAAGAAGCAGTGGCTGTGCCTTTCCTGTGCTGATTGCGGCACATCCATCTCAACCTAATCAAATCGCACTTGGAATGAGCGATGGTGCAATCTATGTAATCGAGCCATTTGATGCAGAGCAAAACTGGAGTCGAATAGTGCCTCTGTAAAATGGAGGTTTTTCCCTTTCATTCCTTAGAATTCTACTTTGAATAGTCAGCCATCTGAAACCCCGTGCTAGGGATATTTGCCATCTGTAAATTTATATATCCAATGTTGTTATAGTTTTTTTTTTTTTTTTTTTCTTTTTCGGACAATTCTGAGTTCTACACATCATTGAATCATGTGAACTTCTCGAGGTATGATCAAACGATTGTGAGTCAAATAAGATAAAAAGGGTTATAAGTTTTTAAGACAGAGATCATTTCAGAAGCAAAGAAGAGTCTTTTTTATGAACAAGGGAATTTGGAAGTTACGATTGTCAAATAAAATTATATAACTAATTTAGTCTCTGCCATTGTGTGATCTTTTTATGCTTTAGTGTAAGCAACAATGTTATGAAGATGCAGAGGGTCAATGACCATGATGGCTATGCATTAAAGTGGAACATGAATAATATGATGGCTGAAATTTGGTTTTCAAATTAAATTTTATTTTTTGAATCTTTTATTTTTGTCTTTAAATTTTTTTTCATGTTTTAAATTTTTTGTTAGATGCACTTTATTCATATCTTTTCAGTGTCAAACATTTTAAAAAATTCACTCCATACTCTTTGAAAAGAAAAAAAAAATTACACTGTGCCTTTAGGCACAGGCATACCGCTAGTAAAATTATGAGTTTGTAATTTTATTGAATAAGTTGTGTTTGGTAGAGCTTTAGAATTATGATTTGAGAATATAGTAGTATTTTGAGTTTGTGAGTTTTTGAATTATGATTTGAAAAGATAAAATTTGTTTAGTTATGAGTTTTGAAAAGATTTTGAATTAAGTTTTAAATCTTTGATGTGACATATGAAATGAAAAAATTTATTTAGTTATGAGGTTTGAAAAAAGTTTTCAAAACTTAATTCAAAAACTTATAACTCATAACCAAACACACAACTTAAAATTCTATTAAAAATTCATAACCAAACTTCATCAAAAAATTCAATTCAAAAAAATAATTTATCATTTTAGTCGAAAAAAAATATTTTGTATGTTTAAAAAATATCAAAAACAAATATATATATATATATATATATATTCCTAAATAACAGGTGGGGATTGACAATTGCAAAAAAAAATAAAAAATAAAAAATTACACTGTTCCGGTAAACCGACTGGATGACCAGCCCGACGTCCAAGGGACGTCTAGGAGGATAACCGGGTAGACTGAAAATTTAAAAATCCTCTATTTTTCAAAATGAAGAAGACAAAACGGAACGGGAAAAATGAAACGTGAAAGAAAAATATATTTTAAAAACTTCATCCAAACGTGAAAGAAAAATATGTTTTAAAATGGTGGTAAAATCACATTTTCAAAACTTCATCCAAACAAAAGTGCAAATAGAGGAGTGGAATCACATTTTCAAAGTTGCACCAAACACAGCTTAGGTAGCGTTTGGTAGAGCTTTCTAAATATGATTTGAGAATATGAGTTGTACTTTAAGTTTGTGAGTTTTTGAATTATGATTTGAGTGTAGAAAATTTGTTTGGCGAATAAGTTTTGAAAAAAGTTTTGAATTGAGTGGGAAATTTTTGATATGACATATGATATCTGATACAAAAACTTATAACTCATAACCAAACACACAACTCAAAAATCTATCGAAAACTTATAATTTTTTTTTTAATTTCAAAAATATTATTTTATTAAAAATATATAAAAAAAAAGAGCCAATTGAAAAAAAATAAAATAAAAATCCACACTGTTCAGGTCAATCGGTCGATCAACCAACCGGATATCCAAGAGGACAACCGATAAGCCGAATTTCAAAATTTAAAAGCCTACCTAAAACAAGTTTTCAAAAGAAAATGCAAAATTAATTTTTCAAAATTTAAACCAAACATCATACAAAAATATAGAGATACAACTATTATTTGAAAACCCTTCCAAACATTACCAAACACGGGGCCTAGGAAAACTTCGCCCTAATTGTTGTTTGGAAGGCAGAGAGAGATGCTATGTGATACAAGTGTCAAATAAAAGAATCGTTCCAACCACATTTCTGGCCCACAGAAAAACACAAATCTGACCCTTATAATGCAGTCTATTAGTTGATAGATATACCTGGGTCATACAATCAAACGGTTACAAAAAGGTAAAGTCGACGAGTACGATATAACCATACACACACCTTTTCATTTTCACTGCTTAAAGAGAAGAGAAAGCCTCAGTTCATTCTAGAGACGCTCTGCTCCTTCTTTCGGCGGGATCGAACTCTCTCAAAACTCTCTGTCTCTCTCTGTCTCTCTCTCTCTCACATTGCGATCAAAGGTAAGGCTTCAATACGTGTTTCATTAGATTGGAGTTTATCAATTGTTTTTTTACATAGTTTATTTCAGATTCTTTGAGGGTTTTGCGTGAATGATTCATACGCTTCATTTTCTCTCTTGAATCAGCCATTCTCGCTCTCTGTTTCCTCTGTGGTTTAGTCAAAATGTCTTTTAGTTTGATTTTTTTTCTCAGATTGCTGAATCTTTAGGGTTCACAACCTTATGTTCTTGCTTTCTAGGGTTTTGGATTTTTGAAACTCTGTCATTTGAGTATTTCGATACTTATTTGGCAAATATTGATAGATTTGGGGCTCAGTAGATCCTTGCCATTTGATATTTGATTTTATCTTATAGTTTGATGGGGAAAAAAACCCGTTTTTTCCTTTTTTGCAGTTATAGTTTGGTTGATCTCCCAGGTTCTAGCTCTGTCTGTGTTGCTTGGTTGTAATGGCGGTATGTGAGACACTGATGTTACTTCCAACTTATCTCTGTCACTTCCTTTCACTGTTACTATTTTATTGACTTGGTGATTTTTAGATTGAGAGGCTTTTTAAAGATGAAGCTACTGAAGAAAAGGGTGAGCGAGCCAGAATGGTGAGTTTGCACTCTCACTAATTTTATTTACGTCTTTGAGTGATTTATGTATGTGTTTATGGCATTCATTTCCATTGTTATATGTATTTTTGATAATCAAATGACACATTACATGGACAAACTTGCTTACAGTATGCTAGTTCAGTTAACAGTATTACAACTATTTGGCTATATTATTGTTGCCCTTGTATTTCTGACAGTTTCAGGGCTGAGATTTGTTGATTATGGCTAGGCTAGTTCGGTTAGAAGCAGTATTACAGTTGTTGGGTTTCAATTTTTAAATTATATTTTTGTAGTTTTGTAGTGGCATTTTCTGGTTGTGAATTACATTTCTTTTGGAACTTTGTCAAATTTTAACTAGCTTTTTGTACTAATGAATAAGCATTGCTCTCCTTTGGTTTTTAGGCATCCTTTATAGGTGCAATGGCAATTGCTGACTTGGTGAAGACAACTTTAGGGCCTAAGGGAATGGTAACCTTATTCTTGCCTCAGTTTGTTGCTAAATCAGAAGTTACTACTCTTTAGGCGTTTGGTACCCATTTTGTTCTCCAATTTAATTTGCTGCTCTTGCATGTAATTTCTTTACAGGATAAAATTTTACAATCAACAGGCAGGGGACACAGTGTTACTGTGACAAATGATGGTGCTACAATCTTAAAGTCCCTTCATATTGATAACCCAGCTGCTAAAGTTCTTGTTGGTATCCTTGCTTTCTTGTTTTTGGCTTAACCGTTTAGTAGGTTGTTTATATGGCTAGTGGAAATTTTTCTGCTGCTCATGGAACATGTTTGTGCTTGGGGGATATGTCTCGGACTAATGTTCAGACAAATAGTTATTATTCAATATATTTTCATCCTTAATTTGTGGTTCAGACATTTCAAAAGTTCAAGATGATGAAGTTGGAGATGGAACAACTTCAGTTGTTGTTTTGGCTGGGGAACTTTTGAGGGAGGCAGAAAAGTTGGTAGCTACAAAGATTCATCCAATGACAATAATATCAGGTCTGTTTTAAGATTAGTATAGTATCTTTTTTCCATAATTTCTTCTCTGTTGGAAAGGAAAAGTCCATCCACTTCAGTTTGTGTGCATGATTGTTATAAATTACAACTTTTTAGTGACTTCCATTGCATTTTATTTGGCATTCCCTAAGGTGGCCCCCCTTAGATTACTGCTCTCCTTGTTTTCTTGGCTTAGTAGGATTTTTCCTTTTTTTCTTTATATTGTATACCCTGTAGATTTATAGGGGATTTTTGGTTTTGGTTTTGGTTTTCTTCGAGTTTTTGACATTGTGTAAACCATGTTTGCATGTTTCTGTCCCTTTGATGCTCTTTTGATGAATAGGTTCTTTTATCAAAAAAGGTAGGCGCCATGTTTCTGAAATAAGACTTTCTCCGCTGTTGACAAGGATGAAAAGATTACATTTTTACCCTTACTTTTTTATTCATATTTCAATGACTCAGTTGTTGACTCACCTTTCTTAACCTAGTCAATTCAAGCCATTGGCAAACCACAAAAATTATCAACCCAACACAATCATCACCACTCCTGATCTGAACCATCACCATCACCATCACTATCAGTATCATTATCAAATTAACACCGTCTCTCCACGAATATCCAAGTACATATCAGAGCATCTGAACCCACTGTTGTCACCCCCCTTCCTACAGCCACTCCAATTCACTGGCCTTCACCTTCACAACCACCATGCATTTATGAATTATGAATCCATCCACGAACCAAACATTGATCTGCTCGTACAAGTCAATTACAGTTTTGATTTTAGACAAACATGATTTAGAGTTGCAGAGAGATTTTGTTAATTGAATTATTAATTGAAAAGAGAAAATGAACAATGGAGAGAGGGAGGGAGGAAGGGAGGGGGTTGGTCGGTGGTGTTGTGGGTGTCAATTGGTAGTGGCTGGGATGAGGAGGGAGAAAAGGGGTAGGGAGAAATAGTTGAGAAATGGTCACTGGTGGCAGAGGCTGAAAGGGGGAAGGGAAGGGGAGGGGAGAAGAGAAATGGGAGAAAGAGCAATAGTGGAGGGGGGAGGGGGGATGTGTGATAGTGGGTGTGGGGGCCAAACGGGGTAGAAAAGTGAAGAGTGAGAGCAAGAATAACAGTAGATATGGAGTGAGGTTGCCCTATGTGGGTGTATGGAAGGGATCAGTTTTGTGGGGAGAGAGAGAGAGAGAGAGAGAGAGAGGGAGGGAGATATTGGGTGGTGTTGGGGATTGTGTGTAAAGGAGTTGTGATGTTGGGGTGTGGTCTATATTGGTGATAGTGCTGTGGTGTGGAGGGGGTTTGGTCATTTTGTAATGGAAGATAGCTAGTTAAACAAAAAATTGTACTTTTTTTTTCATAATTTACATGTATATATATTAACACTTCTACTAAATATTATCAATGAGGGCAAACTAGCGATATAACAATTTTAATACAATGACTTAGCTTTTTCTATCTGTCTCATTAGCGTACTGTTAGTAGAGGGTATGCCTTCATATATTGTTAGATAAAGTATTAACACTTCTATAATTGTCAGAAACTTCAGAGTGTGTAATTTGTTCTTCTTTTGTTATCACCATGTGAAATTTGTTTGATGTTGGAGTTCATCATCATGATGCTTGTTTTATTTCTTAAGGTTATCGGATGGCTGCTGAGTGTGCTCGCAATGCTTTACTGCAGAAGGTGATGGATAATAAAGACGATGCAGGTATCTTTTATGAACATTGAGTATCATAAACAATTCTTTTGTTTTTTGTTTTCCTCTTGTAGATTTTACGTAGTTGATAAATTCCTATTATGAACCATTTTAGACAAAAATGGCAATATACGGATTAGATTAATTTGGTATGTTGGAGGGTTATTTAAGATGGAGTAATGGTTTCTTGACATTAAGATCCTTTGTTTTGGTTTTTCTCTGGTAGCTTTTACATAGTTGATAAATCCTATTATGAGCCATTTTAGACATTGATTGCAATATACAGACCAGATTAATTTGGTATGTTGGAGGGTTATTTAAGATAGGGTAATGGTTTCTTGACATTATTTTCTGTAATTTTCCCTGTTTTTATTTGTAGGTAACTTCCATCCATTCAAACCTCTATTGAGTTTCTTAACGTCAAGACCCTACTTTCATTTTATGTAATATTGAGATTTCTTATATGCTTTACATTATTGGATAATGCAGAAAAATTCAAGGAAGACTTGATGAAGATTGCAATGACTACTTTGAGTTCCAAAATTCTTTCCCAGGACAAGGAACATTTTGCAAAACTGGCTGTTGATGCTGTTATGAGGTTAAAGGCAAGTAATTCATACACATTTAGTTGTTTTAGTTAGAAGATGTTGTAGGTTGCATTGTAGGACAAGTTTGGATGGTTTGTCTCCCAGTTGGAAAGATCCTTACTATATTCTTTTAATTCATTTCATTGTTTTTTTTTTGTTGACATGCCTTTGTACATAATTGACAACTTTATGAAGCAGGAAAACAAAGAATGAAAGGGGACAAAATAAGAGGACACTAGATTTTAAGCTTTATTTTGTGTCTGCATTGTATCCTGTATACTGAGATAATTTAGATGAAGCCTATTTACTTAGGTATCAGTTCAAATTTGTTACATTGTTTGAAGGTATATTTCCTTTTCACTTCTGCATTCTCATCTAATCCTGGTAATGAAGCCATAGTTTCTACATAGATCAAATCAAATTATGTAGTAAGTTTAGTTGACGTGCTTCTAGGATATTGAATATGTGGAAAGGGTGCCATGCATGTTTTTCACCTTTAGGCCCATTGTGATGAGCTAACTCTGATTGTGATAGACACAAATAGGCGTCTCAGCTAACATTGAAGTAAAAGCTTTCTTCAGTGGTTTCCTTCAGATTTCTTTGTTGAAATTTTAGATAGGCTTGGGAACATATGGTCAGCCCACATATGAAGCCAGTTAGTCACCTGCCCATACAAGTTGCAGATCAAATTTATTTTGATGACTCCCATAAATGATTGGTTTGGTTGACCATTCTGGTTTAACATGTTTTTAATATCGAGGATATGTTATATTTTTACCTTTCATATCTGATCCAAGGGGAGACACAACCAGCTACAGAAGCTAGTTTCATTAGAGGGTTCCTCTTTGTAAACTCTAGTGTTTTAAAAGTCTCTATGCGCATCGAGGCGATAAGGTCTCATATAACCTAAGCGTGAGGTGCGCAACTCATCAAAGCGAAGCGCAAGTAGTAGAAGAAAAGGAAAATTATAAAATAGGCAAACTTTTCAATATAACAAATATATAGGTGCCGTTTGGTAACACTGTTTTCAGTTTTCTGTTTATATTTATAAAAATTTAAAAAACTTAAATAAAAACTTGTTTGGTAAAATTTTTGATTTATAAATCAGTGGTCTCAGTTTATAAATTTGGCCAAAAAATATGTGTTTCCATTTTGAGTTTTCAGTTTTTTTTTTTTTTTTTTACCACCCAACACTAGCCACCACCCACCACCATTTTTCACCACCGTCTTTCGCCACCACCACCCACTCCCCACCACCACCTGCCACCACCACCCACCTGCCACCCACCTACCACCACCACCGCCACCCACTCCACCGCCACCACCACCACCACCACCACCACCACCACCACCACCACCACCACCCCGCCATTCACCCGCCACCCACCGCCACCACCACCACCACCCACTGCCACCACCATCCACCACACGCCACCAACCACCCCACCACCACCAGCCACCCACCCACCACCACCACCACCACCACCACCAACTACCCATCACCACTCATGCGCTACCACCTACCATCCCCCACCCCCCTACCACCACCGCCACCACACCACCGCCACCACCACCCACCACCACCATCACACTCCACCCGCCACCACCACCCACCACTCACACCACCACCACCACCACCACCACCACTACCACCCACTCACCATCACCCACCACCCGCCATCCACCACCACCACCACCACCCACCATCCACCATCCACTACCCACCACCCCGCCACCACCACCACCACCACCACCACCCATCGTTATCACTTTCCACCACCGTCTTCTGCCGCCACTTGTCACCATTTGCCATTTCTCACTCTTTTTTATATTTTTAAAATTTTTTAAACATTTTGTCAATTACCAAACGCGTTTGTAGATTATGTTTTTTTAAAAATAAACAAAAATTAGTTTATAAAACTTTTGTAAATATAAACTGAAAACGTAAACGTTACCAAACACACTGAATTTCAAAAATCATAATCATTTCCGATAATCTTTAAACATAACATTCAATCTTCTAAAAATTAGAAACATAATATCCAACAAAAGATGTAAAGTATAACATTCAATCTTTTATCACTTTTTGCTCTCTTTTGACCACATTTGGTTAGTTTATATTGAAGAGTTTTGAATCCTTGTGGGTATGCCCACAAAAAAAGCACTTAATCAACAGTTGGAGTAGAAAAAATAGGTAAAGCCCATGAAGCCCACGCCTCATGCCTTTAAAAAAAGCCATTGCCTCAGCGCCTAAGCTGCGCCTTGTGTATTGCACCTCGCCTTGACCTGTTTGAAGCGCAAGGTGCCCCTTTTAAAACACTGATAGACTCTTCGTCTATGTATATTATTCATCATAAGAAGCATGAAAATTAGTAGATTGAGCCTAAGAAATGTTGGCCCAAGAATGGATCCAAGCATGAGCCATGTTCTTTACTTCCCCACTTAACCACAAGCAGAAATCTGGCTGTCCTTGGGTTGGCTTTTAAAATATGTTTTCCTTACAGTGTAGGCCCATATGGTTAGGGCTTTATCAGTGTTGTCAAAGGCGCGCCTAGGCGCAGGGCGAGGCGAGGCGCACCATCTGCGCCTGTCGAGGTGCCAGGCGAGGCGACTTGACTAAGGCGAGCGCCTGAGACGCGACTGGAGCAAGGCGCGAGAGGCGCGAGGCGATCGCCTAGGCGCGACTGAGTGTTCAAGTTGTAGATCCCATCTAACGACTCAGATGAACCTAATCAACCTAATCGAAGGCCTCGTAATCACAGAGGATTACGACTCATGGACCATATGAGCCAAATAGGGCTCAGATAACCCTAATCGAAGCCTCTTCCTGCGTTCGAAAAACGAAATCGTCTCTTCCTCTTCCTCTGGTTCGATTCGTAGGCTCGATTCGCAGGGTCTACTTCGATCAACTTCGCAGGTTTCAACTTCGATCAGCTTTGTTCTTCGCAGGTTGGACTCGACTCTCTCCTTCGTCTTCGCAGGTTCTCCTTCGTCTTTTATTCATCTGTGATTTATTTTTTTTTCTTTTATTTTTTTTTGTTTTGCTTCGGTTATTTTTTTTTTCTTTTATTTTTTTTTTGTTTTGCTTCGGTTATTTTTTTTTTCTTTTATTTTTTTTTCAGCTTTTATTTTTTTATTTTTTTCTTTCTTTTATTTTTTTTTCAGCTTTTATTTTTTTATTTTTTTCTTTCTTTTATTTTTTTTTTTCAATTATTTGAGTTGAGTTTGAAAATAAATAAATAAATAAATTATAAATAAATAAATTAAATTAATTAATATTTAAGTTGAGTCTGAAAATATTTGAGTTGAGTCTGAAAATATTTTTTTTTTCAATTTTTCAATTATAAATAAATAAATAAATAAATTGATTAATTAATTCATAAATAAATAAATTAATTGATTATGATAAATTAATTAATTTATAAATAAATAAATTAATTAATTGATTATGATAAATAAATAATTAATTAATTAATGTGTGCTGTATGTTAATTTCAGTCCCTATGTATACCAAGGTGCATATACTATCTGTTATCCTAAGTTAATATTTGAGTCTGTTTCTCTGTATTTTATTAGTTATGGGACTCTAATCATTAATTAAATAAATTCATTAGGAATGAATGTAATGTACATTAATTAATTAATTCATCATTAATTAAAAAAATAGAAAATTGATTTATACATTACATTTATTAATTAATTCATCATACTAAAATTGTTTTTTTGTTATTTATTTTTTGTGTTGTGTAGTAAGTACTAAGTAGAAAATGACATCGGACAGTAATAGAAAAGATCCGGCGTGGCAATATGCTCATTTGGTGGAGGAGAATAATTTAAACAAGTTTGAGTGTAATTTTTGTGGTAAAGTATCAAATGGAGGTGTTTATCGGGTGAAACAACACCTTGCGGGAGGTTATAGGAATGTCACTGCTTGCCCGAAGTGTCCTTCTCATGTAAGAGAAGAGATTAGAGAGTTCATGTCCAAAAAAAGACACAAAAAGAAGAAATGAATATGTTGCCTGATTTCGATGACATGGACATGGAAGATGAAGATGAAGATGATGATGTCGTTGAGATCAATGTCAATCAACACCGCAAGTTGACAAGTAGTAGCCAAGGTTCATCCAAATCCAAATCCAAATCAAAAATGCCAAAGAGAAAAGGGCCTATGGATGTTTACTTCACACCCAATCCTGAATCAGTGGTGAAAAATCGAAAAGACCAAGCAAAAGGGAAACAAACCAAAATTGATGCAAATGACCCTTACAAAAAAGAAATGAGAGCTCGGGCACTACAAAGATTTGCAAGGTGGATGTATGATGCTAGCATCCCTTTTAATGCAGTAAATTATGAGAGTTTTGGACCAATGATTGAAGCCATTGGCCAATATGGTCCTGGTATGAAGCCACCGACATACCATGAAGTGCGGGTTACCCAACTCAAAAAAGAAGTGAAGCATACTGAAGATTTGATGAAGTATCATAAAGAGGATTGTGCAAAATACGGGTGTTCCATAATGGCTGATGGTTGGACTGATAAGAGAGGAAGGACATTGATTAACTTTTTAGTTAATTGTCCAAGAGGAACCATGTTTGTTGAGTCAGTTGATGCTTCTAGCTATTCAAAGGATGGGCAAAAGCTATTTGAATTACTAGACAAGTTTGTGGAGAAAGTTGGAAAAGAGAATGTGGTGCAAGTTATCACTGATAGTGCTGCAGCTAATGTGTTGGCAGGTAAGAATATTTCCTCATTCCTTATATCAAAATTGTTTACTCATAGTTTGTTTTGTATTTAAAATTTAGAAACTTGAAAATAATAATTCTTCATTATTGTTACATTATAGGGAGGTTTTTGGAAGCTAAGTATGAACACTTGTATTGGACACCATGTGCTGCTCATTGTTTGGACTTGATGTTAGAAGACATTTTCAAGATACCTAGACTGAAAAAGACATTTGAAAGGGGTATTGCAGTACATGGCTACATTTACAATCGGCCTACGTTGCTAAACATGATGAGGCGCTATACAAATTTGAAGAATTTGATCAAGCCTGCAAAAACTAGATTTGCAACCGCCTTTTTGACTTTGTCTAGGATGCATCAACAAAAAAACAATTTGAGAAAGATGGTCACTTCCGAAGACTGGACCTCAAGCAAATGGGCAAAGGAGCCACAAGGTAAAAGAATGGCACAAACTTTGTTGATGCCTTCATTTTGGAATACTGTTGTTTGCCCTTAAGGTCTCGGGTCCTCTTGTCAAAGTGCTTAGATTGGTTGATACCGAGAAGAAACCTCCCATGGGATACATTTATGAGGCAATGGATAGGGCAAAAGAATGCATTGCAAGTTCATTTGATCATAAAGAAGAGAAGTATAATGAAATCTTCGAAATCATTGACAAAAGATGGGATGTCCAATTGCATCGACCTTTACATGCAACAATGCATTTTCTTAACCTAGAATTCTTTTACCCAAAAGCGTTAGAGGTGCAAAGAGATCATGAAGTGATGAATGGGTTTTATGAATGCATGCAAAGGTTGGTCCCGGATGTCACTGTTCAAGATTTGATCACTAATGAGATGAGTATTTATATGAAGGCTGAGAGTCTTTTTGGCAAGGCTGTTGCGATTAGGCAAAGAAATACAAGAGCACCAGGTAATATATTATAGACTCATAGAGTTTATTTTTAGTAATACTTTTAGTAAAACTTAATACTTGGTAACAATTATTTCTAACTAGTGGATTATCGCAGCTGATTGGTGGGCATCATATGGCTCTTATACTCCAAACTTGCAAACTTTTGCCATAAAAGTCCTTAGCCTAACATGTAGTTCATCGGGTTGTGAACGAAATTGGAGTGTATTCGAACATGTGAGTATTTAACATTCTAACTAATTTTTTGTTCAATTCAAATATTTTTTATTCTCAGTATATAGAATTTAATATCTTTTTAATACTTGCAGCTTCATAGCAAGAAAAGAAATAGATTGGAACAACAACGTCTCAATGATTTAGTGTATGTGAAATACAATAGAACATTGAGATTTAGGTATGACATCATAACACTCTTGATCCCATATCTTTGCAAAATATTGATGAAAGTAATGAGTGGTTGCTTGGGAGGATGGATGGAGAATCAGATGAAGATAATGAGCCTGTGTTTGATGATGATGATGGCTTGACGTGGGCCACTGTTGCTAGAGCTTCTGGAGTAGAAGAAAGTAGCCATGCAAGTAGAGCAACAAGTTCACGCTCAAAGGCACAACCGAGGATATCTAAATCATCAACATTGACTCCACTTCAATTAATAGATGAAGAGGAAGCGGGCTCAGATGACACAGAGGAGGAAGATGTTGAGGGATACAAATCAACTGATGGAGAAGAAGATGATAGTTTGCTTGCCATTGATGTTGAGGATGATGATTGACTGACACCGACCTAACCTACCCTTTCTTTTGATATTGATGTTTTTAAGTGTTAAGACATATATTAATATTTGTTGGATATTTATGTTTTGGATGTTTAGTGTTTATGTTTTTATTTTATTGAATGTGGATTATTTGATCTTTGAAAATTGAAATGTTATGTAATATACACTTTCATGGGTATGAGAATTATTCTATATTTTGTCTTGAATCTTAATTACTTTTTATTTTTTTAAAAATTGTCTTACTACTATGAATAATTAGTCTATATTAATTTTTCTATTTTTTACGAATACTGTGCGCCTTACTTCAATAAAGCCCGCGCCTCGCCTTGCGCCTTGCGCCTAGGCTCCAAGAGACCTTCGGCGCCTTAGTGCGCCTTGAGCCTTTAAAAACACTGGGCTTTATGAGGAGTTTCCATCTAGTATCTCATTTGCTTTGTGCATGTGTAGTTTGTTTCTCTACTACTATTGTTTTTTTATTTTTTTATTTTTTCCTTTGATTACAGAGGTTTGCGTTTCATGTATGATCTCCTTTGTATATTCAGACATCTTCTCTAATTATATGCTGCTGGTCACGTGTTCTAGTTTACATTTTTTTCCTTTATTATTTGTACTGATCAATGATCATTTTCCTGAAATGGCAGGGCAGCACAAACTTAGAGTCCATTCAGATTATTAAGAAGCCTGGAGGATCACTGAAGGATTCATTTTTAGATGAGGGGTGAGGCATCTGAACTAATGAAATTCATTGATGTGTTAGCTAGCTGTGCTTGCTTACCTAATATAGAGTGGTGCCTACTGCTTTTTGTGGACTCTTGGCTCACATGCTGCTTTCTTTTATGCTTACTTCGGCTGTCTTAAAACTCTTAGTCCTTATATTACCTTTGGAGTCTTGTTTGCTTGTTTCTGATATTTTTTGACATGTTTACAACTGCATAGACAGCTTTATGCTGAATTTCCTTTTGGTTGCTGAGACAAGCTAGGAACTAGGAAAACTATAAAAGGTGGAACTTTTGAATCTTAAAATTTTCATTTTTTAAAGGTTTCTCAGCATATAGAAACCTCAGCTTACCTCAGTCACTAAATTTTGCTTCGTTGAGTTCGTTATTTTCTGCTGTGGATACTAAACTTCTAATTAGTATCTGTATGACTCTTATCTGTGAAAAATGAGCATATCAAGTATGTTCCCACACTGTGCTAGTCGCTATTAAATTTCCATTTGGAGCAAGTATTGGTTATGAATTCCTTTACAGAGGGCAACGTATTTGATATGCTGAAAACTCTCTCTCAACATAACAATAGTGGAATCTGTGTTTGTGGAGGAATTTGTGAAAATGTCTAGCATCCTCTCAATCTTTGTGATACCAAGTTCTTTCTTTGGTGAATCTCAAAAGGAAAATCCCAGAGTTAAAAACATGTTTTCCTTTTTTTCTCCCCCTGGCAACCAAATGAAGATTCAGTTATCTTTATTTTTTATTTTCTATTTTTTAGTTTAATTATAAATTCTATATGATATTTTGGGGCCCTTCTAATAAATATTTTCTTGTGTAATTGGTATTTTATTCTTTGGCAGATTCATTCTAGACAAGAAAATAGGTATTGGCCAACCGAAACGCATTGAAAATGCAAAGATCTTGGTGGCAAATACTGCAATGGACACAGATAAAGTAAAAATTTATGGTGCCCGCGTTCGTGTTGATTCAATGGCTAGGGTTGCTGAGATTGAAGGGGCTGAGAAGGAAAAGATGAGAGAGAAGGTTCAAAAGATTATAGCTCATGGGATTAACTGCTTTGTTAACCGACAGTTGATCTACAATTTTCCAGAGGAACTCTTTGCTGATGCAGGAATACTTGCAATTGAGCATGCTGATTTTGATGGTATTGAGCGCTTGGCACTAGTTACCGGTGGTGAGATTGCATCAACCTTTGACAATCCAGAATCAGTTAAGCTAGGACATTGCAAGCTCATTGAAGAAATTATGATCGGTGAGGACAAGCTGATCCACTTTTCTGGCGTTGAAATGGGTCAGGCTTGCACAATAGTATTGAGAGGTGCAAGGTACTTGATTTGCCACTTTATGTTTTTAATTCTCTTTAGTTTTGCCCTTACCGTTATGCTCCTTGCACTCTCTTGCCATCTAAATTATGGTCATCTCGTCGTTTTAACTCATGATTCAACCTGACAATTGATTGAATATGAGAGGTAGTCCAATTTTGAGAGCCTATTCATGTCATTAGTTGCTTCAGTTTGAAGATTGAACTTCATGAGCATATTTAAATGTTAACTAAACTAATTTCCATAGTCCTTTCATGTATATTGATCCGTCAAATTTGTCTCTGGTCATGCACTTGTTTGAGTGTGGAAGTAATCTTGATTGGTTAGGATGGCTTATCTGTGCTTTTAACTAATATATATTTGGTGGAGATGGAAGTACTTAAGTTAGGACTTTAGTGGTCAGTTATGTGATTCACATGCTTTTGCTATGTACTTACATCTATCAGTGTTAAGGTGCAAGGAAATTAAGTTATTCTTTTATTGTTTGATATATTTTTCCTCTTTGCTTGACTGCGACGCCCTTGACACCCATATAGCAATTTACAAAATCTGATACGCAAGCAAGTACAATTGCATGTCAACTTGTGTTAATAGAAATTTGTCTGGCTATTAATTATCTACTGTGATGGTTTAATCATACAGTCACACCTTTCAATTGCAAGCCTACTATATTATCACTTCATTGATTGGACATGTGGCACAACATAATCTCATGGTTTTATTGGCAATGCACCTTTTGTTGCTTTTTGGGAATTCGGAACATATATTTTTTTGGTTGAATCTCTGATGCATTACATTTGATGTTTTTGTGTCTTGTTTTTGGCAGCAACCACGTGCTTGATGAAGCTGAGAGATCTCTGCATGATGCCTTGTGTGTGTTGTCTCAAACAGTAAATGACAGTAGGGTTTTGCTTGGTGGTGGGTGGCCTGAGATGGTCATGGCAAAGGCAGTGGATGAGCTGGCCTGGAAGACTCCTGGCAAGAAATCTCATGCTATTGAAGCTTTCTCGCGGGCACTCCTAGCCATTCCAACTATCATTGCTGACAATGCTGGCTTGGACAGTGCTGACTTGGTTGCCTGGTTCCGAGCAGAGCACCACAAGGAAGGAAGCACTGCAGGGATTGATGTCATTTCTGGATCTGTAAGTGATTCAATTTAACTAGATAATTCAGAATTACTAATAAGATCTTTGGAGGGCTAAGCACATGCTTTGCCCCTGCATCCCCTGGCCCTGCCTCTCACGGACAGGTTTTTCCTGCCCCGATGAGGAAGTGGGATGGGATCGGTTTTCCTCTACTTGCCCCATTCTACCATGGCCCACCCCGACTCTATTTATGAAATATATTAATATGTATATAATATATATAATTAATTTTCTTAAATATAATGAAACTAAAACACTAAAATATTACAGTTAAATTCTCATTTCTTGTTTCTACTTTTTATTTTTTATTTTTCATTTTACATCTTTTGAAGTCTCATCACTTATAAATTACGGTAGGGATGGATTACTACAAATCCGCCCCGCCCCGCCCCGCCCCATTGCCATCACTAACAAACACAGACATGTGACACGAAATGGACACAACACCACAATTTTTTGTTTTAAAATGTAGGACATGACATGTGGAAGACATGTGCAAAGCATATAGTTTTATACTCTTTGCTCTGTTTGGTTTTATTTTCATAATTAGTTTTCTAAAGATTTTTTTAAATGAATTGTAGTTTGACAAAATTAAATACCAAAAATAAATTTTCAACTTCAAAAAAATATTTATATTTTTGCATCCCAAAAAAAAAAAAATTAATAATAAAATAAAATAAAACAATATGAAAATGACAAGTGTTTTTTGTTTTTTACCAAATTAACTTTAAAATTTTGAAATTTTTTCAAACAACAGGTTCTGGAAAGGAAACCAAACCAAATTAAAGTCTAGAAGAAGAGAATATGTATAAATTTACATTGTTCGTTTGTTTTGTGTTTTGTAATTTGATTCCAAATTATGTCATTTAAATTTGTAATGTGTTGTATATGTATTTAAGCGATAGACACGTATTCCCCAAAGCTCCATTTGATTAAAAAGAAAAATTGTTAGAAAGTGAAAGTGAAAGTGAAAGAAATGGAAAGGAAAATATATTTTCATGGGAAGATGATAAATATATTTTCTAGGGGTCATTTGGGAAGATGATAAAATAGCTAAAAGTCAAAAAGCCACAAAAAATATACAATAAAAGTCAAAGATTTTTTCCCATTGTCTTTACTTTTTTGCATTTTTTTGTAAAAAGACAGAGCCTTTCCTAAACACTTTTTTCACCTTGTATTTTAGTCAAAAAGCCACTTCCCAAACCATCCAAGATGACAATTTTGGAAGAAAAAGCTAGAGAAAGTTGAAAGTTTAATTATACATAACTCTTCATATGGACAAATTTAAACTTGTGTTTTCCTATGTTTTTTTTGCAAGAAATTATATAGTTAGTTACAATGCTAATATGAGTTGTATGAAAATTAATTTTCTTATAGTTTTTCCACCACTTTCATGCAAAACAAACTTAAAAATGTTTGATTGGTTTTCCACTTCTCCTACTTTCTGGGGACCACTTTCATCCTAAACAAACTCAACCCAAGTGTTTGAATGTGCATGGTGCTAGAAATTTTTTAAAAATAAGACATGTTTGGACACATGTCGATAGGTGTTGGGAACCATCTGATGAGTGTCGTGTCACCTTTTTAGAAGTGTCCGTGCTTCTTTCTTGGAGTGCTAAATGCATTATGCACCTCTAATGCTTTTGCTCGCTGGAAACTCTAATGCAGAATTTCAGGATGGGTTGAAAACCAATCGCCATTGGTGTGGTTGACAGATTTATTTTATTTTATGGTTTTTTTAGCTGTTTTTAAATTCTTACAGACAGCTTTCATAGATTCTTGCTTCTTAGTTTGTGACATTGCTTTGTTTACTTAACTTTTTGTTTTTCTTTCACAGGTAGGAGATATGGCAGAGCTTGGGATCTCTGAAGCATTCAAAGTTAAGAATGCGGTGTTGCTCTCTGCTACCGAGGCTGCTGAGATGATTCTGAGAGTTGATGAAATCATCACCTGTGCCCCAAGGAAGAGAGAAGACAGAATGTGATGCATGGACTGGTGTTTTTGGTATGTGTTGTGATTGGGGTGTAATGATACACAATGATTTGATGGGTGAAAAATTGGTGCAAACTTGGTTACAAAGCAATTGGATTACAAGATGTATGAGGTTTTGTTTTAGTTCTTGTTTGGAAGGAGACATTTAATGTAGGAGATTTTGGCTTTTGAATGTTTACTGGCGTTAATGAAAAACCCATGTCTGAATTTTGTGCTGTTGCATTAGAGCTATAATTTGGATGTTGACGTAATGAAACGGTTGAGCTTTAGTTTCATTACGGTTGAGGGCGGGGGAATGGCGTATTGTTGTCCACATTGCAATGGTGGTTTGAGAATCAAATACACAATTATTGGGTGGTTATATCTTTGAGGCTTTTCCCAAAATAAGCCTTTTTTGCATTGTATTTCCCAAACTAGGTTAACTTCTGACGGAATTCCAAAACTAAGTTAAAGCGCCATTTCGATTCGCGCTTTTACTGTTAGGAGAGCAAAATTAGATGAACAGTAAAATCGCTATTACAAATAGCGATTTTGATTAAGAATTCGCTCTTACAAATAGCGCTTATAGGCTTAATTTTTTTGCAGAAGAAAACGCTGTTAATAACAGCGCTTTTAACACAAATTTTTTTTCCAGGAAAACGCTATTACTAATAGCGCTTTTAACACAAATTTTTTGGAAGAAAACGCTAATTCTAATAGCGCTTTAACAGATAATTTTTTGGAAGAAAACGCTATTTTTAATAGCGCTTTTAACAGAAAATTTTTTGAAAATAAATGCTATTTACAATATAAAACAAAAGAAAAAAACATAAATGGGCCACATGTTTACACTATATAAAATTAAAATTGGCTTTACTAAAGCCATTGTCATGTTAAAATATATATTTTTTTTCTTTTGTTTTTGTTTTGATTTAGAATATGTAATTCATAAATTTTACATAATATGAAAAAAAATCTCTTTTCATATATTAATTTTACATACTATTTTTCATATATATAATTTTAAAATCATATTCATTTAGATATTATTAAGCCAATCATGTTCATTTATTTGGCTTTACTGAAGTCGTTGTCATGTTAAATTTTTTATTTTTTCTTGTCTTTGTTTTGATTTAGAAAATGTAATTCAAATTTTTTTTTTTTCGTCTTTACTGAAGTTGTTTTCATGTAAATTTTTTTTGGTTTATTGTTTTGTGGTTGTTTTGGGTTAAAAGGTGATAATGTAATTAATAATTTTTTTTTGGCTTTACTAAAATCGTTTTCATATAATTTTTTTTTCTTTTGTCTTTGTTTTGGGTTAGAAGGTGTTATTTAGAAAATTATTTTGGCTTTTCGAAAGCTGTTTTCATTTAAACATACATATATATTTATTCTTTTGTCTTTGTTTTGGGTTAGAAGGTTTTATTTAGAAAATTATTTTGGCTTTACGAAAGCCGTTTGCATTTAAACATACATATATATTTATTCTTTTGTCTTAGTTTTGGGTTGGAAGGTTTTATTTAGAAAATTATTTTGGCTTTACGAAAGCCGTTTTCATTTAAACATACATATATATTTATTCTTTTGTCTTAGTTTTGGGTTAGAAGGTGAGAATGTAATTCAGAAAACCAGTTTAGTAAACCAGTTTAGTAAAAACATTTTGTACCCGTTTTCATTTAGAAAATTTATTTTTTTGTTTCGTTTTTGTTATGGGTTAGAATGTGATATGCATGCTCTACAGTCCGAAGCACACCCACACATTGTGCAGCTCGACGAGCAACGACGAAGGGTGAGACGCGAAGACCACCGCGGAGTAGGCCAAGAAGACGAAGGCCACAGCGAGAGCTTCTAAAATAAATTTTGTCAACATTTTTGTAATAATACTTAATACATAATATTGCCGAAGTCAGTACTTTACTAAATACTCATATAGGCATGAAAACAACATAACTGAAGTTGCAAATGTAATAGTTTTCAGTTACATAGGTAGTACAGACATAATTCTCCCAGAAAAATACATTCTGGACACCATGAACTGAACACACATTACATACATCCTGGACACTCTGAACTGAACACACAATACATAAACATAACAGTTACACAGTCAAACACTTGATTCATGACCTAATATTGCATATTAATAGCCGTAACATTTGACAGACACAATACAAAAACATAGACTTAAGCATAAACATAACATAACACCTAATTCGCGCTTAAATCGACAGGTGGCTCAGAGTCTGAACAATCCGAAAGCTCAGTGTCAGAGACAAGTTCAGGATCCTCCATGATACCCTTGATAGCCACAACATCTGGTTCTTTTCTGTTCTTCTGGGCATCCTTCTTAACTATGAGTAGCTGCATATCGCGGGCCAACCTACGGCACATTTGAGAAATCTCACGTTGTAGTCTTTGACATAGTCGATCAACATTTTCAGGATCTTCCTTTTGGATCTCAACAGAACGTGCTTTTGGCACCTTCAGTCGTCTTTCCCGACATAATCTTTCATTTTGCACTCGCTCTATAAATAGTGCGAGCCACTTGAAGTCTAGCATTTGCATAACCATATCTGTTTGATTCTCTGATGGATCCTCCACCAAACCACATGGATCTCGATAGTACTTGGGCATGACAAAATGTCGCTTCCCAAACCTATCATGATAAGCACAAGAGGCATCTAACAAAGGAAATGGTGTTTCATCTTCAGCATCGCCACTTCCCCTTCCCTCTCATCGTGAACTTTCACCCCTTTGCAAGTTCCTACCACCTCTGCGATTCCCACTCCCTCCCATGAACCATGTAGCCATGCTAATTTTTTAAAGCAAATAAATGATAATTTCGTAGGGCGAAATGAGTTGTAAGGTTGTGTCTTCCTCGTTTATATAGTTGGTTATGAATGACTTTAAAAAGATGCCTCTGCATGACAATCCCACATATATGAACAAGGTATGAGTTGTCAATAGATTGAAAAAACAGAGAAAAGCAAATACTGTGGTCGAAGTCACGTGACTTGACAATCCATCTGTATATACGGACAAAATAAATGCATGCTGACTGTAAGGTAAATCAGTGAATTCATTGTTGCCATGTGACTTTATGAATTGAGAATCCCACATATATCAATACGAGATGAGTTGTCCTTTGTAATAAAAAGTCGAGCAAAAATTGAGAAAACCAAAGCATGTGCACCAAGTCACATGACTTGACAATCCATCTGCATATAAGGACAAAATAAAGGTATCGTTGTAAAGGTAAATCGGTGAATTCCTTTGTTGCCATGTGACTTTCTCGAGTTGAGAATCCCACATATATCAATAACAGATGAGTTGTCACTACAATAAAAAATATGAGCAAAAAATTGAGAAAACCAAAGCCTCTGCACCAAGTCACATGACTTGACAATCCATCTTAATATACAGACAAAATAAAACAATGCTGACTGTAAGGTAAATCAGTGAATTCACTGTTGCCATGTGACTTTCTGAGTTGAGAATCCCACATATATCAATAACAGATGAGTTGTCACTACAATAAAAAATACGAGCAAAAAATTGAGAAAACCAAAGCCTCTGCACCAAGTCACATGGCTTGACAATCCATCTGCATATACAGACAAAATAAAACAATGCTGACTGTAAGGTAAATCAGTGAATTCACTGTTGCCATGTGACTTTCTGAGTTGAGAATCCCAAATATATCAATAACAGATGAGTTGTCACTACAATAAAAAATACGAGCAAAAAATTGAGAAAACCAAAGCCTCTGCACCAAGTCACATGGCTTGACAATCCATCTGCATATACAGACAAAATAAAACAATGCTGACTGTAAGGTAAATCAGTTAATTCACTGTTGCCATGTGACTTTCTGAGTTGAGAATCCCACATCTATCAATAACAGATGAGTTGTCACTACAATAAAAAATACGAGCAAAAAATTGAGAAAACCAAAGCATGTGCACCAAGTCACATGACTTGACAATCCATCTGCATATAAGGACAAAATAAAGGTATGCTGCCAGTAAGGTAAATCAGTGAATTCACTGTTGCCATGTGACTTTCTGAGTTGGGAATCCCACCTATGTCAATAAGAGATAAGTTGTCACTATAATAAAAAAATCGAGCAACAAATCGAAAAAACCAAAGCCTGTGCACCAGGTCACATGAATTCACAATCCATCTGCATATACTGACAAATCTCTCCACGATTTGACTACTTAATGTGTGAAAAAATGAAGCTTATGTAGCCAATGTTGTGTTTCACTTAGCTACGCAATGTTACGACCTACTATTTGTATTTCATTGAAAAGTATGACTATTTGAAATGTTGTTGTCATTTGGGAAGCTATTCACCGACCTACCTGTTATGTTTTATGTGCTATTGAAGCCGGTAGTTCGTTTCACCGAGTTTACTTTTCTGTCAACCCCTCATTCATTACCAGAGTCATCATTTTTACTGAACTTTCAAGAATTGGAAGGTGACTCTTTCTTCTTCCCCGATGGAGATTGAAATTCGTTGTAAATTCATCCTTATTTCAGCAGCCCCAGTTAAGGGAACCTTTTCTCTGAGTTGCCTGATCTATTTTATGTGTTTTAAGTATTCACATAATTGAACATACATTAATCCATTCATTAATCCGAACATTCATTAACTAATTGCAATTCAATAAAGAAAGTCATGAACTCATAAATGTGTAGTTATAAATGTAGTTATTTCATAAACTTGAGTTCATAAAAGAAATACTTGAAATACATCCGTCGTTAGACCAACAACAACATTGTCTTACACTCGATGCGAACATATGAAAGATAACGGTGTTTGATTTCTTATTCCTTATCGACATGTAGTAGTCGAGAGATATTTTTCATTGTTTAAGACATTATTTCGCTCAACCATTGTCAAATCTACATTGCTTATACCTTTATTTCGGTGGCTAGTGAAGCATGAAATGTCGACATCTCGCATCAACATTACATTTGTTCTCCTTCTTAATTACGTAGCTCGCTTTTTCATAGTCACTCACATTTCGTCTAGGCATGGTCAATGAACGATGATGAGGTACCGGTGCCCCAAGGTTACGTAGATCATTATACAATCCTTCTTGCTCCGTTACCCTGAACGCCCATTCTGCTCAGATGCCAGCATAATAATCCTTCGGACTCGAGTACTTTTCGCACTTGTAGTCATACGTAAATGGAGGTAGCAGCCACACTTTCGGATTTCTTTGCCGGCGTGAACTTCCTGCACCTCTTGAAGACATTGTTAATAACACAAAAAAAATAATAATAATAGTAATTGTATATATATTACTTTTGTTATGACTTCAACAAACATCATACTGGGGTATTTATAGACATCATAGTGGTGCTAGGGCAGTATGGAATAAGTGATACACGTGATATTATTTGATGTTATTCATTTCATGTAATTTTGATTACCCGTGACTTTGTGTACCTGTGATATAGTCACGGACGTGGTTGTCAGATAAAATCATAATTGCAGGCCACAGAATCACAATGCAATCCCTTCATATTCGAGCAGTGCATTGTCAAATAAAACAAAATGCATTGTCAAATAAATTATCATTGTTTTTCTCACCAACATAATAAAATGGTCACTTGGTACGTAAACACGATTGGAACTTTGGTGCCTATATTTTTTCTCATTTCAGTTAATGAACTTCACAGTCATCCGATTTTTATTGTCATTACACAACCGTCCATCATGTTTTTTTACCAACATAATAGCATTTTCTGCTTCTTTTCACAGTCGTAATAATGTGACTCAGATGAATTCTGAAATGTAAGGAAAAAACAAAGCATGTAAGTTGCAATGCAGAAGTCACATGCATCACGTAATGTGAGGGAAAAAGTCACAACGTATACAAGCATGGCAAAGTCAGAAAGTCACATGCACTACTGCATCACTGCATCACTGCATAAAGTGACATGCATCATTGCATCAATGCACAAAGTCACTGCTTCTGCGGCACAATAGCCAATGCTACAGGCCTTTGATTCGTTCATGACTTGATAAAAGTGGAGTCCTGACAGCCGAATGCACTGGATAAGGTCAGTGGCATGCATGTGATCGAACAGGAAATGCTCATAAATTGGTTCAAGCTGTGTTCAGTTATATTTGTCAATTGTTCACAAATTTTATTAATTAATTTATTTATTAAAACAACCGTTAAAATATTTTTCATGACATATACAGTGGATGACAAATTTAAAAAAACAACCGTTCATGTATTTATTAATTTGTTGAAATATTGTTTCACAATTTTTTTACTTTTTGTTTTCAAATAACAATAAATTATGCAATTCATAAAAGTCGAAGTGACAACTCCTATCAAGTTGATGCATAGTTGTTCAGGTCATCAAAGTTGACGTGACAACTCTAATGCATAGTTGTCATAGTTGTTTACAATAATTGCATGCATACATACAGCTACCACGTGTATATATGGTATAAATATCGTAGCATACCACAACAAAAGTTTCTGACTATTTCTAGCGATATCATCATGACATATACGGTGGTTGATCTATATTCAGCAATGGGTCGCTATTGGGTTGCAGATGGAGATGAATTTCAATACCCATTAAATCCAAATTTGCGTTACTCACATGCCACCGTCAATACCATGAGAGCTGAGTGGGAATTTTGCAAAACTCGAGCAAACGTTCTCGTTGAGCTATGCCGTGAAGTTAATCTTAAATTTCCTCGCCGGTTAGCCATGCGTATGCCAACTGACACTCCACAGTTGTTGCAAAGGGCATTGCATCGTATCCGCGACGAGGTTAATCGCATGACCCAACGTTTGCAAAGGTCCGGACTAATGAAGACCGCAAATGAGCGTGCCGAAGATGGGTTAATGGATGATGCACACAAGTACTACGCCTGGAGCATGGATGTTATGTATGAATCTGATATTGAGATGTCAGATGATGATGATAATGAATGAAATTATTTGGATGAACGCCCAGGGCATTTCTGTAATGCATGGAATTTGTAATGCTTATCCATGACTTATCAATGAAGCGAGATATTTCAATTATTTTTAGCCTTGAACAAACATATTTTTTATAGCTTCTTTACACGTTTTGTTCAAACCAAACGCGTTTGTAATTTATGTTTTCCTAAAAATAAACATAAATGGTTGTATCAAATTTATTTAAACTTCAATTTTATAAATGGTTGTCTCAATTTGTAAATTTGAGAAAAAATCGTAAATTACTATAAATAAAAGACAGACTACGGATAATGAGAGAGGGGTAGAGATGTGAAAGAGATTTGTGTGATTCACCAATATAAGTAAGAATAAAAAATTGTGAAATTATAATTGCGAATAAATAAGTATGACACTTACATCAGCTGTAAAAGTTTGACACATACAAAAAAAAAAAAAAAGAAAAAAAAAACCTATATAGTCCATATCGCAACCGCTAATGCCCTAACCTGCCCCCAGTCCCACAACCCCGACCGTGGATCTCCCTCCTCGGTCTCCTACGGTAGACTCTCTGAATATCTGGCACTCCCTCCCCTGCATGCGGCCCTCCTTGTTCTGTGGAGCTGTGAGTGTGACCCCCTCTCTGCATCGATGCCTGATCTCACTGCTGCAGATCGAGATCTTCTGTGTTGTGAAACTCCCACTCCCTCATCTGGTGCAACTGTATCACAATCTGCAGCTGGACCCCGACCTCTGCCTCTGCCCGCACCCCGACCTCGGCCGCGACGTCCCCCACGACCATAACCTCGGCCTCTCACTCGCGCTCTGGGGGGGGCTCAATATGGGCCTCATCATCAATGTGGGAGATGTCAGTGAGAACTGCATCATGTGTACTCCTGGGCGCGGTCGAAGTAGTCCCCAGCAGTGTAGCGGGTGGGTGGGGTAACAACATCATCAATGAACCGGGGCGTGGTTGAAGTACTCCCCAGGAAAGCAGGCTGTAACTGGGTGGGTGGGGTAACAACATCATGCATGAAGCGGGGCAGTGACCAATCAGGGTCAGGCTTAGGATCAGCATGCTGGGTAAGATGTACGTGTGGGGAATATGGAGAAATGTATGGGGTATCATGCGGTGGGGTGACTGAAGTCGAAGGACTTCTTTGTGGTGGCTGAAGTGGGAGGCACCGATGTGGGCCGGATTTTGCTGCTTGGATACACCGTAGTCCCCAAAATGCAGACGATCTACCCGATGGGCATGCTGGATCCCCTCGTACAATAACTCTCTGATCTCTACAAGGGCCTGCAGACCAAGTTGTCCATCACGTCTGAAAATGGCATTCTCAGCCAAGTGATATAACCTCGGCTCGAACCACAGAACAAAAATCGGATATATTAGGCTATAGTTGGTGAAAATAATCAATTATGATATTAACAATTATCGACATATAGTACGATACTCACCAATGCCTCGAGAAGGCCCAACTCCACGATATCCGCCTCGGACGGTGGCTCGGATTCGACAAGTAGGTGTGTATGTTGCGATACCACAACATGTAAGGGGTCGGAGAGGAGGACCCCATCGCTCGATCGGCTTGTACAATAGTGTCGCTGACGGGAATCCCTGGCGTATGTATCGCATATGATGCACACTCGGTCGATCTTTGGCTCGGCCCGCGTCTATCGATCGCAACCGCCACTCGGTTGTCACACGCATCTGGACGAACCGACCAAACTGTCGGAGGACATGATCAGGGAGATGCCACTCAAACACGTCAAAATAAATGAGTGGTACTCTCGCCATCCATATATCCTCACCTAGTTGGCGATGATGCAGGGGCGTATAGACGACATCAGCATAAGGCTGCCAGATAAACTACAATAACGACAAGTCTATTAAAAATCGCTCATAAACATATACACTCCATATGACAATTAAAATTTAAGTATTTAAATTTGATACCTCGCCGTCTATCATCCGGTCAAGCTAGTCTCTATATACGACGACTACGTGGGTCGACACGACCTCGTGGATCATGTCAACCCTCCACCGGCTACCTCGAGGTCCAGCCGGCAACTGCATGTCTCCCTGCCCGATGGGAACCTCACCAGGAGCAACTAGTTGCTGCCTAGACGGGGCAATGCGAATCAATCTCTCCCACGCCCAAATCTGCAATAGTTTCAACGCAATTACAATACTGATATATGCCATACAATATGAATTGACATGTAATCAAGTTCTTACTAACCTGTAGCAAGACAAGGGGTCCTCCGATCTGAGTCACACCCACCTGAGTGGCTCGACATAACATCTTATACAAGCATGCCAAAGCCGCGGCGCCCCAGCTGTACTGGCCGATGACGTCAATGTCTCTCAACAGTGGCAAATACATCAGCTTGAGCAGGTTCTGTGACTTATCAGGGAGAAGTACCCCCCCCAATAAGCCACAGAATATATGCTCGCGCATGCTGCTGTACTAACTCATCTGGAGCATGATCTGGAAGATCACCCTGAAAATGCTCAAACAGCCACATCACCCTCACTCTACCTGCCTGTAAGTCTGCAGGTGTAGGTGCTACTCCCAATAGCTCAGCACAGAGGGCTATCCACTGCTCCGTCGTCAATGATGGGTCAAGTCCAATAACTGCTCACCCATCAATCCGTAGACCGTATAGGACAGATACGTCCTGCAATATGACGGTGGCCTCACCGATCGGGAAATGAAATGTATGAGTCTCTGTGCGCCATCTCTCGACGAGAGCAGTAATGAGTGGGTGGTCTAGTCTGATATGGCCTATACGATATACACCATAGAATCCCGCGTAGTAGACACCGCAAGACTCTATGGTCAATGGGCGATCCACAGTAGGAATCTCCCGCGGTATGCCACCACGGTGCGTGCACGGTCTGCATATGAGAATGAGTAGTTTAAATTATAGCATTATCAAGGAAATCAAAAACAAAATGCAGTGTATTTTCATTGTAAGCGTAAAGTCCAACAAACATTATTGCATACCGGGTCCTCCCATATACTGTCAGCCCGATGTGGAAGACTCAAAAGGGGGACCTCATCAGGTAGATGTGCCATGAAGCCTGTACAGTTGAAAAACAAATACATGTTGAAAAACTGTATTGGTGAGCATGTAATTTAACTATATCAATTAAGCTCAAATTATTATGTACATGACGACTTGAAAAACAAATGTGGTCGATAATTTTAAAAGTATAAATTTGTGTGCCATTAACATGGAAGCAATTCACTAAAATCTGAATTTTGCATATTATGTGCCATTAAATATGATAAGCAATTCAACATAACCTATCGTTATCTATGCTTCGGAGTAATATACAAATCTTTTACAAAATCATTTTACGATCTCCGTTACATAAGCTTAATAATGACCAATAACATGTGGATAGTTTTTGTATGTCAATATTTACAAAAAAAATGGAATGATAATTTTTTTTCAAAACTTCATTGTTGATTTTGGCATATTTGACATAACCTCATTACTGATTTTGACATATTTGACAAAACTTCGTTACATTTATGGCATATTCGACAAAACTTCATTATTGATTTTGTAATTTTTGTTTTGCAATAAAGTATAAAATTTGTAAATTACGTACATGTAATTCATAAATTGTAAATGTACAAAATGCTTGCATCAGTCGAAATATTAAAATCTTAAAATGATAGAAGAACTATGTGATTTTAAATAAAATTATGTAATAAACATTTTCAATGAAGTAGAGAATAAAAACTATAGGGCTATGTGGTATAGTTAAATGTTTTTGCATTGTCATTTAGTTTAATTTATTTGTTTACTATGTTAGTTGTAAATTTTGTCAAGGAAATCAAACAATTACAATATATAAAGAATTAAACAATAGAAATGATCTATTACAAATAAAAAATGTTCTATTAAATGTACGACCCGTTTACAAATAATGAATTACAAAAGAAAAAAATGATCTATTACAAATAAAGAATTACAAAAAGATCTATTACAATATGTAAGTATTACATAGTCTTCATCGTCCAAGTCATTGTCGGACATGTTACTTTGTCATGACTGTCTGCTGGCACTCATCGTGGCGGTCAAACGCCTATCGATATGTCCATCTCATTGAATCTGAGACATAGATGTACGACCCGTTTCACTTGTCGCATGACGATACATTAGGCATTAAAGTCCACTGCGGATCAGCCCAATAATCTTGATGCGGTATTGGATTGAATTTAGTTTCCCAAACCCTCATGTATACATGAAGCCTATATACTAAATCAACGTACTCGAATGGATTGTCACCGTATTCAGACATTACAGCGAGCATATGAGAACATGGATAGTGTCGTATCTCATATTTCCCACAACTGCACGTGGGTTGATTCATCCACACAATTTGTGTATTGCGACCTCGTCCATGGCGAAAAGATGTTTGCACCTCAAACACGCGGCGTGGCCTATAAAAAAATTGTAATACAAACTAATGAAGTTCATGTTTTTAGGTGTAGTTAAATTGACAACATAATAACAATAATTTCATTTATATTACAAACTAACCTGTCATATGATATCAACTTGAAAGTATTTGCCCTTGCGATGCCATCCTCAATAGTTTTTTGCATCTCTCTAGGGTATTGGAACTCATTTCGTACATCTAGTTCAGCTTGGGCTCCCATCTCGTCAAAATATTTTACAAGCCGCCGAAATGTAAATTCAACCATAGCTGAGATAGGTAAGTTCCTTACACCTTTCAAGATACTATTGAAGCACTCTGCATTATTGCTAGTCAATACCCCCTACCGATGTCCACCGTCATACGAAAGGGCCCACTCCTCAGGATTCATCTTGTAAACCCAAGTGATGGCTTCTTGGTCAATAGCCTATATTTGTTGTAAGTAACCATTACACTTTAAATGGTTGATGAACACTTCACCTTTCCATAGAAGTTGTTTGACTCCTTATTTTTGAACGTAGTGTTAAAGTTACTACAAACATGTCGAGGCAAGGCCGATGATATCCAACAAATTGGAGCGAGGATTCAACCAATGCCGCCACAATGACTAAAATACTCTCACTCGATCGGATATCAAAGTCACTCCACCGGTCCATGACAATATGTTCCTTGATATTTGAAATGAAGAACGACCAAGACTCCAAATTCTCCACTCGACAACAACAAATGCAAGCGGTAGTACTTTGCCATTGGCGATGACAATCGTTGCTACAAGCAACACACGGTGTATTTCCGTATAAGAATGTACCATCTATGGTTATAACAGGCCTACAATGTCTGAATCCATCGATGACGGGTTTGAAAGACCAAAAAACAAAGTGGAAGACGGGCATAATGGTTGTATTTCCGGTATATCTATGCTTCCATTGCACGATGGTGCCAGGATTAGATGTTTGTAATGCATACATGAATTTAGGCAACATCATATATGATTCATCCCAATCCCCGAATACCATTCTAATTGCCTTTGCCCTTACATGCCATGCCTTCTTGTATGATATAGTATAATTCATGGACTTTTTTATATCTTCGATGACATTCTTAATGGGCATATCAGGTTCGTTCTGCATACAACAATACCTATGAGTTAGATTATTTTGGTGTGAACACTTTAAACAAACAATTTTGGTGTGAACACTTTAAACAAACAATGTGTATATAAATGTAAACATTTATTTTGTATACTCACCGCAACTTGTCCCAAAAGATGAGAAGCAATGTAACTGGAGTTAATATTTGTGTGGTCCCTGTTCATTCGTGGGTATAAACAATGGTGAGGACCCCTATACTGCTTTATTTCAAAAAGACCATGTCTCCTACTAAGAGATGCATAACCACCATCTACAAATCATGCTTGCAAGCACACACCCAAAGCGTCTCGCTTGGAGGTTACGACTTTATACTCTCGATTATTTGTTGCATGGTACAATTTCACGGCATGTCGAGTTGCTTCTTATCAAGAAAACCATCCCTTTGTCCAACTCTGGATTTTCGGCATTCAGATTCTTCTGAGAGCGACATCGCGGTTAGTAATGTCAAAATCACCACCTATGTGAATGTTTTCATACAAAGGGATTTCAGGTCTAGGTGGAATTGGGGCATTCTGAATATCAACAGGAGCGTCGACATCATCTTCTTCATCATCATCATCATCTGATCCGCCCAATAAATTTTCTTCATCACACATTTCATTCTCATCATTGTCTAGGGCGACATCAGGACCGTACATGTCACTGTCAGCAAACTGCACAGAATTAACCGTTTCAGCCATATTACCAGCAACTTCAACTGGAGTCGTATGATGGCTATAGGTGGGCACATCTTGGGGTTATTGTGAAATTCAGTCTCGTATCCACCACGTGAACTTGATTCTCCACCATGGCCATGAAATGTCTGTTGTGTGTAGCCAGCTGCATAACATTCATTTGATTCATACATAGGAGACTGAAATGCTGTCGTGTCAATCCCATGTGTCAGCAATGTAGTGAACGGATGCGAATCCATCTGTGTTATATTCGGAAGATTCTGTACAACCTCTTTCTGAATGTACACTTCCAAACAATTTGGTGGTTCGAAATTTCCACCGATACTTAAAACGGTGTTCAACGCCTCATCGTCATTTATCGGTAATATTTTGTATTTGCTGGTTGCTTGCCACTGGCGATAAGGATATCCACATTTGAAGATCAATCGGACTGTTTCCCCGTAACTTGCGACCTTGGACATAAACATCTCTTCCAAATTGCCAAGTGTGGTGCCAAGTTGCACCCTATATATCCCTTTCGGCTCAGCATCATATGACACACCTTCATCGGGATCCCGAATTATGTTTCCCCCCCAGTAAAAGATAATTGGAACAGTTGCCATATACTTGCTTCAATGAAACAATAAATATTAAAATATCAACAATATACATATATCGAATTCTACTTGTAAAATAAACATTACAAAAAACATTAAAATTTGCAGAAGTCACAAATAAAAGTAACCCTTTAATTTTTTGTCAATTTATATTTTCCAGGGTTGAAGGAACTGTAGAGGTGAAATATTAATTCAATTTGTATTTTGTCAACTATATATTTGTGTCTCAACTTGTTCAACCTAGTGATGTAATTGTTCAGATTTATGGAAAATATAAGTTAATTTGATTTGCTCAAACATGTGTCATTACCGACCTTAATGACAAAGTTATTTCCTATGTGAACTAGTAACCCTCGTCTATTTTGTAGAGGTCATACAGGCTTTCTTATAAAATTAAAACAAAAAGCTCATTTTGGATCATTTTGGATCGTTCTGAAAAATAAGAAAAAAATTTAATTTATTTACTCCTTTTTTTTCTTACACATACAAAAACAAAAAAATAATTACAGACATAATTTATAATGGCCAAAAATTAGAGATAATTAAATTGAAGTTGGTGGTTAAATGTATGGACTACATTTTGGATAGTTATCCATGTGAATCTATCGGGCCATCCGTACCAATTATTTGGTATTACAAAACACAAGTTTACCCATCAAAGTGCCAATTTTTTTTTTTCCCTTCGTACGTACGAAATTGCGATGGACTATTAATTAAAATAATTTAAGACTCTTTTCATGCATATATTGTAACTAGTCTAATAATGACTTCTAATTATACAAATATAAATAAAAATTATTAAAACATAATGTTTACATTTTCCTTTTCAATGGTAGTGGACAATCACAAAGTGGAAAAGGCGATAAGTCAGTTCGTTCAATACCCATTTCAAATTTTTTTTCAAATTTTGTTCAGTTTTCTGAGGAAATTTTAATTTGTACTACAATGCTATTATATGTATTACAAATTCAACTCATTAAATTTTTTAATTATATTTTGGGTGCCTGACCCCAAATATAGTGAAATAAACCAAATGAAATTAAACCAAATTTTTTTTATTTAAATCAAATAGAGTCAAATTTAAATATTTTGAGAAACCAATAAAAATATTTCTTTTGAATAAAATAGAGTCAAAATTAAATATTTTGAGAAACCAATAAAAATATTTCTTTTGAATAAAATAGAGTCAAAATTAAATATTTCAGAGAACATGATCTTTTACTTGAGAGAACATGATCTTTTCATGGAGAGAAAATTAAATATTTTTTAATCAAATACATTCAAAATTAAATATTTTTTTGTTTAATAATTATATTTTGTAGAAATTAGACATTAACAATTTCTGAACCATAATTTGATTCAAAAAATATAGACATTTTCATTCACAAGCATAATTTCAAAATTCCAATTTCTGATTTCAAATTTCAAAATATAGACATTTCATAATTCAAATTCAACAATTCTCAATTACATGAATTTCGTAATATGACATTAACAATTACGAATTATATGAATTTCAATTTTTTCTAATTTTATTCTTAATTAAACAAGATTACTTTTAAAACCATAATTTGAAACCCTAATTTCCTTTTCATTCCTCTTAACAAGCAAAAAAAAACTCACAAGCATCATTTCAAAATTTCATTTTCTGATTTCAAATTTCAAAATATAGACATTTCATAATTTCAAATCAACAATTCTCAATTACATGAATTTCATAATATGATATTAACAATTATCAATTATATGAATTTCGGATTTTTTAATCGCAATTCTTAATTAAAAAAAATTACTTTTAAAACCCTAATTTCAAACCATAATTTCCTTTTAATTCCTCTTAACAAGCAAAAAAAAAAAACTCACAAGCATAATTTCAAAATTCCATTTTCTGATTTCAAATTTCAAAATATAGACATTTCATAATTTGAATTCAACAATTCTCAATTACATGAATTTCATAATATGACATTAACAATTATCAATTATATGAATTTCGGATTTTTTAATCGCAATTCTTAATTTAAAAAAATTACTTTTAAAACCCTAATTTCAAACCGTAATTTCCTTTTAATTCCTCTTAACAAGCAAAAAAAAAAAAAAACAATTTCCAATTCAACAAATGTACGTTGGTTTATTCAATATTCAAAATATAGACATTTTGATTCACAAGCATAATTTCAAAATTCCAATTTCTTATTTCAAATTTCAAAATATAAACATTTCGTAATTTCAATTCTCAATTCTCAATTCTAAATTCTTAATTCTCAATTCTCAATTCTCAATTATATGAATTTCATAATATGACATTATATGAATTACGAATTTCATCATTCCAAATTTCAATTCTCAATTCTCAATTCTCATATTTATGATTTATTTAAAAAATTTTAAAAATTAAAAAAATTCCAAACCTGATTTATGATTCAAAAGTATAAACATTCAAAAGCATTAGAACCGTTAATAACGTGAACCCTAAAAAGTCATCCTAATTTGAACAATCCTAATAATGTGAACAATCTGATATCGAACCCTAATTTCATAACCACAACCACACTGATAAAGCATAAACAATCATAACCATATTCAATTCACAAGCGACATCCAAAAATTCAAAAGCAAAAAAAATTCCACAAATTCAAAAGCATTCGCATTTCTGATTTACAAACCCTGATTTCTGATTTCAAAAAATTCCAAACCCTAATTTCATAACCACAATTACAAACCCTAATTACAAACCCTAAATTCCAAACCCTAACACATTTAATAATTCACATGTAAAACCCTAAATACTAAATACATAAAAACACAAAAATTAGGGTTAATGTCACATTTTCACAAACACAAACTAAAAACATAAAATTAGGGTTGATGTCATACCACGGAGAGAGAGAGCCTGCAGAGAAGCGGAGAGCGAAGCGAGACCGAGAGCAGAGATTTGAGGCGAGATCGAGTGAGTCTGAGATGGAGAGTGAGAGATGGAGAGTGAGTGATGGAGAGTGAGAGATGGAGAGTGAGTGAGGCGAGAGCAGAAAAACCTAAGTCTGAAAAACGTATGCAAATGAAGGGGGGGTTCGTATATAAGGCCTGTTAAAAACGCTGATTGAAAAAGCGTTTTCATTTAAGTGAACTCGCTATTAGAATTAGCGTTTTCTTCCAAAAAATCTTCGTGTTAAAAGCGCTATTAGTAATAGCGTTTTCCTGGGAAAAATTTTTGTGTTAAAAGCGCTGTTCTTAACAGCGTTTTCTTCTGGAAAAAAATTAAGCCTATAAGCGCTATTTGTAAGAGCGAGTTCTTAATCAAAATCGCTATTTGTAATAGCGATTTTACTGTTCATCTAATTTTGCTCTCCTAACAGTAAAAGCGCGAATCTAAATGGCGCTTTAACTTAGTTTTGGAATTCCGTCAGAAGTTGGCCTAGTTTGGGAAATACAATGCAAAAAAGGCTTATTTTGGGAAAAGCCTCTATATCTTTGCAATGAATGTGTTTTGGCTCTTGATTCACTATTGTAATATTATTGCTGGTGTGGATTATAACTAGTCAATTTATTTAAGCTTTTCAGGCTGTTTGCTGGAGGGGAAAGCTGATGTGGTATGGAAATTGAAAGATGGAGAAGTTTGAGGCACAACATGAACCACTTCCAAATGAATAATACTAGAGATCATGGCAGAAAATATCATTAAATGCATTATGAATATTTTTTATCTTCTGATTAGTGTGTTGTTTTATTGTATATGTAATTCAAAGGTGGAGGATATTTTATGATTATTTTCATGATATTTTTTTTATGATCTTTAGTATTACTCCTAATTTGATGAAGTCTTTAATTTGGTGGCGTAATTGGGGATTTATGTGTAGGTTTTAATAGATGAATTTATTATTTAATAGGTCTTATGATAATTAATTAAAGTTTTTATCAAATGTTATTAAAAACGTTTCTAATTATTAATTTTCAAGGGCAACTTGAAAATTGTCATAAAAAATGTTACTAATTATAAGTTTTAGTGATAGTTTTAAAAAATCATTATAAAAAAAGTCATTAACTTTTAATTTTTAGCGATAGGTTAAAAAAATTGTCATAGGAAAAATGTCACTAATTGTAAATTTTAGCGATAATTTATAAAAATTGTGACAATAAAAATTACTAATTGTTAATTTTTAAAAACATATACAAAAAGTAGTCACAAAAAATTATTTTTAGCGATGATTTTATTAAGACTTATTCTCAATAAAACTTTATGGGAATTAAATCTAACTATTATAATTTATTGGTAGTTTATGTGTCAGAATTTATGCACTCCACTAAGAAGTCAATATTTATTGGGTTTTATTAATATCTTATATGAATCCTATGAAGCATGAACACTCCAAAATCAGTGTTGTGGTGGTGTCCAACACGGAGACATGCTTGGGACACGTACAGGGAGTCCCTTTAATTTAATGATTTTTTTATAGGGGACATGGCTGGAACACGGCGGGGACACGTGTGTCCCTATCGGGACACAACATGGGACATGGCAAGGCTTACCATTTTTTTTTTCCTTTCTTTTTCTCTTGCCTCTCTTATTTAGTGTTTTTGTGAAGAATATTGGTGGATGTTGAATGTTTTTCTCTTTTCGTCTTAGTTCTTGTTATTGTTTAAAGGACTTTTTTATGAATGAATGATCTAATAATTTGTTTAAATGTAGTGGTTATATTTGTTGAATTAATGTTACTATGTTAGTGTTTGTTAACTTTAATTTATGATGAATATAATATGAATCTACATAATACATAAAAATATATAAATAAATAAATAAAAAATTTGTTGTGTCCTTCGCCGTGTCCATGTCCCTATTTTTTTGAAATTGCTGTGTTCTATGTCTATGTCCGTGTCCGTGTCCGTGCTCATAGTATGAATCAAATCTAAAAACAATTATAGGGGGATTTGGTCAAAGTCTCCGCATAATAAAACTTTAATGCATTAATGACAAATATAAAAAGTTTTTCTTGAAAAGTCCAACATATACCACTATTATAAAAATATTAAATTTTAAAAAAATTTAACTTTTGGATTTAGAAGTCGATTTTTAATAAAATTAGTATTTTTAAAATACTCTTATCAACATTTATCAAATAAGATCTATGTTGACTATGAATTTTATTTTTAAAAAAATATTACTTTCGAAATTGATATAAACAGTAATATGTTGTTTTGTTTGACAATAACATGTTACTCTGACAATATTATTCAAGAAAAAAAAAGAAAGGATATTTTACTTTGCAACTCTGATTGGTAGCTCGAAAAAGGCGTTGCTCGAATGGCCCGACACCAAAACGACGTCGTTTTGGTGTTGTTTTTTTTTTTCTCGTGTTTTTCTGAAGACGAAGAAGAAGAAGAAAAAAAAAAGAGAAGAAGAAGAAGGAGAATGGGAAGGAGAAGAAGAAGCTGGGTTTCATCAAAAGGGGTTGGGTTTCATCAACATCAACAACCATCATCATCATCATCAACAATATTTTTTATTTTTTTTTTTAAAATCAGAGTTTGAAATCAACATCATCATCATCTTCAGATCTTCATCATCATCAACAAAAAAAAAAAAAATTCATCATCTTCTTCAACAACAAAAAAAATTTTCTCCCCTCTCCTTATGTTCTCGAAAATTCATCTTCTGCTTCATAGGCTGAGCTTGAGACTGGATCTTCATCATTTTCATCATCTTCCTGTAGATCTGGAAGAAACGGAGTCAACATCAACAACCATCATCATCATCATCAACAAATTATTTTTTTTTGAAATCAAAGTTTGAAATCAACATCTTCATCAACAAAAAAAATAAATTCATCCTCTTCTTCAACAAAAAAAAAAAAAAAAATTCCCCCTCTCCCTCTGTTCTCGAAAATTCATCATCTGCTTCATAACCTGAGCTTGAGACTGGATCTTCATCATCTTTCAGTAGATCTAGAAAAGATGGAGTCGCAGAGCTCATCATCTTCTCTCAGAGCTCTTCCTCTGCTCTCCTCTCTTCTCTCTCTCTCTCTCCCCACGTCTTTTCCTTCTGTATTCACGAAAAAGAAAAAGAAAAAAAATACAAAACGACGTCGTTTTTGTATATTCGAGCCAAGTTCGAGCCACCGTTTTCGAGCAACGGATTATTTTTCTTTACTTTGTCCTTGCTCAATTATATGCCTCCTCGTTAGGGATTTATGAAATAAAATAAATTGAATTGTTATTTTCACTAAATAAGAATCTAATGGAAGGGATTTGACTAAATTTTTCAAAATTTTATAATTATTTTTTTAATCCTAAAACAATAGAGTTTAAGACACCTCAAAGATTTTGAAATTGCACCTATTGACTGAGTAACCACGTACTTTAATAAAATGACAGACAAGTGCGTGTGGCTGAGGCCGGACTCCTACAAAACAGTTTAAGGCCATGTTTGATTGGGGGTTTGGGAGGGTAGATTGGATTAATAATCTGTGGGACCCACCAAACCCTTGTTTGGATGCAACACAATGTGATAGGATTAGTAGTGAAGGAGGCTTAGTAATCCCCCTCCATAGGGGGATTAGCTTGGGTGAATTTTAAGTGGAATTAGGAAAATAGTGAGGGGATTGAGTCTATTTTATATAAAAAATTTATTATTATTTTTTTATTTTTTTTACAAAGTGCTTCTATTTGTTTTAATATTTGTTTTAATTTTTTTTAATATAGAAATAATTTATTTATTTATTTTATATAAAAATAATTTAACAATCCCATCACTAATCATCTCCTGCACTATCATCAAAACAAACATACTTTTACTTAATCCCCTCACTAACAATCCACACATTAACAATCTCTTCCCCAACAATCATCTCACTAATAATCCCATCCAACCTAATCTGCCAAACAAACGTGGCCTAAGAGGGAGGGAGGGAGGGAGGGAGGGAGGGAGTTCCTGACGCCAAAGGGCTCTCTGTTTGGAGATGGAGAACGAGACCGAAGCTGCTGCAGCGCACGTTAGCTCTGCCGCCGGAGACGAAGCGAAGCTTCTCAGCGACACCGTCCCTACATTACCGCCGCTCGCTGTGAAGGACTTGTTGTCAATCGGGGTTCGTTCTTTTCCATTCTATGATCCTATACACACTTCACCTTGTTGCTCTATATATTCTGTTTGTTTGCCAAGAAAAATAAAAACCAAATGGGAAAGCAAACTAAACTTTAGGCCTTTTAGATTTTAATTGCTATTCCAACTTATAAACTTCTTACTGAACTCAAATTTCATTTTTATGGTAAGTTATCAAACCTAGTGTTAGGGTTTTATTCAAATTTGATCATAAAATGGCTAAAGGTGTGCTCCAACCATTTCATCAATCTGTATCAAATCAAGGGAGAGGCAATTTTTTCCCCCAATCTAACGATGAATCAAATGCTTCACCAAATTTTCAATAGTGAAGTTTTTACTCAAATTTTATGAAATTTTAGAAAGAGTAAGGATTGGAGATGGTTTTCTTTTATTAAAAAATGGCTAAAACAGATTTTTGGTATAAGTTTCAAATTTTCCAATAGGGGTAAATTACACTCACCTGCCCTCATGTTTGAAAAAAATACAATGAACTTCATACTTTTGACATAATTATACTGACCTCCCTTGAGGTTTTAATTCACATAACAATTAGGCGCTTTTCCATCAATAATTCATTAGTATGAATGAAAAAATGATGTTGTCATATATTTCCAACTACTATTTTTGTTTATTTCAGTGTCTATCCGCCATTGCATTAGTTTGCATTAGTTTCAGTCGCTTTATCATTACTAAAAAGTAAGCTAGTGTAATTATGTCAAAAGTATGAAGACCTGAGGGGAGGTGAGTGTAATTTACCCTTTTTAAAAAGATTTGATGAAAAAAAAAAAAGGAGCAAAGAGTAAAGATTGGAGTGTTTCATATCAGATTAAGGTTTTAACCTAATTTTCTCTCAAATTTGATGAAAAAAGAGAGAATGAGCATTGGAGATGCTCTTACTTTGAATTTGAATGAAAGAAAAATACCAAGCCTACTTTTGTCTCCAGTATACATGGATCTTCCATAACCACAAAAATGCTTGAGGTTATGTCAATCCAATGCAAGGATGATGTGGTTTCAGTACTGGAGTTCTCTTCTCTGTATTAATTGATTGTGAAGGAATTTTTATGGCATGTAGTTAAAGGTTGTTGTAATTGATGCTTAACTTCTGGTAGAAGGAGATTTGAAAGCTAATTGGAAAAGGATATGTACCCTGAAAAAGTAACAATGAAATTTACCCCAAAAATGTAGTGCAAATTTGTCCACATCATTGAGAAGAATGTGCTACACACAAATGACTGACAGGATTCAGAAACTTAAATCTAACATTGTCGAAATTAGTTAGATAGGATGCTTGTAGTTGTCTTGTAGAGATTCTTCTCAATGAGAATTTAAAGAAAGTTTCATGTTTTTAGTGAAGGAATGCTTGTAGTTGTCTTGTAGAGATTCTTCTCAACAGGAATTTAAAGAAAGTTTCATGTTTTTAGGGAAGGTCTAGTTAGTTGAAAATGATTAAATTTAAGTTGTTGAATCTTGTTAGTCGTTTGTGTGTAGTACATTCTTCTCGACTCACTAGACCTTCCCTAAAAACATGAAACTTTCTTTAAATCTATGTTACCTGGAACGTGGATCGTTTTGATACATGGAACAGGAATGGGAATGTGGTACGTCACATGCTCTAAAATGTGATATGATAGGGGTAGACTTGTATATATTACAGTTAAAAATTTAAGGTACTTCTAGAGTAATTTTCTTTTAATTATTAAGTATACAATAAAATGTATTGTAAAATTTTTTTTCCCCATTTTTGATCTTTTTGACTTGTCAAAACTTAACTCACTTTATATTTTAGTTCATTATATTTGATTTTTTTCCTCCTAAGATAATATTTAAGGAAGTATGCCATATTTCGGAACATGCATACCAATACGTAATTCGCTGGGGTATTAGCGTTATAGGTAACACAACTTTAAATTCTCATTGAGAAGAATCTCTACAAGACAGCTACAAGCATCCTGTCTGACTAATTTCAACAATGCTAGGTACCCAAAAAAGTACCCAGAAAATATAATATGTGGACCACACTACACAAGTTTGAATCTACAACACACTACATTTTTGCGGTACATGTAATTTTCCTGAATATAATGCTTATGCCATCAGTTAGTCATCCTTGATAGCTCTATCCTGACATTTTCTTATTGTTCCTTTCATTGTTGTTTATGATTGACAGAGTACTTTGAATGTTTAATGTATGATGCAGGTATGCATCCGATGCATCTTTCGATTTTTTGGTGTTTCGGAGTGTATTTATTCTTACACCTCGCTCTTGACATCGGTCTTGCATGCTGCTGTTGGAAAAATGGGTTTGGAGGGAGATATGGTGAATAATGGTCTTGGAGCAAAGGAAGATCTAAATACTCAACATTCTTTTGAAGAATCAGAAACGGAGCCAAATTTCTGTAGAATTTGTTTAGGTATCTTGCAGTTTGCTTATCATGACAACAAAGAGATGCTAGTGAAAAGGAATTGTGCCAATGATTTTGCTCTATTAATTGCCGAAGTAGTAAAGCAAGAGGGTCATCAGATTGATAACTTTTCTCTTGAAGTCTCCATACCATCTAGGGTCATGGAACAAGAACAAGCAGTTTGGTGAGTTGTTTATTGCAAATAATGATTATTAATTCTTGGATCAAACATCTATGTCTTTCTCTTTTAGGTAAATTACACTCTTTACCCTTGCAATTTACCATAAATCTCATTTTTAGTAACTATACTTTCAATTGTGACAATCAAAGCCCTACGCTTTTGGTGAAGTTGCAATGTTTACTGTCTTTCAGCAATTGCCATTAAATTTGAGAACAATTAGCTGAGTGGTTGTAACATGACCTAATTTGGTAGCACTTGAACTCTTCATATTTCTCTCAAAATTCACTTTAGTCCCGAAAACTTAATTTAATAAACTAAATATTAACTCATGTGATAGATAGTCACACAGTCAACTTCTGTCCATTGTCTAAAGGGAAACAAGGGGTTGACATTGAAACTTGACCAAAACTACAAGGTTTTGACTATCACAATTGAAAGTGCAAGGATTAATGTGGAACTAGAAATAAAATTGTATGATGTAAATTGTAACCTACTCTTTTTTTCTTTTTTGGGTATGAAATGTTAAGCCAAGTTTTTTTGGATTTTCAGACAAATAGTGGGATACTTGTAAGACAGTGGATTTCTTTTATAGCTTTAACTTGAATTTATGTTGCTACCTTGAATGCTTTGAGCATACATTGTAACTTTAATTTGTTTCGTTAAATTATACATATTTGTTGTAAAAAATGTTACTGTTTTATGGTTCTTTCTATGGTTTGCTCATTATTATTTTAAGGAAAATTTAGACCTTAATGTTAGGGTTTTTTGTACTTGTAATATTTCTGATCTGCACTTCTGTCTTCTTTACGGCTTCTCTTTGGTCGACAATGTATGTATGCATTATAACAGAGCATAACTGGTGAAAAGTTATTTTTTCCTTTCATTTTCCTCAGGTTGTATATGAAAAGGAAGTACAGTTCTGAACTTTGGTTTCAAGAAAAGTTTCTTTCTGAACGCATTTCTGCAAAAGATGTCTTGAAATTGTCTATTACAAATCCTCTTGAAACATTGTTGGTAATTTGAGATTCCCCTTGATATTTTGTTGATCTTCTTTTTCATGTTTCATAGTGTTCAAGTGCTGAAAATAATTATGGAAAGAACATAATATTTTAATTTGCAATGAGTGTATATATGGGAAGTGAACGTATCTGTAAATTGATGGTTGACATGACAGGGTTTGGACTGAAATACAGGAGGAAAATTTTTTCATAACTGGCTAACATTCCCATATTTGAGAAAGAGCAGGGAACATTCTGGAATCTTGTATCTCCAATTGATTCATTATGAACATTTGAAGTTTTGCAGGATGTTAAATCTAGTGTAAGCAGCTCTTTTCGCATTCGTTTGACATATACCCACTCTGAAGTGTCGACAAAGGTTCAAAACTTCACAGAGAAGAAAGAATGCAACAAGAGAAGGAAAACAGGCATGTTATTTGTTTTGTGTCAACCCATGCACTGCCTTCTTTTTATCTTAATTGGTCTTTGTTTCTTTCACTATATATTCGTCCTTGTAATACATTTGACTGAAGTTATAATACTTTTTAACATGATACTTATAAAGCTAGTGACCAAACTTTTAGTTTAGATGACATTAGGGACTGGAGATGTAAAACATCTCAAATGCAAATTCTGGTATAAGATAAAAGCCAGGGATAGGTAGAAATCTGAGAATTAGGCTTGTGCAAATTCTCAGCTTTAGTTCCTAAGAAATTGTTCTGTTGTTACGGCAAGTATGTTTGGTGCAGTCTCAGGTTTAAAGGGTTCAATATTACATCAATTAATGGTGAACCTTCTTCCTACCTCACCTTTCCTACTGCACTGTACATAAAAATGTGCAGAATGGTGAACCTTCTTCCTACCTCACCTTTCCTACTCCACTTTACATAAAAATATATATGTATATTTGCATAAAAAAGAAAGAAAGGAAATGGGACACAAAAAGTGAGATGGATCTTTCCTAGGAACGTAGTTAGGAAATTGGTTAAAGAAGAATATAATGTGGTATACTGAAAATATGATGGATCTTTCTTCCGAGTGCAGTCAGAATTTGTTAATATCTGCTCTATGATCCCAATAACTACCATGGATTCTCAACTGCAGCCAGACAATCTTTATGTGATTTTTTAGTGTTCATCACTGCTTGTCAATATTTAGTGCTGGAGGGGGAACACTTCTTTTTTTTTTATTCTTTCTATTTCTTTAAGGCATTTTTTCCCCAACCTGTTTTGGGCACGCTGATGATTTTGGAAGACTTCAGTAAATATCAGAATCATCTATTCACTGTGGGAGGACCATAAAACCATAATTATATATGTATTTAGAATGTCAAATTGTCAATTGATTGCGTGGGAATGAAGTATCAAGAAGTGCATATCAATTACAATTCATTAGGATGTTGATTATGCTATTGTTATGAAACAACAAGATCATGTTTTGGAGGGAGATATAAGTAACTGACATTCTAGTAATTTTATTCTTTGGTTACATGGATGAAATATTCCTGTAAATGGTGCAGTTCAGAAATAATCACAGTTTATAGCAGGTGTGCATCTTGGGAAAGTATGAAGAAACTAAGCATTTGCTCCACCTTTTAATACTTTTTCTTAAAGATGCTAAACTGAACATTAATTATTTGAACAGACGACAATGCCATGGACACCATTGACGGGTGTGTGGTTGCTGCCACAGGTCATTCTGATTTAGCCACCAGTGAAGAATATGTCAGTAAAAGGTCTTGTAATGGGTTGCAGAATCATGACTCTCCTGACCTTTCTCAATTCCAGCTGGAGAAGGTAATGCCCCACAATTTATTAAGTTGAATGTTTGACTTAGAACACCATTGTTCCACTAATTTTTATTATCCATGTTTTTCAATTGCTAATTTGTTGTTTTCAATTTTCAAAAATTATTCTGCAACAGTTATTATGTCTATGGGTTGACGTTGGTCAATTTGAAATAATAGTGTTCTTCATTTGGTGTGGCCTTCTATTTTTTAGGTCAATGAACCCTGCCAATTGACATTTACTTGCTGTAGGACTCCTGTCTACATTGGTGGGAGATATCTGAAGGTAAGTTAAACATCATTCAGAATCTTTTATTGTACTAGAGCATCTCCAATGGTGTTCTTAAAATTGTTTGTTAAAGTGTGTTATAGAGTGAAAAGTGGGACCCATTTGTGTGTGTTAAGTGTTTGTTAGTTTAGAGAGTAATGGTGTGGTCCAATGGCGTAGTTAGGTGTGTGTTAAAGTATGTATTATGTAAGAGTGGAACCAACCAAAATATATAAATATATATTTATATTTTATATTTATATATATAAAATAAAAAAAACAAATAGAAAAGGACAATAATGATGACTTGTCCATCATCATCACACTCAAGGCAGACAATGATGATGACTTGCTTCCTTTCTTCATTACTGTGCTCGCCACAGTTAGCTTCACTGCTAGCAACAACACTAGCTAACGAATGACTTAGCAAAACCATTGGAGCCAAAATCAAAATTGTTTGTTAGCTAACTGTACAAAATCAGATAACTTATGACACTAACTATTGGGTTAGCAAACCCACTGGAGATGCTCTTAGATTTGCTCGAGCAAATTGTTTTATAAGATTTCAAGATATCTTTCAGTTTGATTTGCACTATACTTGCATTCACTATATCATTGTGATTATTAGAAACAAATGATGCCTGTATGATTGCATGGCCTATAGTTTTGATCTCACTAGATTAACAACGAGTGGTGATGTAAGAGGCAAGGGAGCTGCAATGTTGGAGTCATGAATGCGTTTTTGAAACCCTAAAATAAATGAATTTCTTAAAGCAAATGAAAAGTTGATAGCTAGGAGCAGTATAAACTTGTTATTTGTGTTGGAAACTTCAGTTTTGGAAATGGCATTGAACTCATGTTACCAGAGCTTGACGTGTGCATCTCATACTTGAAGGCCTGAGTACTTTGACATTTAATTCTAATGTAGAAGATTTATTTCAGTGTCAGCCTAATTAATGTTCTTAGAGGCTTTTGGCCTTGATGAAGCAAGGGAGCCTCAATGCATCGTGTAAAATGATATCTGATATAAATTTAAGTCTTTATTTGCTTAGTCCTTTAACTTAATAATAATCATTATTGTTTAATTATTGTTATCATATCAGATTTTGGTTAATGGAGGGGAGGTTTTGATACTCTAAAACTAGATTTTCTCAAAGAATAGGCTTACACAGAAGGCCTAACATTAGTTCCATGTCTTTTACATTAGTCCATAGGCTTTTGCAATTGAAGTATAGAACTGAAAACTTAGACCCATTGAAACCAATATACTATTCTTCAAGTGATATTCCCCGTTCTATTAAAGCAGCTGTATAAATAATACATATTTTTGCTAATTAGTGGGAGAGTCCATGCAACATTTACTTAATTTTTTGTGACAGATTTTTTCATTCATTTTAAAGAAGCCTAATTTAATTATTATTTTTTAAAACCTGTCTCTCATGGTATTGTGGAACTGTATATATGACATGGAAAATAAGTATAGTAGTTTGTGTTTGAAATTGATAGAGTATGTGGATATATTTATATCTTCATGCAACTGGCATATCATGGCATTGTTCTCTGTATTGCAGTATTCGCGAAATGTGAGTCAAACTCGATGGATTATTGATGATGAAAGGATGGGAGAAGCATCTGTTGAGGTACTATCTTAGGCTTCAGCTACAGTAATTGTCATTCTAGAGGACTTGCTGTGATATAATTTGAAAACTAACAGTCTAAAGTGCTTACTCTACAGGAGATAATCGGCAGTAACATCCTTCCTATGTGTCAGGGTGATAATTACAAGTTTCATGCTGCTGGTAGAGAGGACATCGATGTATTAAGAAAATCTTCTTTCCTAATTAGAAGTTATATTATTGGATGAATGCTATTCTGATTGTTGGAAACTGCTCTTTCCAGGTCCGGATGTTGGGCTCAGGTCGGCCTTTTCTGGTTGAGATACAAAATGCACGCCATGTTCCCTCTGAGATGTCATTAAAAGAAATAGAAGGGAAAATAAATAGCCTGGAAAAAAAGTTGGTGAGCTTAATTTTCAAATACATGTGTGTTTGTTTCTTAAATTCAGAACATCTATGTTTCAGCTGTGCAAAAAACATTCTGCAATCAGGTTAAGGTGAAAAATGTCAAGGTTGTGGGTAGCCAGGGGTGGAGCCTGATGCGTGAAGGAGAAGCAGAGAAGCAGGTTAATTTTCACTTTGTGCTTAAATGCTATCATGGTTCCAAGTTATTTATTGACTTGCAAATGACCCATTTTTATATCCCGTTTATTTCATGCAGAAGCAATATGCTGCACTAGTATGGATTTCGCGTTCTATTGAGGATGATGACTTGAAAACTCTATCTGCATTTAAGGACATGGTGAGTTGTGCAACACTTCGTTCTCCCTCTCTCTCATTCACTTTGCTTGTGGATTCCCAACACGTGTGTCTGAGGCTCTACATTTATTCTGTTGTTGAAGCCCCTGTTTTGGATCTAAGGCTAGGTCAGGTTATGGGTTTTATTTCTGTTAGGGCATGTGCTCTAATTATGATGAAACTTATCAGTAAATTTTAGTTACTTGGTTAGTGACAAAACCTATCATAATTATACAAAAATGGTTGTTTGACACTTTTAGTGAAGGTTTTGAGAATAAAATTACAGACTTGATTTTGTTTTTTCCTTTCTTCTTGGGGCTTGGTTTTGAGTCCCATAGCTCATGGAATTCCTTGCTTGCTGCAAATTACAGATATGAGCTCTAGAAACTTATTTTATAATTTCAACCTTGATCCAGGTTCCATTCAAGACCTCTTTCAATAATCTACCATTTGATTCCTTACCAGGCTACTTTAAATTGTTGGTAACACCTCAAAATGCTATAGTTTACCGGAAATTTGGTGATATGTGCACTTCACATCGTTATAGTTATCACATCATGATTTGTTTAGTTCTTATTGGATCCTTGGCTATTTAAAGTCTAAAAGAAGACATTATCATGGTCAATTGCCATTCTTGGGTCCAAGAGGCTGTATAATTGTACGGACAGATATAAACGGAACTGATGGTTTACTTTGGAAAGTTTAAATCGGTTTTCTTGTGCAGTGACATATTTTATCTGGAAGAATGGAATCAATTAATTGTGTTAGATGCAGTTGTGAATATAACTCTCAAATTCTGTTTGTTCACAAATCATAGTCTTTTAATTCAAGGCCCACATTCAAGTTATACCCGCTCTAGAACTTGAGTGTGGCTCCAGTGGTTGTACCTCTAGGTTTTTAAGGGGAGATTTTGTGTTTGAGCTTATGGAGAAGCGTCAAACGGCTGATTGTGTATTTCTTTCTTTTTTTAATGAATATTGGTTTCCACATGCAAACAGCAGTTTCCATAATTTGCTTCTTTTGTCGCATGCAGCCAATTTTGCAGAGAACACCAATTAGGGTACTTCATCGCCGAAGCCCGTTAGAGCGTGAAAAGATTATACATTGGTAAGAGAATTTCTAATTAAGTAGCATAATCCATGTGTTTTGAATCTCTAATAAGACTTGTTTTCTGATATCAGGATGAAAATTGAGAGGATTGCTGGGAGTTCTCAATATTTTCTCCTGCATTTATGCACCCAGGTTCTCCATCTAATTTTCTCTATATGATGTAGTTATTTTTATCTTTTTTATGCTATTGACATATTAGTGATCTGTTCTATTTATTCTTTATTATGACAGTTTTTTGAACTGTAATCCCAATAAGAGGTTATGTGGATGACATTGAATTTCTTTTGGACTGTGAAAGAATGATATGCCATGAAATAACTGAGAAGAAATTGTGCAATGTGAGAGATATCTGATATGTTAGAATTGATAATGTAATACCTGAGAAGCAAAACTGGCCTGAAGGACTAGAAAAGGACTGTGATCATTTTGTGAATTATATCGAAGAGTGTATATTCTTTAATTATGGAAAACAGAAAGGTAATGACTATATTTGAAACACAGGCTGGGACGTACATCAAGGAATTTGTTCACGGGGATCTTGGACGCACCCATCCTAGGTATGCAACAGTTTTCTTGTTCATCCTCCTCCATTTTGTCTACTTCTATTATCTTACTACATTTTAATGTGTCTGACTAAATTGGCATGCATCTTTTATGAAAACTAGCGACGGGTATGTGATGTGCTTGCAAAGATCTGTACTTTATGAATGAAAAAGATGATATATAAACCGTCCTTGTTTGTTGAGTTTAAAAATTTTGAATTAGTGATTTTTTCACATTCCAAATTGTTCACGCCAAATGAACATTAAGGGAAAAACGCAAGTGTCATGGGAATCTCTGATGAATGGCATTGCACAAATTTCAGATAAAAAAATAACCGGAGAAACCTTAGAATGAATCCCACACCCTAGTCCAGTTTGAGGAAATGAAGTAAAGTTACAACATGAAGTTATTAAAATGTCAAAAGCGAAATATAGTTTCACACATACAGAGACATCCATCCTATCCTATGTGTTATTAACTTTACGAATGTAATATTTGGCAGTGTTGGTTCAATTCTTGGATGCAGAGCAGAGATACTGCAACTTGATGTCACAGATGTGAAAATGGACTGCTTCCTAACTGAATGAGGCTATCCAGTACTCCCCTGATAGTGCTCTCTCTTACATTTGACGTGAGGTTCGAAAATTTCAAGTATGCCATTTATTTATAGTCTATGACATGACATGAATTTTTGTTCATTGCAATCACCTCTCTCTCTGTTATTTTTCATTTGATTCAAACAATGAGGGAAGCATATGATATGAAAGATCTGTTCTTCGACTTCACAAAATAAAAAAACCACTTTGTGTTTCTGACTTATTTTTTGTCCAAAATTTTGTTTTGGTTTCTTCTGTTCTGTCTGTAAAATACTTAGACATAAAAAAAGAAATTAGAAGCTTATATTAATACTCTGTTCTTTGCTTGAGGGGTTCATTTATGCAACATCAGCTTTCTCCGCTCTTTGTGCTGTGCGTTTTTTTTTTCAATAGTAAATTAAAATACAATTAGCCCCACAAATATGATATAATTACACTAAGCTCTCCTAAGAAATAAATTTTCATAAATACTGACTCTTACATCAATCATATTGTTAATATTATGCATGAAAAACTATGTAAAAAATAAATAAATATTATGCATGAAAAATTATGCTTCATCTCCTTTATAGTAGAAAGTAAAATTTGATTATGCATTTTCATTTCATGCACTGGTTACACTTGTTTTACTCTTACTAAAAGAGACGTTTGTATAATTATGTTAAGTATGTAGGGCTTATTACATCTTTTTTAAACATTAGTGTACTTGTTCAGCAGGTAGTTCTATTTGCACTCAAAAAGTTTGGTTGGACAACTCAATACTTTGGACACCCCAATTTAAAATTTGAAATTTATTCTATTATTTTGAACACCCTAAATAATACTTATTATATCCTCAAAAATTCTAGAAAGATACCTAGTACATACCACAAATTAAATAGGCTTCCAAACATGGAAACACAAAACTAAGGTAGCGTTTGGTAACGTTTACGTTTTTTGTTTATGCTTACAAAAATTTTATAAACTGGTTTTTGTTTATTTTTAGAAAAACATAAATAATAAACTCGTTTGGTTTGGACAAAATGTTTGAAAATTTTTGAAAACATAAACTGAAAAACATGCTTGTTAAGGCCTAATTTTTGTTTAAATTTTTTTTTTAATTTTTTTTTTAATTTTTTAAATTTTTTTTAAATTTTTTTTTAAATTTTTTTTAAATTTTTTTTTGAAGTTTTTTTTAATTTTTTTTAAAATTTTTTTGAAGTTTTTTTTTAATTTGTTTTTGACAATGGAATCATATACATTATTCATAATAATCATATTGATACAATACCAACCATAGATAAATTTAATAACCATAATAAACCATAATGTTCATAACAACTTACAAACCATAATAATAACATCTCAATTCTTCCACAAACCATAAAAAAAAACATCTTCCACAATCTATTATACGTATAAATAATATTTCAATTGTTTCCGACAGATTCCCAAATCTGACCAGCAATTTGATTCCTTACATCAGACATGTGACGTAATTGAGGTTGAGTAATGTCTAAGTCAATTGGTTGCTGAGAACTACTTCCTGCATGTGTCGAGCTGCTACTACCACCTCCATTAGGCCCATCATCTTCAACGATACGATCTGGATTGGCCCATTCAGCGAACAATGTGTCACTTTGAGAATGTGTCCTTATCCAGTTGTGTATTGTACAGCATGCAATGGGGATGTATCTCTGCGTTTTAGTTGAATACGGAGGCATGTCTCTCAAAATTGGAAAACGAGCCTTCAAGACACCGAAGCATCTCTCAATCACATTGCGCAGTGAGGAGTGTCGGTAATTGAACATTTGCTTCTTGTTTCTTGGTTGTCGACGTTGATTACGAAACTCATTTAGATGGTACCTCTCACCACGGTATGGCGATAAAAAGCCAGGCATATTTGTATAACCCGAGTCGACAACATAGTATTTATCTGTTCAACATGTATGCATCTATTATTATGGGTTGACAAAAGAATATTCATTATAAATTAACAAAATGCCATATAATACGTACCTGTTGGTGGCATTGGAAATAAATTTGTTGGATCATGTACGGTTTCAATGAACACTCTTGAATCATTTGCAGTGCCCTCCCAACCGGCCAATACATACGTAAATCGCATATCAAATGAGCAAACACACATTACATTTTGTGTTGTAACTGTATGCTTACCCCGATATGGTATTTGCTCTGATGCTGGCACCCTTGCAGATATGTGGGTACCATCAATTGCTCCAACACAACCCTATTTGACAAATAACTTTAATAATGCAGGATATTTTACTAAAATTTATATTTCAAATATTCTGTTAGTGATTACCTTAAAAAAAGGATAGAAGCGTGGATTATTTCGAATTTCTGCAGGCACCTCATCAAAATCTGGAGGCCTTATAACTTGTTTACCAAGCTTACACACTGCCTTCAAGACTCGGTTGAAGTATTTGGAGATGGTCTGGCCAGAATGTTGGAATTGCTCTTGGACAACACGATTTCGTTCGTTGTGACCAATTGTTAGCAAAAATATACAAACTTGCTCTTGGACAGTCAGATAACGTGAGTGTTCCAGTTTACCATATACCTTAAGTGCCTCGCACAAATTAATAAATACATCTGGTTCCATTCTAAAATTTTCCTTGGACCTTCTTTCATGGCCATTCAATATTTCTAATACGTAATCATGTCCTTGTAATATGGACGTTCGGCATGGTCTAGGTTGAAGGTACGTATTACAATACTCATGTAGTGCTACACACACCAGAAATTGTATATTTTCATCGTCACTGTCTGAGTCAAAACTCAAATCAAGGGCATGCATCGGCTCCATATATATCACTGTGATATTGTGTTGACCCCTTAAAAACAAAAGTATTAGTGATAATGAAAATACATGAATAAAATAATTAAAATAAATTTTGATTTGAGTTTAAATTAATTAAACAAAAGTATTACAGCATGCATCGGTTTTTTTGAAGAAAAGACCATGTTAACTGGAAATCTAATTATATAAAAGGACCATGTTAACTGGACCATGTAACATCAGTTTTTTTTGAAGAAAAGGACCATGTTAACTGGAAATCAAGCCCCGTCGTTCCTCACAATGACCCTACCCTTCTCTTTGCCAACGCTGGTTTGTTTCATTTTCCTATTCACACACAGACTACTAGTTGATATCCTTGTGCAATTGTGCATGCTACATTATTTGATTTGGTAATTGATGGTTGTAGTAAATTCAACAAAATTAAAAATATATATTATATGAACATTGAGTATTGCAATCAAAAGATATAACTAACTTCCAACTCAGTTGCTAATGAAAACCATATGGTATGTGTATCTGTAGCTGCTGGGGGAAAATGTCCTAGGCTCTATTTGGTGCAAGGAAACATAAGAATAAAATGAAAAGAATTAAAAACACCTAAAGGTAAAAAAATTCTTCAATTTTTTCCATCATATATTTTCTTTTCTTTCCTCCGTAATTTGCATTGTAACCAAACAAGGAAAATAATTTCTTTTACATTTTATTTTCTTCTTCCCTCGCTAAATCCAATACCAAACAAAACATGTGATGGCAAGAGGAATGTAAAATCCTGACCATACATTATATAGGAGAACATAACAGAACATACATTATCAATAATCTAGACAGAACATACATTATATAGGAGTTTATAACAGAACATACATTATCAATAATCTAGACAGACACATTAACTAGAACATAACAGAACATACCTTGCAATGCTTTTTACTGCAATGTTGAGAATGGAGTAAAAATAGCATACTACTAACAAACATTATATAGGAGAAGATCATTAATATTTCAACTAACCATCATCTACCATAATAAAAATAACCTGCAGACCAGTACAATATTAAATCTACCCATCTACTGGAAACCTGCATACCACCTTCAATTTCATATCTACCCATCTACCTTCAATTTCATATCTACCTATCTACCTTTAATTTCAGTACTGCAAAGCCTGCAGACACATTGAAATATATTGGAAAGCCTGCATACCAAATATTACACCAAATATTAAGGACCCAATATTATAGCACCAAATTAGTCTGTTACAACACCAAATATTACAGCACCAAATATTATGGACCAAATATTACATCACCAAATATTAAGGACCAAATATTACAGCACCAAATAAAAAAAACAATACAACAGTTAAAATAAAAAGTAGAATAAGTCTGTTACAACACCAAATATTAAGGACCCAATACAACAGTTACAATACCACATATCAACTTCCATAATAAGTCTGTTACCACACTAAATTTGCATCACTCTTTCAAAGATTAAGGACCCAATCCCTCATCCTACTAGCAGGCATATCAACAAATACCTCCCTTATTATGGGATCCGATGCAAGCTTGTTCACAGCTTTAGTGTAAGCAGCAGCAGAAATTTCCTCCATCCCATGCAATAGTGCCATGCACTCTTTCAGTAATGAACGTGATGGAGTAGAGCCACCTTCAACGGAACCACTGTCATCGCCAACATTAGTAACTGAAGCACTTGTGTAATGCTTTTCCATTAGGTCCACCTTCCTCTTGGTATTTTCACTCATTTCTTTGAGTGCTTCAGAAATATTAGCTTGAAAAGAGCTCCTCTTCTTACTCTTTTTACCTCCCATTTTGCTTTTTTCCTTGCCCTTGCCCTTGCCCTTGCCCTTGCCCTTGCCTTGGCCATCTCCATTGTCATTGTCACTATCAATTTGCAATGCATCTAACTCCTCATTCTTTACCTTAAATTCAGGATCAGAACTGGCACTACTTTCAGAAGGTGATTTGGTGGAAGGAAAAGCTAGTTTACCAGTTGCGGATGTGTCTCCTAAGATACGAGACAACTCATGGTAGTAAACCATCCCTTTCTTCCTAAACCTCTTTGCATGGGTATTAACCTACAAACCAATGTATTTCAAGTTAACATGAAGAATTCTCCAATTAAATGTAGTAACTAAAATGCAAAAAGTTAATTAAACCTTGTAAAGGGCTTCCCAAACGTCATCCGGTGCAGTGATAGTAAGTCGCTGGCTATCCCAACCAACACCAGTATGCTTCAGTAATGATGTAAATTTGTTGAACATAATACGCAGCTGATTGTATTTGTTCCGAAGCTGGTCTGCGTTATACTGGTATTGGGTTTTTGCGTTCATTTGATCTCTCAACCTGTTCCAAGCTTGTTTAGTGAATGTTCCAGTTATTTTACTATTCTTGGTTTTCACCTCCTCATCCATGAGGGTAATGAATAGAGCCTCATTTCGGTGAGACCATGGACCACTGTTTTCACCACTGTTTCCTCTACCAACTTCAACAACATCATCATCATCAATGGGGAGATCAATGTGTATTGTTGATGCCATTACCTAAATTAGTAGAAACTAATTATACAATTTGCAGTCAAGTACAAACTAATTATACAATTTGGAAGCTTGTTGCATAGAACCTAGAAAACTTTGGAGAAACTGAAAAGGTGGACCAATAAACAAGGTAGGTGAAAGGAATACCCAACAAACTGACATAGGCATGTTGTGTATGTCAATCATGCCACAATGATGTTTAACATGAGAGTCACTATCACAACTTCTTTGTCATAGTTCTAATTTGTAATATGAAACAAATAATTGAGCTGTCTCTTATGAAATTAACTAGAAATGCTAAAGATAGGTACACTTGAACTAAATGCACAGATATATTATTAGCAAATATTAATTAGATCCCTTTGCTTTTGAGATGTAACTATGTACTAGGTTGGGCCGAGAGAGAGAGACATTCATTTAAAAGTTCAGTGTAAGTATTATTAGGAAGCATATGCCTTGAGTACAGCTTAAAGTAAACAGGGGGTGCTTTATTAGGAAGCATATGCCTTGAGTACAGCTTAAAGTAAGAGATTATACCTCACCTTCAGGCTCAAACTCATGGTCCTAAAAAGTTCACTTAAAAGCTACTGGGGCTATCTTCAGGGCATAAACCTCGTGCCTTAAAAAATACTGGTCCATATTATTTTTATTGTGCAAGGCCACCACAGAATCATTAGTTAACCACATAACCTTAAGCCATATATTATAATGCATTGGTACTCTAGTTTTGCTTAATATATCAGAAGATAAAGTAAAAAACCCAAAGAAATGTTGTTTATAGAATTGACTTGAGATTTACTGCTTATACCTTGATGTTCAACTCAATACAAAACCATCAGGCTTAACCTACCTGCCGACTGCCCTTAAGATATAGAACACTCAAACCCATCAAGGACAAGCTCAGAGACCCTGTTAGATCTAGGATTGCATTTCACACCAAACCAATTACAAGGACTGTCATCATCTTCATTCCAAGAAACCAATTGTCCATTGGGATCTTGGATGTTAGCTTTGAAGACTATCAAGCCCAGAACATCATCATTTAGAGATGGGTTCAAAGATCTCACAGAAATAGGAACAAAGAGAAACAAAATGAATAGACTCAACAACTTCTTCATTTCTAATCCCCAGATGGAAATAAACACACAAACTCAAACAAAACAGTTCCAAACAAAAGTAGATCATGAACAAGGACAAGTCAGCATGTATGATCTTCAAAAATGTAAATTGCATGTATAGTTTTGAAATCTACTACTCCTAACCATACAATTATATACTAACAATGAAATCATATACAACTGGAGAGCCTGATTGTCTAAGTTCAAATAGTAAAACAACTATTGGGTTCTCACATTTCACAAAAATATTTCTCTAAAAACAAAATTATCAATTAACTCCATTCATAGTTGCATTATACTCAAAAAGCTTCCTTTTTCATAGACAAAGCAGTTTTGGAATTGTCTTTCATTCCAAGGAATAACCTAAAATAATTGCATTCAAAGTTATTGATTTTACCTCGAACTGAAAAAACTTTTTTAAAGACTATTTTCTATTTTCTCATCTGTGTGAAAAGCACAGACGGGGGTCTTCCTGTTCCAGCTTCAGTGTTACCAAATGCAGAGAAGCCACCACCTCCTTGTTGACCATTGAAGGCTCCAAATCCACCACCTTCAAAAAATTTAACGACATATCAATGAAAAACTTAAAAAGTCTATGTAAGCCAAAACTGGAAAATTATAAAACATAAAAGCTTTTAGGCTATGTTGAAATGACAATAATTTTTTAAGGGAAATGAGAATGAGATTTTGGGTCTCATTAATTCCTGACGTTTGGAACAGATTGAAATGGGAAAGTGATTCTTGATTATTTATTTCAGCATGAATCACATTTCCAAACTAAATAGGAATCTGATTCCCCCACTTCCCTATAAGAAGCTATTTAAGAGAAGGGGAAAAAAATTTGGGCACACAACATTAGCATTTAGTTCTCAAGTAAATGCAAACTGTCCATAATGCATATAAAGAACCAGAGAGAGAGAGAGAAGTTATGGTGGTGCTTGTCAAGAAAGTGCAGACATTGTTTGGTTTTGCAGAAAAACTCAATTCAAGAAAGAAATCAATGCGAAAATACAGCTGAAACAAAAGAAGAGAAACCAAACAACTTCCAAAACAGAGCTGAAATGACTTGATTTTGAACTTTAGCACTCAAAAAAATCTTCAAACAAGTACAGAACCGTCTAAATATATACAGATATTTGTATATATCAACTAGTCTGTAACGGCTAGAATTTGCGAAACCAAACAAGTAACGAAAAAATGTGAAGAGAAATCAGAGAAGATTACAACGAAACACAACAAAACAACCACATTAGCAATTGAGAATAACCCTAGAAATCAAAAAACGTAGAGCTCAAACAAATGCGAATCTTCAGAAAATGAGACTTTCTCCCTTATTAAACCCCATAAAAAAAAAGAAAAAATTGATATCCTATGGAATAGCTACTGTGATCTGACCATAAACCAGTTGAACCAGTTAATTATCCACTCCTGCACTAACAAAGGTCTTCACCTGTCAAAATCCAAGACTGTTGGACCCCATTTACCCGATTTCATCCCTTTGTCTCATCATTAATCGATTTCATGACAGATCTATTAACCTACAAACCATAGCAAGAGAGAGAGAGAAGAAACAGACCTTAGATCAGTGCACTTTTGACAGATCTACAACGATCTACAACGATCTGCAACGATCTGTGAAGTTGAAACAATGTTTTAGAAACGATTTGTTGACAGATCTACAACGATCTGCATGTTTGCAACATAATGTTTTAGAAAAGAAAACAAAAATCGAAGCTGGGACAGAGAGAAAGGTCGGTGAACACAAAGAAGAGAGGAGAGACAGAGACAGAAGAGAGGGGAGGGAGGGAGAGAGAGAGAGAGAAGAGAGACTAACCTGATCTGTGAAGGTGAAAGTGAATGAATGAGGTGGAGAAAGACGAGTTATTACCGTTGGACACCATCAATTCGCTGCGGAGATTCGAACCATGGTGAAAGTTGCCAACAATTAAGTTATCAGAGCTCACTTCTGAGAACTTCCTTCTGATATTTGTTTAATAAACCAGCCAAAACAGGTTTTCCGTGTTTTCGTTTTTGGAGTAGAATTTATAAACTGTTTAAGTCGATTTATAAACCATTTTTTTATCAAACAGGTTTTTCACACAGTTTTTAAAATTTTTGTAAATATAAACTGTAAACTGAAAATATAATGGTTACCAAACATACCATAAATATTTATATATATTTTTTTCGGATAATGAACAAAATTGAATTTATTTAGAAAAAAGTTTATGAACATGTGTAATTTACTTGGAGAATGTATGAGTGGTACAAGAATGTCGTCGGAAAATTTGAAGACTCACCGGAATATTCAAAGCGCACCGGAGGAATTCAATAATTCCTATAGAAATGTATAGAGGCTTTAGATTCTTTAATAGTAACAACTAAGAACACAACAAAAAAGAGATGATGGAGATGAGAGATTGGGTCAGTGTTTTAAAAAGCCCTAGGCGCATCGAGGCGCCAAGGTCACACTGAGCCTGCCGAAGCGCCTCACCAAAGCGAGGCGCAAGTTATAGAAGTTAAGCAAAATATTAATATGATATAATTTTCAACATAAACAAATATTTAATATGTATATTATTAATTTTTTTAATAAGAAGATAAGAGAAGAAGAAAAAAAAAAAAATAATTTTTTTAATATATATATTTTATGTATTTATTATATTTTTTAAATAATGTGTTTCAATTAATTTTTTTATTTTATTTTATATACATGTTTTTATTTTTTTTATTACTATGTATAAATATATATTATATTTTATATATTATCTATAAGTATATTATATATTATATAATAGGTATTTTAGGTATTATATAATATTATATATATATGAATTAATTATATTTTATATATTAATTATAAGTTTATTATATATTATATATTATTATATGAATTAATTATATTATTATATGAATTAATTATATTTTATACATTAGTTATATATTAGTTATAAGTTTATTATATATTATATATTATTATGTGACTTAATTATATTGTATATATTAGTTATAAGTTTATTATATATTATATATTATATATTATATAATAGGTATTATATAATATATTATATATATATATATATATGAATCGGGAGGACAGATCGATCGCGAGGATGATTGATCGCGAGAGAAGGCGACATTGAGATCGATCGCGATTGCGATCGCGAGAAGGCGATAGAGAGAGATCGCGATTGCGATCGCAAGAGAGAAGCGAAGAAGAGAAGAGAAGAGAGAAAGGAGAAGAAGAGAACCGAGAGAAGAGAGAGAGAAGAGAACATTTGCTCTGCGTGTGTTATACTTTTCACGCCGCTTCTTCTTCTTCTCCACTAGGGCATTTTAAATATTTTTGCTCGTTGTTGACCCACGCTTTTCTTCTTCTTATAAATCGAGATGTCATCCCATGTGTTACCCACGATGGCAGATGAAATGTTGGAGTGAAATAGACTTGAAGCGCCTGAAGCGCCTGCGCCATGATTTATTATAAAGCGCGCGCTTTATCGCCTCACCTGCGCCTTGCCGATGTCGCCTCGCCTCGCATGTGTTGAGGCGCACTGCTGCGCTTCATGGCGCCTTGGGCTTAGGCGCGCGCCTAAGCGCGCTTTTTAAAACACTGGATTGGGTGAAGAAAAAGACAAAGAGATTAGAGAGAGAATAATGGCATAACTCTCTCATAGATCTCCCACTTTCACTCGCAAGTAAGCAATCAAGTATGGAGATTAGTTCTCTCCAAGTGTACTCTCTCAATTGTCCTTGTAATGCTATGGGTAAGTGTCTATTTGTAGGCAACTCAAGATCAAAGATTGAGCCCCATGTGCTTGCACATGGAAGCACATAGGGGAATATTCTCTCTAACAATTTTGTCCAAAGAAGTCACCCCTTCGAGGATGAAGAAAATCCCGCAGAGGTAAGACAAACTTCTCGGCGAATCCTTTTTTTTAGCCACACCTAACCAATGATTTTCAATTATCCCAAAGGGTTAGGGGTAGTCCCAGGGGACACCTTGCCATAGAAAGGTCAATGCTAGTTCAAGAGAACGCTGTGTCGCAAATATTGCCAAGTCTCATGGATCTCCTAGGTCATGCTACCTAGACCCGTGTATAGGCTAGTTTAACCGAAGAGTGAATTTATCTTCACTCACCGTCATCGGGATCGGATCCTTTGTTTGGTCTTTGCCACACTTATGGTTCTGGTGCGTCGATTTCGGAAAGTTTCGAAATTGCAAGTGTTTTGGGGCTCATTAAGAGAGTGACTTCTATATTGCGTTTGAATTCGTTTGAAGTCAAGTGCTTTAGATCTTTAGATTTGCTTAGTAGTCTTTCGAGTCCGAGCTTAAGAGATCTCTAGGTTCGTGATTCTGAACCCTTTCGAGATTAAAGTGCTAACCTCAGAGGATGGATCTCCTCCGAGGGTTTCACCAGTTTAATTCCCTCAGATGCCCCTATGATGGTGACCTCCTCGAGCGGGCTTGTTGGGACTTCTTTGGAGTCATAAGCTTGTTGGGCCTTTCCGATTCATTTGGTTGACAATCTTTCAGGCCCATTTCAATAGGATTCGCTTAGGTCCATTGGTTTTGGGCTTTCCATTTGGGCTCCAATTGGACCTACTTGGACTTGAGTTAACCCTTCTTACGGAGATATAATACTTGATAGTTTTTTTTTTTTTTTTGGGAACTGGAATATGAAAGAAATTAGAAAATTAAATATTTGAAAATTAAATACTTGGACATGCACAATTTGTTCGGATATTAAATACTGAACAATGTCAAATAATTCGGAAACATAGTGTTGAATATATGAAATCTTTTTAGAAATAAGTTTTCAAATAAATATAATTTGTTTGGTATTGAATTTTTGAACAAATTTTGAAAATCCATCGACCAAAAACAATGAAGATGGACAAAAAAATCTACATTCTTTATAAAAAAACAATTTGGAAATATCTTTTTCATTGTCCACTACTAGCTTTAATATGAAATAGAATGTAAGAATGATAGATTCAAAGGAAATAATGTTGAGTATGAATGAAGATGTAAAGTGAAGAAAGTGAGAAGAAAAGAGAGAAGGAAAAATTGAAACTTTTTCAATATCAAGTACTTTTTAGTTCTTTTGAATAGGGACATAATAATATAAAAAAAATCATTAAATTATAGCGTCTAACCAATCTTTTGAGGTGCAAATAGAGCCATCCTTATTTAGCACATCACGGGTTAAGTTCAATTCTATTCATTAGGATGAAGATAACTCTATTCGCTGCTTGGTTTTTTGGTCCACAACCTAAATTGGAGTCTACTAATTTGGTTTTTAACTCTATTTGGTTTAAAATTTTCAAAAATAGTTTTATGAAATTCATATTTTTGTATTTTTAGTGATTTTTTTAGATATGTAAATCAATTTTTAAATTTTTTTTAAGATTAACTTAATCTTGATATACTTAAAAAATATAAAATTTATACAAAAATCTATAAAAAATTCACCAAATACAAAAAAAATACAAAAATTTGTGTAAAATATTAAAAAAAAAATTCACCAAAAAAAAAATAAAAAATAAAATAAAAAACAAAAAATTCAATTTCTAGATAAAAAGTGATAACCAAACAAGGTATTTTTCATCTTTCTGTGATGCACTAGTGATACGTGTTACTCAAACAGTGCGTGTGGTGATTACATTTTGAAGCTATTAATAGCTCTCACCTAATTACTTAGGACCCCATTTTGTTTATTTGTTTATTGAGTGCTCTACTGATAGCACCGCAACAATTACTTTACATCTCTCATTTTTTTAAACTTCTTTATTATTATAATTTTGTCATAACATAAATTATAAATTTATCACCATTTCTACCCTCCCAAAATTTAACCCTAACCCATCCACCCCCACTCTAGCCGTCATTGCCACCACATTTACTCACCATCCACCAACGCACTACCACCCGTGCCACTTTTGGACTGTTCTCTGCCACTCTCCAAGTTTTGGTGACCCTTTTCAATGCATCTCCATATTAGGATTAAGGCACACTAGAAATCAATCACACATAAAAGACAAGAAATTTACGTGGTTCGGCAATAGCCTACGTCTACGGGAGAGATATCCACTATAGAATTTTTTTCGGAAGGAGTTTTACAACACTCACATCTCACTCTCTCTATAGCACTCTTACTCACAGATTACACTCTGTGTTTCCTTCTCTTTCTGATGAACTAACTCAACTCACTTCTTCCCATTTTATACACAAACGGAAATGCCAAACTTAACTTCTGCTTGCCAACAACCAACTACCAAAGTTAATGGCAAGCCACCCTAGGTTTGAAAAACTTCAGCAAGTTTGTAGCCTCCATACTTGACTTCCATAGCCAAGTTCACATTAGTGTGGATACTCAACAGTTCTCCCCCTTCACACCTATGGGGAGTAGGATCCTTATTGGAAGTCCATCCCAGCAATGTCCCTGCATACTTCGAGTTTGTCTCTCGACACCACCTTTGTAAGCATGTCAGCTAGATTCTTATCTATGTGGATCTTGACCAGTTCCAATAACTGTTTTTCCATCACTTCGCGTATTCAATGATACCAAACATCGATGTGCTTTATGCGAGAATGGTACATAGAATTCTTGCTCAGGTCTATGGCACTCTAGCTATCACAATGTACCATGCACTTTTCCTACTTTAGTCCCAGTTCGTGGAGAAATCGTTTTAACCATAACATTTCTTTCCCAGCTTCCGTTGCGGCGATATACTCTGCCTCGGTTGTGGATAAAGCAACACACTTCTGCAGCTTGGACTGCCAAGACACGGCTCCCCCTGCAAAAGTAAATAGAAGTCCTAATGTAGATTTTCTACCATCAAGATCGTCTGCCATATCTGAATCAGTATAGCCTTCCAAGACTGGTTTAGTTCCACCAAAGCACAAACACATTTTAGATGTACCCTGAAGGTACCTCAGAATCCACTTGATTGCTTTCCAATGCTCTTTCCCTGGATTGGAAAGAAATCTGCTTACTACTCCAACAACATGAGCAATATCTGGTCGGGTGGACACCATTGCATACATCAAACTCCTTACTGTAGATGAGTAGGGAATTGCCTCTATCTCTTTTCTTTCATTTATAGATGAGAGACAAGAACTCTTGCTCAGTTTGAAATGGTTAGCTAGCGTAGTATTGACTGGCTTGGTATCTTTCATGTTAAACCTTTTAATCACTCGTTCAACATATTTTTCCTGTGATAGTCATATCTTCTTGGCTTTCATGTCACGAATAATCTTCATGCCCAAAATCTGCTGTGCTGGGCCTAAATTCTTCATGTCAAAATACTGCGACAAGTTCTTTTTCAACTTGTTGATCATAACAGTATCATGTCCAATGATCAGCATATCATCGACATACAATAGTAAAATGATGAAGTTTCCTTTTGAAAACCTTTGAAAATATACACACTGGTCTGCTACCGTTCTTGTGTACTCGTGATCCACTATGAATGAATCAAACTTTTTGTACCATTGTCTTGGCGCCTGCTTCAGGCCATAGAGACTTTTCTTTAGTTTGTAGACTAAATTATGTTTTCCTTTAACTTTAAATCCTTCTAATTGCTCCATATAGATTTCTTCCTCCAAATCACCGTGGAGAAAGGTAGTCTTGACATCCATCTGTTTTATCTCTAGATTCAAACGAGCTGCTAATCCCAGAGCTACTCGAATGGAAGTCATCTTCACAACTGGAGAGAAGATCTTATCAAAATCAATTCCTTTCTTCTGTCCAAAACTTTTGACCACAAAGCGAGCTTTATGCTGTAATAATTTACTGTTGCCATCTTTCTTTAACTTATACACCCATTTGTTCTTCAAGGTTCTGTTGCCTCTTGGAAGAGGAACAAGCTCATAAGTGTGGTTCTTCTGCAAAGAACTCATCTCCTCCTTCATGACTTGCATCCGATAGTCTTTCTCTGTATGACTCTTTGTTTCTGCAAAACTCTCGGGCTCCCCCTCATCAGTAATCAGAATATGCTGAGAAGCGGGATTTTGATTGATGGCATGATAGCTCTTCCAGATCTCCGCAACTGAGGCCCAGCTACCTCTGATTGAGGGGGTTGCTTCCCTTGCTCAACACCCTCTTCATCTGGGTCTTCATCTCTTTCCTCCTGATCTTCAATTTTTGGCATAGGATCTTGCAACTCTGGCACTTTTTGTTGCATATCATTACATCTAGCATTTTGTAATGGCTCGAGAGATGGGAACAAGTCTGGAGTGATGACATCTCTAAACTTTGCAGACTTCTCAAAATCTGTTACTGTTTGGTTTTCTTGGAACACAACATCTTTGCTCTTGAACATCTTCTTGTTCCCCGGGTCCCACAACTTGTACCCAAATGCTGCATCTGAATAGCCCACAAATATATATGGAGCGGACTTGTCATCAAGCTTCTGTCTGTTTTCTTTGGAGATGTGTGCGAACGCCTTACACCCAAAGACTCTCAAGTGAGAATATGATACCTTTCTTCTGGACCAGACTTCCTCAGGTATCGCAAAATTCAACAGGACTGAAGGCGACTTGTTGATGAGATAACAGGTTGTACGGGCGGCTTCAGCTCAGAATGACTTTGGCAACTTTGCCATTCTGAGCATACATTTGACTCTTTCAACAATAGTGCCGTTCATCCTCTCTGCCACACCATTGTGTTGTGGGGTATCGGGAATTGTTGTCTCATGCTGGATACCTCTGTTAGCACAATATGCTTCAAAAGCATTGGAAGTGTACTCGCCACATTGTCTGTGTGAAGACACTTCAACTTCTTCCCGGTTTCTCTTTCCACCATTGCATGGAATTCTTGAAGGTGCTGGAATACCTCATCCTTCGTCTTCAGGAAATACGTCCATAACTTCCTTGATGCATCATCAATGAAAGTCAGAAAATACTTGCGACCGCCAAGTGACTCCAGTTCGATTGGGCCACTAACATCCGAGTCTACCATACTAAGCACTTCTGTTTTCCTCTTGCTCATTGAACTAAATGATACTCGATGCTGCTTGCCATAAAGGCAATGATCACATGGCTTTAGGGCACTCCCTTTGGATAAGGGTATCTTGGATTGCTTTGCCAACAGATGCAATCCCTTCTCACTCATGTGAGCCAATCTTCTGTGCCGTAAGTCTGGTGACTCCTTGTCTTCTGCTGCATTAAGACTTTCCAAACAGATCTTCGTTTGAGTTTTGTATAGTGTTGAAGACATCTCTCCTTTGGCGATTGTCAAAGCTCATCCTGTCAGCTTCCAACGGTCATTTCCGAATGTACTTGTATAGCCCTGTCGGTCCAGGGCGCGTTCGGAGATAAGATTGAGATGCAAATCTAGAACATGCCTCACATCTTTGAAAACCAGCTTGTGTCCGACATTAGTCTGAATACTAATGTCTCCAATGCCCACAATATTTGAATAGCTAGAATTTCCCATTCGAATAGTGCCAAAATTTGTGGGAAATGGCGTGATAGGATGCAGCTGTGTCTATCACCCACTTTGTACAGCTGTGGTCAACCACATGAAGGCAATCCTCCGCTTTACCAACTGCAAGAAGTATTTCATCAGTTGTTTTGGCTGTCGTGTTCTTATCTCCCTTTGACTTACTATTTTGGCCTTTATCTTTTCGGCTTGGACAGTTCCTCTTAGGGATGACAATTTGAATCTAGCCCGACGGGGAACCGATCCCCCGTCCCCGATAAGAGTGGTTTTTTCCCAAAAATAAATCCCTGATGACATTTGGGCCGGGGACGGTGATACATATTTCATTCTCGGCCCCGGCCCTGGCCCTCGCCTCGGTTAGCCCCGATTTGTATATATATATATATATATGTTTAGGGTTTGGTTGAATAGCAGCTCCTCTTTTACACACTCTCTTACACTCTCTCTCTCTCTCTCTTCTCTTCTCTTCTCTTCTCTTCACACAGACGCAGTCAGCTCCTCCAGGCCACCACCGCCTCCTCCTCCTCCAGGCCACTGCCGTCTCCTCCTCTATCGCCTCTTGCGGTCTCGTCCTCCGTCGGCTCCTCTTCCTCCGTCGTCGCCTTTCACCTCATCTTCTCTCTGCCACGACAGATCTGAGAAGATCCCGCTATCGCCACCATCGATTTCCTCCATCTCGCCAGATTTGTCTCTATTTTATTTTATTTTATTTATTTATTTTATGATGTTGCCGTTGATGATATTTTTGTTGATGAAAATGATGTTGATGATCGATGATGTTGTTGTTGTTTGATGATCGATGATGTTGTTGATGATGATTTGTTATTGAGAGAGAAAGCTAGACAGAGAGAGTTCTGGGATTTTCGGGGTCGAAACCCGATCCCCATTAGGGGGCGGTAGGAGTGAGGGTTCCACGGGATCGGGGCGGATGAAATTTGTAACCGGGGATCGGGGCGGGAAGGGTGATCCTGCCCGCCCCCATTGCCATTCCTAGTTCCTCTTTATGTGACCTTCTTGGCCACAGTGAAAGCAAGTGAAGCTAGAGTTACCTTGACTTTTACTATCTCTGGATTTACTCATGTTGTTCCATCTGCCTTTACTCTTGCTTCTTCCTCTGCCTCTTCCTCTACCTCTGTCTCTGCGCCTATCTTCTGTGACAAGAGCATGAAACTGATTACCTTCCATGTCTTTTCTCCTTGTCTCTTCATTGTACATGGGGTCTGTGACCATGCTCATGGTCAGCTTCCCTTTTAGTGTAGAGTTATTGAGAGAAACCACCAACGTTTCCCAACTGTCTGGTAAAGAATTGAACAGTAGTACGGTTTGCATTTCATTGTCCAAGGGCATCTTGACGGTTGCAAGTTGATTCACCAGATTCTTGAATTCACTGGTGTGCTCGGCGACAGACACACCATTCTTCAACTTCAGATTTATAAGCCTTCTCATCACCAAGGCTTTGTTCTAGGCGGTCTTTGACTAGTACATTCCTTCTAACATTGTCCAGAGGACATATACATCTGTCTCTTGGGCGACATGGTGGAACACATTGTAGTCTATCCATTGTTTGATGCAACTGACAGTCTTCCGGTTCATCTTTATCCAGTCTTCATCCTTTACTTCTTCCGATTTAACCCCTTTTAGAGCAATAGGATCAAATAGGTCTTTATAATATAGGATGTCTTCCATCCACGGCTTCCATATTGCATAATTGGAAGGATTCAACTTGATCATGGATCTTGAAGTTGATGTGAATTCCTCCATTGTCTTCTTACTTTTTACAGAAACTCTGATTAAAAAATCTGACCGTACGGATCTCTCCGGAATGCTCCAAATAGTTGGAAACCACTATTGGCGCGCCAAAATCGGACTTCAAATGACTCAAATCTAGCCAAAATAAGTTCGACGGTTCAAATCTGTGGATGTACATAGCCGCATAGCACCAGATAACCCTCTGCCTCTGGGTTGGGTCGGGTTAAACTGGCGGGTTGACTAGTCAGCCGATGTGATGACGTGGCTGACATGTAGCTGAAGCGTGGCGCTGACGTGGCGTTGACGTGACTGCCAGATAGCATGTGACGTGGTGGTCACGTCACGAACATGCGCACGCCACTCTCCTTTTTCCTTCCGCTGCGCGTTGGGCGCGTACCTGAGACTGGTGTAATGCATTAGTACTGTCAATGGCGCGAGTGGTGCGTGTCTGAGACTAAGACTCACGCGCCTTCTTTAGATGGCGCGTGAGAGCGTGTAGAAGCTTTTTTAGGGCTCAGCTTTGCAGTTTTGGACTCGTCTCGTCGAGAGCTTCCTCCCAGTATGCTGAAAAGTGAATTTCTAGCAACTCTATTTTTGGGCAGTTCTGAAAAACACACCCTGTTTTCTCAAAAATCGACCAACGCGACTTTGATACCACTTGTTAGGATTAAGGCACAATAGAAATCAATCACACACAAAAGACAAGAAATTTACGTGGTTCGGCAATAGCCTACGTCCACGGGAGAGATATCCACTATAGAATTTTTTCCGGAGGGAGTTTTAGAACACTCACACCTCACTCTCTCTCTATAGCACTCTCACTTACAGATTACACTCTCTATGTTTCCTTCTCTTTCTGATGAACTAACTTAGCTCACCTTTTCCCATTTTATACACAAACGGGAATGCCAAACTCAACCTGTGCTTGCCAATAACCGATTACCAAAGTTAATGGCAAGCCACCCTAGGTTTGAAAAACTTTAGCAAGTTTGTAGCCTCCATATTTGACTTCCATAGCCAAGTTCACATTGGTGTGGATACTCAACACCCCATTCATCACCGTGACGTCCAATGCATCTCCACTTATCCATCTCTCTCTCTCTCTCTCTCTCTCTCTTTCTTTCTTGAGCGCGAGATCGCAATAATGATTGCAAAAGGTTAGCAATAGTGGTGACTCTCCCCATATGATCATTACGCCTGCAACACTCTGTGTAATCTCCCTAGATCCAATTTGGTAACCCAAGTCTGAACCACCACCATTTGTTCGGTGGTTTACACTCGAAGCTCCATCGTTTGTTCGGTACTAATTTTTCGAACAAGATGCAACAATTTCAAATGAAGAGGAGTTGAACATGAGCATAGTAGAGATGTATTGGGGTAATTGTGTGGGTGGCAGCAACAACGAATGGTTGAGATTAGTGGAAAGAGAGATCTAGGTGAAAGAAATGAGGTGTGAAGGGTTGCCAGTGGGAAAAGGGAATGTAAGAAGGAGCTAGGGTGGTGGATTGTTGTCGGAGGCGATTTGTCGATGAGAAATGGGGGCTAAGGAGAAGGTCACCGGTGGATGAAGGGGGTTGGGGAAGGGTTGCCGGTAAGAGAGAGGGGCTACTGAAAGAAAAGTGTGGGGGTAACTATTCAAAGGGTATATTTGGGATTATAGTGAGGGTCCAAAGAAAAAAATTAAGAGGGGAGTAATTTTGGTGGTGGAGGTTTAAAGTGGGGGGTCCAAAGTAATTATTGGGGCGCTATTAGTAGCATTCTTATTTATTACCATTTTACCCTAGCACAAATTTCATTTTATTCCCATCTCTAGCTCTAACCCTAACCCTAACCCTAATCCCTCCCATTACTCTCACCAACTTCGGTGACCTCCCCCGCCTCTACCCTCATTTGTTTGCAACTCTTGCCACCTCCACCTCTCTTTAGTGTTGACTGCCACCCCAACCCTTTTGTAGCTCCTCTTTCCACTTCCCAACCTTTCACCAAACCAACCCTACCATCGCTATCCCTTTCTTGCCCTCCGAGTTGCTTTTACCTCAGCCCGTTGTCCACTTCCATGAACCCACTCCCTCTGAAAGTAGAGTAGAAAAATGGAGGGAGGGCTGTTGGAAAGGAAAGGGGGCTGGGTGAATGGGGGGTCCTAACTACCTATATATCACATATACACTATCTAGGTGACGTTCTCATGCGAAGGAGATGGAGTGTTGGGCGGTCATAAGGTATACATACCATATATATGAAGTTCTAGTGACTCTGTATAATAATTCTATTATATGAAATAAAGGTTTGCATTAGTGTTGACAAAAAAATCAGTTTTTATTTTTCAAAAACGCCCTTATATAAATGCAAGGGCAATTGTAACTGTTAGATTCAATCACAAATCTGAAACTGCCAATTCAAGCATATGCATATGGGCATGCACAACTTCTAGTATATATATATAGGTAGTAATAAAAGGGGTATTTGTAATAATGAAAGGTGTAGAAGAGGTAGTGAAGGCCTTGTTCACTGGGTGTATATGTAATAATGAAGTGGGTACTGTAGAGGAGAGAGGGAAAAATAGAAGAAAATGGGAGGATAGAGAAAATGTTGACTGTAATGATGGTGGCATGAAGATAGGGTTAGATATGCGCAGATTTCCAAACCAAAAGGGGCTTGTGTATTTTCAAATCACCAAACCACAAGGGAGTAAAGTGCAATTAACCCAATAGCTCATTGCCTATTGAAGTTGGGAAACAAGGCTTTGATCAAATGGAACTTATTGGCTGCCATTGTAATGTACACACCATCACTCACCCTCACCTACAAGGCTACAACCATCAAATAATAGTAGCTTCTTTCAAAGGATTTTTCAAATTATTTACAAAACAAAATGACAACCACAAATTGTCATTCTTAACTGTGAACAACTCCATGGATCTTCCACTAAAATTATTAAACATATAAAATTCTCACCGTGAGGAAAATATGATACAATAATTGTATAAACATCATCAGTTAATCAGTCAATCCAAGATGCACCCAACACCTTAGCCATGAAGCTAAATCGGTCTGCAGCTTCATCAATCTGTAGCAAAGTAGAAAGACTGTTTAGAAACAGGATGGATGTAAAAAATGTTTTGCAAATAGATGAATTGGTAATATGTTTTGAATTGGTAAAAGTAACTTCTAATTTTTTTTTTTTGGCTTAATATCCATCAAAATATGAATAATTTTAGTTATTTAGAAATTTGAACTATAATTTTACCCAAAAGGTGGAATGTCCGGTGTAAATTTAAAGTTAAAAGTGTTGTTGAGCCATAAAATGAATCTTTGTTCACATGTTTTAGTTCTGGATAATTTTTTTTTGAGTATGTAGCAAAATAGATGACATTAATATAATGCTTACCATTTTTTGAGTTGGACGTCCCGCTCCATGTCCAGCCTTGCACTCAATCCGGCCAACGATTGGGTTTTTCTGTGGGCTCTTTTCCAAGCTCGTGCACAAAACATATTGCATGGTCTGAAAAAAATGCAAAAAACACTTTCAACAAGTAGGCAAAATCAAAATAACATTCAAGAAAAATTGCACACACCTTGGACCAAGCTGCCCACCAAAGGCCTAGATGGTTTCAAAAAATTACTCATGCATATGTACGCATACCACATAAAGTACTATGCTTTCGGTAGATAGTGTGTGAACTAGCAGATACGGTAGCACATCAAATTCCAAAGGAAGAAAGAAAGAATGTGTGCACAGAAAGTACCAGACACATTATACACAAATGTGAGATAAAATGTTACAAAAATACCAAACACAGGATGCACATTCTTTTATGTCCGGTACTTTTTGGCAAAGATAAAATGTTCAAAAGGACTGGAGATGAATGCACATTCTTATATGTCCGGTAATTTATGTGCACGTAGCATGGCTGAATTCCAAAACCTGAGTAGTGTGTTCTATTTGCATGGTAATAGGGAAAACATGAAGATTCTCAAACATCCTTCTTTAAATCAAAGATAACTCCACTATCAAGCATTCTATTCAACTCCTATCAAGATCTACAAAGTCATACACCTAGGATCCGAATGCAATGATTCACATGATTTATTAATCATCTTTCTCTTTTTCATATTTCTTAAAAGTCGGCCAAATATAAATAGAATAATGCACATGTATAACATCCATTTCATAATTTCATTTAATAGCATTTAATATTGTGCTGTTAAATTATATGAGAATTTAAAAAGTGAAAAGTAATATTTAGGGGTTAGATTATAAAAAATAGTTCATAAGATAAGTAGTGTGAAAAAAACAACAAAAAAAATGTTTAATGTGCACTTTTATCATTTGTACCAAAAATAAAACTTCAATTTATATTATTCCAATTTCCCTTGTAATAAAAGTCCATCATTCCTTACTTTCACAATACTACTAGATTTCTTTTTGTTGAATGTAAGTTCTATGATAGAGTTTTTACATGTGCTTTACTGGAACAAAATATAGACAATTCCTAAAGTATATAATTTTTGTAGATATAAATATAGAACTTTATTCAGTTATTCCCACACAATATAATTTAATATAATCAATTCAATCATAAAATCTCACACAGATCTAACCTAGATGGTCCTTGTTGGAATATGTGAATCCTGTATATTGTGTGATTACAGGATTTTAGGCATATTTCCTTATATTTGATTTTATTGTTATTCTACCTTCCTAAATTGTAACCTCCTCAATTTAGTGTGTATCTATCTATACTATTATAAAGTGAACACCCCTTATGGCGTCTTGAAACCTTTGTTTCTTATGCTGTCATGTGTCTAACTTTTTTATTTGAAATAAAAAAAAAATTAGATATATGAGAGGAGGGGATTTGAACCTTAGACTTATGTCAAATGAACAAGACTCTTACCACTTAACTAGCACATAATATATAATAAATATTTTATTTTATTTTATTTATATTTATTTGAATTGCACACGCATCGCGTGTGGCAACCGCTAGTATATATATATACACATGAGGCTAATCATATATTGTGATTAAGCCATTCAGTTTATTATCTTCTTATGTCCTGACAAGAAGGTGGATAAATATTATAACATTTAAGAAGGTGAACCTCATTGACAAAACTTGAGCAAGAAACTAGACAATTCAATCTTCAGATGCAGGGCAAATCAAAGCCAATAACATAGGAAGTAAAACATAATTGTAGTAATTAAAGACTTACCGCTAATAACTTTAACGAGTGTAATGGCACAACCCGATCATCATGATCAGCTGTCAGTAACATGGTAGCTGGGTACTGAGAAAACTGATCAGTGGATTGTTCCCATGGTCTCCGAACATTATGCAGTGGCGAGTACCTGAAGAGAAGTAAATAACTTACTCGAGATTAATTAACATATTTTACATCAAACAGAAAAAATACTGCATCTAAAAAATTATAATTTCAAAGTAAGAACATTAAACAGGCAGATAATTCAATGAAAATAAATTCACTCACTTGATAAGCCAATGGAACTCTTCCTCCTTCTCTGAGCAGCCAAAGTCACATGTCCATCTATGACCTAGAAAAGAAACCTAAAAATCAACAAGTGATACTAAAATAAATCAAGTGAGTGAACCCACAGATTGCTGGCTGACCTATAGTGAATTTGTGAAATCTAAGCATATCCATAACACCAACATGAGCAAGAGCACAACCAAAAAGATCAGGTCTCTGTAACCACAAAATTTTACAATTTAGTTTATAGACACGATGTATTATGACAAATGAATAAATCCAAAAAATGCCACCAAGAAAATGAATCAACACCGCTATACCTGATTAATGCAAGCCCCAACAAGAAGCCCACCGTTGCTTCCACCTTCAATACACAATTTTTTGGGTTGAGTATAACGAGAAGATACAAGGTATTCAGCGGCAGAAATGAAGTCATCAAAGCAGTTCTGCTTGTTTGCAAGGGAACCAGCCTTATGCCATCCTTCTCCATACTCTCCACCGCCACGAATGTTTGCTAAGCAGAAAATAACACCTAAATGTTTTGCGAGCACAATACGACTGACGCTGAAATATGGTGTAATGCTAATGTTAAATCCACCATATGCATATAACAAACAAGGATGCGATCCATCCAGAGGAATATTCTTTGTAGCCACTATGAACATCGGTATCTTGGTTCCATCTTTACTAGTAAAAAAAACCTGGAAATGAAAACCCAATCAAGAAAAAGAACAAAACTGTTGCAACATGTCACCTCAATAAAATAAAAAAATCCAAACAAAAAATAAAAACTATTTTATAAAAAATATCCTACTGCTAAATGTTTAATGGAAGTGCTTACCTGATTAACATCGAATGCTGTACGATCAAATCCAGGAACAACAATTTCTCAAAATATCTTCATATCTGGAACACCAGTGTCCAAGTCGCATTGATATATAATCCCTGGGGTAAGGAAGCTAGTAAACCCAATAAAAACCGTGCTGTCTTCACGCCTTGCACGAATCTCAGAAACGGTGCCTATGTCAATTGGTAAACGGTGTAGAAGGGACCCTGTTTTCAAGTCTCTCAACTGCAGAACATACTTCACATCACTCAAATAACTCACTACAACTTGATTAACATTAACAGCAACAGCCGATTGAAGCACGTCCTTTTCAGCCTCTTGAAGGACATCAAACCAAGCAGTTGGTTCCTTGAGATCTACTCGGACTAACTTGTATTTTGGAGCATCCTTATTAGTCCGAAAGGTAAAGAGGGTATCGTCATTTGCAATAGCATCATACTCTGCATCAAAATTGTCGATAAGCTTAACAAAGGGAAGTAGGTCCTTTCTTCCCCTATGATGTTCAAGCCCATTAACAAGCGCAGATATGTCATAGTAATACACTTTATTAACTGGTTTGCAACTCTCCGTAATGGTCAGAAGAAGATACTGCACAAAGTAAATATCCAACCAAAAATGTCTATCAATGCTACAAATCATTTGAAGGAACCAAACTAATTAGGGAATATTGCTTTCTATTCATACAAGTTGCACACATAGATTTAGTTGAAACACATAAATATATATATCAAGAATTTTCCAAGAGGCCATATTAAATCTAGAAATTTCCATCGAAAATTATACTAAAAAAATTGCTGAACACAACACAAATATCCAGTACCATCGTATGCACTGTCATAAATTGAAATTCTTCAACATCAAAGTCAAAAGGAATATAAAAAAACTTTATGAAACTCATGTTAACATATTAGATGCAACAATTAATAGATGAATGCCTTCTCTAAAGGAAATCCATTTCTTATCCTAAATAGTAACAGTTAACTTCTCAAAATTTTGTCAATATTATTTTAACCTGCAAAGAATATTATAATAGTGATTGGGTTGCCAAAAAAAGGCTCTTTTGAAAAGAAGAACTATGATAAGAAACGTGCCACATCGCAAGATACTCTCCTTTCTGCACAGTGAATCTTTATGCATGCTTGTAGAAACCTTGCCTGTAGGCCAGCAAAAATTTGTTGGCCTCCCCCCAATGTCCTTGCATTTAAACATGCAATTCCAGTGGCAAGAACACTCCCTCATCGTAGTGACCTTTTATCTTCTTTTTGAAAAATGAATTTACAAATTGTTTATAGACCTTACTATGCTTCATTCTTGGTCTAGTTAGATTTCATACAGTTGAAAAAACAAAGTGCTATACTCCCTCAACCATTTGACGAGCTATATTATCCATGGCAACAAGATTACTATGATCTGCTCATCAAGAATAATATTACCACTATACAGAAAATTTAGTATATCTGAACTTTTTAGCGAATATGCAATAACAGTCAATGCATAACAAAGAAACCAAAATCTTTCGAGTAATTGACTCCATCGTACTTTGTCACCTGTCATTGGACCCTCTCACTGGCAGAAAATCAGATCTCTTTCGAAAGGAGAGAGACAGACCAGAAAATGATTAGCGATCTGTCCTCTTTGTAATGGCAATGATGTCACTCGGCCAATTTAGGCTTAAAAGAACTACTCCATAATGTGTACCTTTTTCCATTCATAAATGGAAAATGCTAACTTACTAAAAAATTGTACATACTTCTCTTACAAACTGATGCGGCATAATGCAGTAATAGAACTTTGGAATTTGAAATGGACCCAGTAAAACAATATGCTAGAAGCCACATCAGTTTGTATAAAAAGTTTGTAAATTTTGTTTGCTTGTATTGTGAATATGTATTTTATATTTATTTTATCTTCTATCTTTCTTAAGGGTAGTTTAGTCTTCCTCTTGTAATTAGGGCATTAGGGTTTTGTTAGTTTAGTATATATATATATTGTATTTATTCCCTTTGATTATTCACTTCAATATAAAGATTATTACGTTTGTTATCATGGTATCAGAGCTAGGTTACAACAGTAGACTTAGCATGTTGATATAGCTTTCTCTCGTTTGTCGTCTTCTCCTTTTGCATACGTCCTTCGTAGGTGTTCTCTTCTCACATACGATCTGCGAACCCTTCTGGCACATCTGTTCTAGGCATCGCAACTTTTGTTCTAGCCATCTCGACTTTCGCAGCTCTCACGCAAAGGTCTTCCAGCCACCTGTGAATCTTTCGTGTTGTTTTTCTCTAGCCATCGTAACCTTTAAGTGAGTGGTTCCAGCCCTTCGCAACTTGCAGCTCTTACGCAAGTCCTCTTCAGCCACTTTCAACTCATCTTGATCAGTGAGGTTGCTGTGGGTATCAGTCGAACCTCTTGCTTTTGCATGCATTTTCTCTAGCACCACAACCTCTGTTTTTGCCTTCTCTCTGGTTTGATCAACTCTTTGTTCATTATTTGGTTTGTTTTGCATTGCTGGATACTTTGATTTGCTTAATATTAGTGCATAATATTTTTCTTTGGGCTGATTAATATTTTGAGTATTATTTGGGCTGATTGATATTGCATATTGTTTGGGTTGATTGCTATTGTCAGTACGTTGTTCTTCAATTATTTTGCGAATATGTCTGATGATAAGTTCCACAATTCAATTAACATTAAGTTGGATGGGTCCAACTATTCATATTGGCCATATGTTATGAAGAATATTGTAGTAGGCAAGGGCATGTCGGGGCATGTCGGGCTATGTTAGTGGTGTTACAAGATGACCTAATGAAATTAAAGAAATAGAGGGCGTAGTTGCCAAATAGGATAAAGAGAATGCTCAGATTCTCACTTGGTTTCATAATGTTGTGGAATTCACCATTGATCAGAATTTTTCTAAATATGACACACTGTTGAAAGTTTGGGATTATTTGAAGACTATGTATCTGGAATCCAATTCTGCCACAGAGAGAGATAAGTTAGTTTAAGAATTCTATAACATGATGACATCTTAGTGGGATCAATTGGCCCTCATGGAACTTTCGAAGCTCCAAGCACTTGACAGCTATGTGAGATATTGGGAGAAACAATGGCTTGTCCAGTTTCTTATGGCTCTTCGGGGATCAGTTTGAGCCTCTTAGGTGGGATATTTTGCATCATTCTTCTTTACCTTCTATTGATGGAGTTGTTTGAGAGCTTATTGTAGAAGAAACACGGTTTAAGGTCTCACATGTTTCCTCTCCTTCTTAGTTTGTCTTTTCTACATCTCTCTTGCCGACTCCTGCTGCTTCTCATTTGATTCAAGTTATTGGGAAACCTCAGCCTAGGGTTTCCATGAATGAGTGTAGTTTTTGCCATTAGAAGAGTCACTGGAAGCATGCTTGTCTTAAGCTTTTGCGGCCCAAAAGTCATTGCCCTCCTTATGCATCATCCTCATCTCATTAGCAACCATCTCGTTATGCTACTCCCCGCTGCCCATGCTACTCCTGTGTCTGATCCTATGTATTCTATGTTTGAGCAGTTCAAGTATTTCATGGTGGCCAATCCGAATCTCTCATCTCAAGCCTCTGCTATGACTACCATTCAGTCAGGTTTGCCTAATTCATCCTCCTCAAGTAGTGTATCCACTTCGTGGATTTTTATTTTGGTTGTTCACATCATATGACTCCTATTGCATCTCTTCTTAGTAATTGTGTATCTCTCTCTTCTCCTATCAATATTGCCATGGCTAATGGTTCTTCTATGAGTGTTCAATCTATTGGTTTCATTTCTTCTCCTCATTTATCTATTTCTCATCTCTTTTATGTGCCTCATCTCTCTATCAGTCTTATCTCTATTAGTTAATTATCTGATTTCGATTTTCATGTAGTTTTCTCTTCTTCTCATTATGTTGTGCAGGATCGAGTATCCAAGAGGCAGATTGGGATCGGCGTAGAGTTGGCGAACTATATATTTTGGAAAGCTAGCATGTTCCTCTAGATGTGTCTTCTACTGCTTTATCTTCTTTTTGATTTAGGTCATTTGTTGAGTGATTGTTTGAAGTTGTCTTCTATTTTTGACATTTCTGAGTGTAGTGGTTGTAAATTGGCTAAAATGTTCTCTCTTCCTTTTAATAAAAGTAGTTTTATTTCTTCTCCTCCTTTTCACTTGGTTCACACTGATGTTTAGGGACCTTCCCTTATCATTACAAAAGGGGGTTCCACATATTATGTGTCTTTTATTGATGATTACAGTAGGTTTATATGGATATATTTGATGACATGCAAATATGATTTTTACAAAATATATTCCAACTTTTACTCCCTGATTCGCACTCAATTTTCAATCACCATTAAAATTCTTTGTTCTGATTTGGAAGGGTGAGTATTATTTGTCTGAGTTTACAGAGTTTCTAGCTGCTAATGGTATCATTCATCAATCATCATGTTCTGACACTGTCGCGCAAAATGGTTGCGCTGAATGCAAACATCAACATCTTCTTGATACAGCTCGCTTTTTGTTGTGTTTGTCTTCTGTCCCCTTTATGTTTTGGGGAAAAGCTGTGCTCATTGCTGCATATTTTCTTAATCAGATGCTTACTCCTCTTCTCTCAGGTTCATCTTTGTATGAGCATTTTCTTGGTACTATTCCCAATTACTCCATTCTCCGTGTTTTCAGTTGTGCATGTTTTGTTCTCCTTTCCAAATAGGATTGCTCTAAGCTTAGTTCTCGTTGTGTATGGCATGTTTTTAGGGTATGGCATTAATCAGAAAGGTTATCAGTGTGATCCTGTCACCAAAAAGCTTTGTGTGTCTAGGCATGTCATATTTTTAGAAAAACTACCCTATTACACTATCCCTACTCCATTTGTCCCCATTGCCAAGAATGAATTGGTTCATATCGATCCATTTCCTTCTGATGTTCTTCCCGATGAGTTTGTTTCTGATCTTAAGGTATCTACTTTGTCTCCTACTAGCCCACCTGATTCCTTCCTAGCTCCTATTGCCCCTGCTCATCTTCTTGTTTATAAGCGTCACAAACCACTTCCAAGCCCTCATGCTGCTAGTTCTACCGCTTCTCCTACTAGCTTTATAGATCTCGCTCCTCCTGCACATCGCTAGTGAGACCGACATCCACTAGACAAATTTGGTTTTGGTAATACATGTTTCTCTCCTTCCTATCAATCTTTTTTTTTTCTTGTCTTCATATTTACTTTGAGCCCAGGTCCTACAAGGAAGCCCGTCATGATCCGAATTGGATTTCTGCCATGAATGACGAGTTAATTGCTTTGGCTAAGACTCAGACTTGGGATTTGGTTTTGTTATCTGTTGGCAAGAATATTGTGGGATGTAAATGGGTCTATAAGGTCAAAACTCTTTTTGATGGTTCTTTGGAAAGGTACAAAGCTCGTTTGGTTGCCTAGGAATTTTCTCAAGAATATGGAATTGATTACGACAAGACTTTTGCTTCCATTGCCAAGATGACTACTGTTTGCACTCATATCTCTGTTGCTGTAGCGCATTTATGGCCTTTGTTTCAGTTAGATGTTAAGAATGTTTTTCTTAATGGGCATATTACTGAAGAAGTGTATATGCATCATCCACCTAGTCTCTCTCACCTTCCCGATGTAGTTTGTCAACTTCGTCGTGTTCTCTATAGTCTCAAACAGTCTCCTCACGCTTGATATGAGCGCTTTCATTGCCCATAGTGGCCCGATTAAGATCGACCCTTTTATGCCCTTTGGTTCTGAATCATGTATCTTCTAGTGGTGGTGTTGTTTGTTTTAGTCTTATGTTATTGTTTGGGAGTTAAGAATTGGTTTGTTGATTATGTTCTGATCAGGTTGGGCTTAGAATTCTAAGGAGTGTTGGCTGTTTATTCTTGGGTTTGCTCGAGTGGTCCTTTGTTTCTCCCAGAATCTATGTTTGCAAGCTGAATTTTTGGGAGTGGGCGATTCTTCACTCGAGCAGTGAAGTATGAGTGGGTCATACTTCAAGCAGGCCCATCGAAGCTCCTAATCCGATAACATCAAAGAAAATAGGAAACTGATACTTGCAATGAAAAAAATTTATCTGAACAATTTATCTACCATTTATTGTAGTAAAAACAAAACTAGAATCGCAATTTCTACAGCATCTAGCTGAAAAATTGTTATGTGACAATCAAAGAGTAATTTAGCCAGTTCTCTCACCCAGTAATAACAATCAAAGCCTTATTTTTGTGTATAGCAACAGTAAAACTTAGCAAAATCACACACAATTACGTATAATTTCTCCAAATAAGCAAAATTGAAAAAGGAAATAGACTCCTCAGTAATGAGGTTTGCACATGTTTGACTTTTCATGTTGATAATAGGATGAATTATACTAACCGTCCCTGTAATTTGGGACTTGTATCATTTTAGTCTTTGAATTTTTTATTATGATATATTTGACCCTGAATTTTGAATTTTGTTTTAAATAAGGACAATTGAAGATACCATTGCTCAATTTCAAGGGGAAAGTCGTCAATTTGATAAAATATAAACTAATTTGGCAAAAATAAATGTCAAAAAAATATTTTTGAATTTTTAAAAATAATTTCTACGCACCAAATTGATAAATCTATTAGACATTTATTTATTTATATTTTTTACCAAATTAATTTTTATTACATGATCATCATCCAAATACATAATAAAAATTATTCTGGTTAAAAAAAAAAAATGTATAAAAGATTTATCAATTTTACATAATTTTATCTTTAGTGAGTAGAAATAATTTTTAAAAATTTAAAAATATTTTTTTGATATTTATTTTTGTCAAAGTAGTTTATATTTTATCAAATTGACAATTTTGCCCTTGAAATTGAGAAATAAAAAATAATTTGGTAAAATGAATAAATAAATGTTTAAAATATTTATCAATTTTACATAATTTTATCTTTAGTGGGTAGAAATAATTTTTAAAAATTTAAAAATATTTTTTTGATATTTTTTTTGTCAAATTAATTTATATTTTATCAAATTGACGACTTTATCTTTAAAATTAAGCAATGTTATATTTAATTATCCTTATTTAGAATAAGATTTAAAATTCAAGATTAAATGTGTCACAATTGAAAAGTCAAGGACCAAAATGACACATGCCCAAGCTATAGGAACCTTTAGTATTGTTTGCCCTTTATAATATAATCAGTTAAACATTCTCAAAAAAACAAATTGAAAATAAATCCAACAAATAGGGTAAATCACTTTACCAATGATTTTCTATAGGGGTAGAGTGAGATTTGTAAATAGACAAGACTTATATATCCCCAAGGCCAAGAGAAATGCATTGAGACTACCACCCACTCTCTTCTTAAGCATTTCACACTAACAGGACAAAAGCAGCAGCAGAAAAATGAAAAGTAGAAGTTGTGAAGTGCTTCCTATTGAACTATACAAACTGCAAAGTAGTACAGGTAGAGAGCTTGTTACCTTTCCATCATCTGTTACACAATGGCAAAATTTGTGCTTTGGATTTTCAGGATCTCTCCAACATAAAATATCTTCACATTGATTAGTACCCAAGAAATGATAGTAGACCTCATGGTTCAAGTTAGCACTTGTCTCAGTCCCAGCATCCAAATTTTCACTCTCCCTACAAACAAAGACAAAAAAATTTACCATCATTACTATGATATAGATTCGCAATTCCCCCAATGTTTTTTATTTTGTGAATTCTATCTTCAAAGGCAGAATTTTCCAGATCTACTGCCGTCGTCGTTAATTTTTGTTAGCCAATCTGGACAATGTTATTCCTTTATCCTTTCCTCATAAACTCTTTTTCACGGGTCAGAATTGCTGCAACTACATGTGATAATTTGGAAAATCAATTCAAAGTAGTATTCTGACTATCATTGGTCACTCTTAAATTAAAATTTTCAAAATATCACCAAAAAAGGAAAAAAAAAGTAAAAAAGAAAGGGCCATGCCCCAGACTCATCTACTCAAATTTCTTCACATACTAGTGACAAAATTGAAACTACAAAATGTCCAAGTGAATATTACAAGCCATGGCTGCTGTTTTACTTACTTGGGAGCTGGGTATCGGCTATAGAAAAAACCTTTGCTATCATGGGTCCAACTAGCACATGAAAACTTAACCTGCAACAAAATGGACAAAAATAAAAACACACCTTTTACCAAATAAGATATGCATATATATAGAGAGAGAATTTTTTTTTTTTTTTTTTAAACTATGCAATATATTTGCTATCGATGGTCTTTTTCAATTCATATTAAAAGGCTGACGAATGTTTTAGTACTCACCCATGACACAGTATCAGGCTCAATTGTCTTATTTTCAATTTGCATAACTTTGATAGTGATCCAATCACTTCCACTTGAGCTAAGTCCATATGCCAAGTACTTAGCATCTTGGCTAACAGCACAAATTCTCATTGAAACCGTTCCGTCCTCGCTAAGTCCATTCGGATCAAGCAAAACCTCTGGTTCTCCATCCAAACTATCCTGAAATACAATTCAAGAAAGCAAAGAAAAGAAATAGGAATCAATGAATCTGTAAACCAAATTTTAGGCTTCTTATGAAATAAAATCTCACAATATTGTCCACATAGTTGTCAAAATAATAAATACTACTCAATTCAAATAAAATGAAGAGTAAAGATAAGATTGAAGTAATAAAAGATATGGCACTTCATTGTCCAAGATCGAAATAAATTTCGTAAGTTGTAGCTTATAACTTCTGCATCAAATATTCAGATTAAAATTAGAAAGTTGTAACTAAAGAGTAACATAATAGAATTTTCAATTTCCATTTTTCACTAGTCCCATCACCAATATAGAAGGAGGATTAAAAAACAAAAGAAATTTTTTTTTTTCCTTATAAAAAAAACATATAATCATTACATAGCAAACTCTCAGCTAAATATGTTTCTGATCATTAATAACTATATAATGGGTAAATTACATTTTGCACTTCTGCGCACTTTACACCAAATTCTATTTTGATCCCTACACATGAAATCATAACAATTAATCCCCACTTATGGTCAAATCTTACTTTGGTCTCTCCACATAAAATCGTAATAGTTAACCCCTTGCACTTCTGATCAAATATCACTTTGATCCCTACATAAGTGTCAATGTTCCATTTCTGTTACTCTATTGTTTAAATCTTTAACAGAATCTAATCATGTGACAGGAATATGACTACGAAATGAGGATAAGAAAGAAAAATCATCCCCATTTTCCACAAAGACACACTACTTTGTCCTACGTGATAAACACGTGAGAGTTACATAGCACAATATATGTGTGTGTGTTGAAAATTGGAACGAAGAGGCAAGAAAATAGAGTTTTTGAAACGAAAAAATGCAGCAGAGAAAGGAAGAGGAATAAACAGAATGTGTAACTGTGGAAAACTGAGTTTCGTGATTCTAATTTATGCAAAACTCTAGTTCATCTCTTTAATTGTTCACACTCTGCGTTTTGTTTTAACCTATTACAGTTATAATTTGATGTAAATTTTGGGACAAAAATGTGTATAGGCAAAAAATGATGGTGATTTCTTTTGTTGCCTTCATTTCGTATTCATATGCTTGTCACATTACTAATTTATGTTAAAGAATCATATAGCGGAGTAACAAAAAGAAAACATTAGAAATGTTAGGAGTTGATTGTCACGATTTCATATGTAGGGGCTAAAATGAGATTTAGTGCAAAGTGTAATTTACCCAAGAGTGTTGCGATTTGCACCTCACTTATTATTTTGGACCCCCATTTTTTGATTTTTTTATTAAAACAACAATCTCAAATGAAATTACTAAAGAGGACATCAACCATTTTGGGACACCGTATCTCAATATTAAACCCATACATGATACATCCACTAAATCGTAAGGTAGGATTTATGAGAGTACCCACATCCATCACTACCATGCACTACAAAACTATCAAAACCTACCTACCCTCAAAACCTTAACAATACTAAATTGTAAGGTAGGATTTATGAGAGTACCCACCTCCATCACTACCATGCACTACAAAACTATCAAAACTTACCTACCCTCAAAACCTTAACAACCCTTCGGCGGCAGTATTCCGACAGCAATGGTGGCAATGTTAGTAACCATTCAATTATACATACTTCTCTAGCAATGGCAATGAGTGAATCATAATTCCATGAGACAAGTAGAGAATAACAATGTAAGTTCAGAGGATGTTCATAGCTTGGATGGTGTACGTAGCCCGGAGGAGGTTGGCCTTATAATGCTAAGTTTCTTCAAAAACTCGAATTTTTATTTTTATTTTTATTTTTATTTTTTTATTTTTTTATTTTTTCTAGTATTAAACTCCCAAACACATGACAAAAAAATGACAATACATGGCCAAACATGGGTTATTAGTTCGACAATGTGTAACCAAACATTATTCATATGTTTGGAAGTTCAATTACAAACATAATATTGGGTGCATAATTTTGGGGTTTTAGTTTTCAAGTAGTGTTGTATTTCAAGATTGGGATATGTTCGGAAGTTGAATTCCGAACATAATATTGGATGTATAATTTTGGAATTTTGGTTTTCAAGTAGTGTTGTATTTCAAGATTGGGCCATCGCAACTTCACAAGGAATGATTGAAAGAATGACCAAAGTGGGTAAAGAGATTGAAACAAAAATTCAATTGAGTGCAAATAATTTTTGTTTAATAATTTTTGTAAAAAAATATTTAAAAAAATTAATAAATATACAAGAATACGAAAAAATGAATAGAATTTTTATAATTTTTTTTATAAATATTATACTTTATATTAGGTGTATTTAAAAATTAAAAAAATTACTTTAAATATTAAAAAATTCAATAAAAATAAAAAGTATGAAAAAATAAAAAATTTTAATTTTATGAAAAATGAATCTTTAGTTATGAAACAAAACAAGCTAATATTATATATCAATTAATGTACACACTAGTATACTTAGATGATGATGTGACATTATTCGTATGATTTTGAGTATTTTTCACTTGTATAATAAATGTGATTAATAATAATATCATAACACTAATAGATAAGTAATGTATATACCAATTGGTGCATGTAACACCACCACCAGATTGGGATTGCATTTGTAATTTAGCTAGTAAAATTTTTGATAATATATTGGGTTTGATGATTGCACAAACCTGCATGAAGAGGACACTTTGGGGTTGAAGACCAGAGTTATGGAGGTAAAAGTACTTTTCCCCTCTCCTGAACGGCGCACAATAGCGCGGGTGATCGAAGAGCTTCGTAATCTTCTCTCGAAGCTTTTCCCTCGCATCACACTTCTCCAGCACTGATTCTGTCAATTTCACCTGCTTCTCTACAAAATCTTTTACCTCCTCAGCATCGGGATTCTCAAGCCTACCCAAAAACAATCAATCCAATATTTAAGAGAAATACTTAAAAGTATAACTAAATTTTTTATCAGATATCTTATGTGATTGTGTGACTCGCATGATATTTACATTGTATAAATTCCATATCTATATCAAATATTTGATAAAAAATTTAATCAAATTTTAAATTTTTTTAGTATTACTCAAAATTTAAATACACTCTTGTTTGGTGTCTGTTTAAACGGAAAACATTTTCAACAAAATTATGTTTTGATAAAATGAAATCGTGATGAGTTTTCCAATGTGTTTCAAAATTATATTTTCTCCCGAAACAAATGGGTGTCCTGCAAACTGAAAACTTCAATCACACAATAATAAAATAGTCAATTAAAAAATAAACACGTAAAAAAATAAAAATAAAAATAAAATAAAATTACAGAATATAGAAACTCTAATATGTATATATATATATTTTTGATAAATTATCAATAAGTTTTAATAATTAAATTTAATTCTCATCAAATCCTATTGAAAATAAATCCTAATAAAATTATTGTCAAATTTTTTTTTTTGTAAGGATTTTTTTACATATGTTACTAAAAATTGGCGATTAATGACTTTTTTGTCATAGTTTTTATAAATATATATTTTAAACTGTTAGTGACATTTTTTTGTGACAAGATTTTTAAACTGTTGTTGAAAATTAATAATTAGTAACTTTTTAAAAAAAAAAATATTGTTTGATAAAAAAATCATTAATTATTATAGCACCTATTGGACAATAAGTTTTTTTTTTTTTTTTTGCACTCTAAAAATCTATTCGAAAATAACAATAAAACGCTGTTATTCATACCTAAAAATTGGACCCACTTTCTAAACTTAATAATAATGAATATAAAAAATAAGTCTAAAAAATAGCTTTATATTATTTTCATAACAATATATACAATCAAATATTGAAGCCGAACTCACAAAGGGTCAAGTTAAATCTTGGTTGGACCTTTTACTTTTGGAGTGTAAAAATGGCTCGCGGCTTGAAATCTGCCCGCAACCAGGGATGGGCCCGGCCCATTTGGACCTGGGCCCGAGCCCAGCCCAAGACCCTAGGCTGGGGCATGGGCATGGGCCATCATTTTGAAGCCTAGCTCGGCCCATGGCTCGACCCATAGGCCCTCTTAAGGCCCGTTCAAGACCTGCCCCGCCCGAAACTTAGTGCCCTTTTTAGTTAAAAAAATAAAATTTTGGTAGAGAAAATAAAAAAAATAAAAAAATTTGTTCAAACCCGCCCAAGCTTGTCTCAAGCCCGATCGCAAGCCCAGGCCTATCGGCCCAGCGCACCAGCCCGAATACCCCCTGGGCCTGGGCCTAATTTTCTTAGCTCATGGCCCAACTCGACCCGACCCGAATTTTGGCGAGAGCTCACAAGGCCCGACATACTTTACTTGGACAGCAAGCCTTAGCCGTTCATGTAAAACGCTCTTTACAATAATTGGAACGTATAGTTACAAAACTAGGGATGAGAACACAATTGCAAATTGGTCCAATCAAGCCCAAATTCCGCGATTTGGTTTGATTTTCACAATACATAATTTAATCTTGATTATTAAAATAAATAAATTATACTTAATGGTTTGGTTCGTAATTTTATAATTATAGAACTATATGAAATTGAACCAGACCATTTAAGTATATATATAATTTATTATTTACTGTAAACACTTACGTACCGTATTAGTATCTTATTTTTATATATAATGAATTGTCATCCTCTATTCTTCCAAACTTGCTCGTGTAATAATAAAACTAATTCTAAACAATTATTTAGACAATTATTATTTATAAAATAATGACATATTGCTTGTGAGCAATATGTTGTGATTATTTTATAAATGATAAGATTTTTAAAAATCATAATTCTAAATCAAATCAAACCCCGTTGTATTGGTTTGGTTTAGATTCAAGATATTTTACTTGCTTATAAATTTTTTGAAACAGTTGGTGTAGGTGGTGATTTGATCTTGGTTTGGTTCTAAACCCAACCATGCTTCCTCTATCCAAAACACACATCATAACAAATACAATAAGGTTGGATTTGATTTCGATATTTCAATACCATCGATAGGGATCGGAGATGAGAGCGCCATGATAATCGTCGACGACGGACTCGTCTCTGCGAGCCAAAGGATACTGCAAAGGCTCGTCTTCCAGGGCACATAGAGAACCCATTTTTGAATACAGAGAGAGACGTTGGAGATTTAGTGTTGAGTTTCCAAGGAGAGAGATAGTTTTGTGGTTCGTTGCTTATTAGCTTTTTATAAGAGTAGTTGTACAGAGAAGATAATGGCGTGGGCCTAACCCAAGGGGTTCGCCTTGTTGGTAGGCTTTGGGTTTTAGTATATGCTCTCTCTAATGTTGAGAGATTGAAATCTCTTAGATAGCGTTTGTTTCGAAAGATTCAAGTATAAGGTAAGACTAATAATTTATTTGAATTAATAATCTATTATTTGATTTAAATTTTTTTGTACAGGATTATGAATTCCAAATCTATGGCCATGAGAGTGGAACACAATTGATAGGATTTCAAAGGTATTAGATAGTGAAATTACATTTTTAACCCTCTATTATTTAATATCTTTTTAAAAATAAAATTTATTTATGAAATTATTTATACTTTATTAAATTATTTATACTTAAAAATTTTATTTATTAAATTATTATACTTTATTGAATTATTTATTTTAATAATCATATGATATTAATTATACTTAGTAAAGTAAAATAAAATTTAAAAATCTCAACTACAAATTAAAATAAATTTATGTAATTTTTATTAATATTCTAGTTATTTAATTTTTTAAAAGTTCTAGAAAAAAATTATATAAAATTTATAATTTAGATTTAATATTCCCATTATTTAGTAAATAATTCAAAAGGGCAAAATAGTTTTTTTGAGCATTTATAATTCTCTATAATATCCGAAACAAACATAGGATCCAATAGAACAGTTTAATCCAGATATCTAATCCTATGACTAACCAAACATATGATACAAATTCAATCCAACCAAATAGTCTGTAGATAATGTATTTCAAGACTAATAATTCGGTGGATTACAATTCACTTTTATCCAGTCTGTCCAAACAAATATATCTTAAATTTTTTTTAGGGTTATCAAGTTGGAAGAAATTTTTTGAATTAACCGTGATGTACTTATAGAAAATTTTCTATCGAGAGCCTATACACTTAAAATTAGTTGAATTTTAATCCGAGCATCTCGATGCTAATAAAATAAAGGGAGTGCTTGGGATCCAAATTTGAAAGAGATGGGAAATTAAAAGGAAAAAGTGGACTACCGTGTGCTGATTATGTTATTGTTTTGGAAACTTTCTTTGTTATCCCCACCCCATGGGAAATTAAGAGGAAAAAGTGGACTAATGTGTGCAAATTATGTTGTCATTGTTTTGGAAACTTTCTTTGTTATTCCCCACTCCACAAGTTCTCTTATGTGGTTGGATATCACTCTTAGGTTTCTTTCAATCTGTATATTATTCTTTCCCTATATTGTTGCTGTCACACAAAATACGAGGTGTTTTAAAAAAGATTAGAATACTAAAAAATTTAAAAAGTCAGTAAAAATTAAAAATATCAAAAAATTGGTAAAAAAAATTGAAGATTCATTTTTATTCTTTTTATTTTTTTATATATTGTTTTGTAAAAAATCACAGCCATTTTAAAACACTCCTAAATAGGGTGTTGATAATGAGAAAATACTTTTAGTTAAAAACACTTTAATTTAGAGAAAATAAAATAAGTTTAACCAATTTCACATAATTACATTGAATTTTTAAAAATTTTTAATTCACACAATACTGACCCCCTTTTTAATTAAAAATTTGTTAGTAATTTGGATTTAAAAAATGATATATTTTTTTTTAATATTGAAATGTATATTATATGTTGTTTATCTTTGTCTTTCCACTATTTGTATAGGTTCCAGTCTCTTTTGACTTACTAAAAAAGAGGTCAGTGTAATTATTTTAAAACTGTAAGTATTTATTATATTTTCTCTACATCTCAGGAAAGGTTAGTGTAATTTATCCAATATTTATAATTTCATTACATTTTTCAATTATTACAAAATGTTTTTATATATTTTTATACATTTTTTTTGGAAGCTTTTTTGATAAATCCACTTTCTAAGAGTTTTATTCCATCAAACCCATATTCTTTTTGACTATTCCATTAGGTCCTATTTGAGATAAGAAGACCAAAATATCCTTTTCATCTACTTATATTCCATTTAGTTTACATTATTTTCTTATGTTTCAATAAGTCCTATAGGTGACATAATTACCAAAATACCTCTAATGTGAATGTTCACATCGTCAATGTGAATGTTCATATCGTCAATGTGTAGAGGCCCGACCCATGTCAATCCTCGTGGGTGCTCGGAAAAATTTGAGTCGGGCCGGGATGGGCCCGGCCCATTGACAATGTGAATATTCACATTGACATGTTAACATTCACATTAATAGGAATGTAAAATTGCCCCGCGTCCCGTGGCGGCGCGAAACCCGTTGACAATGTGAATATTCACATTGACATGTTAACATTCACATTGATAAGAGTATAAAATTGGCCTGCAACCTATGGGCGGCCAAAAGCCCGCTCGCGGCCTGAGGCAGGCTCGGCCCGTCCCGTTGACAATGTGAATATTCATATTGATAGGAGTTTAAAATTAGCCCGCGCCTCGTGGCTGTCCGAAACCCGCCCATGGCCCGTGGGCGGCCCGGGACGGGCCCGGCCTGTTGGCAATGTGAATATTCATATTGACATGTTAACATTGACATTAATAAGAGTATAAAATTGGCCAGCGGCCTAGGGTTGGCCCGGCCCGGCCCGTTGACAATGTGAATATTCACATTGATATGTTAACATTCACATTGATAGGAGTGTAAAATTAGCCCGTGTCTCGTGGCTGTCCGAAACCCACCCATGGCCCGTGGGTGAGCCTGGCCATTTTTTTTTTAATTCTTTTTAATTTTTTCTACCAAAATTTTTATTATTTTCCACAAAAAAAGACACTAGGCCTCGGCGCCGGCCGAGCCTTGAAAGGGCCTTAACCGGGTCGATGGGTCGGGCCAGGCTTTAAAGTGATGGCCCAGGCCCTAGCCTAGGGTCTCGGATTAGGCTCGAGCCTAGGCCCAAACGAGCCTTTCTAGGGCCAGGTCGAGCCAGCCCACAGGCCAAAAAATTAGGCCCAGGCCCAGGCCCTAGCCTTGGCACAAGGGTATTTGGGCTTTGGATGGGCCGATGGATCGAGCCTTGGGTCGGGCTGGTGGACCTGGGCCTAGCCTCGAGCTTAGGTCAGGCTTGGGTGGGCCTGGCCATTTTTTTAAAATTTTTTAAAATTTTTTCTACCAAAATTTTATTATTTTCCACAAAAAAATACATTGCGCCTCGGGCGGGCTGGGCTTCGGATTGAGCCTTGAATGGACCTTAAACGGGCCGATGGGCCGGGCCGGACTTCAAAGTGATGACCTAGGCCCTAATCTAGAGTCTCGGACATGCTCAGGCCCAAACCAAAATGAGCCTGCCCCGGGTCATGCGCGGGCTTTGGACAGCCTACGGGCCGCGGGCCAATTCTACATTCCTATCAATGTGCATTTTAACATGTCAATGTGAATATTCACATTGTCAACGGGTCGGGTCTGGCCTACCCCGGGCCGCGGGCAAGCTTCGGGCAGTGGATAAATTTTATACTCCTATCAATGTTAATGTTAACATGTCAATATGAATATTCACATTGTCACGGGTCGGGCCAAGCTCGTCTCGGGCTGTGGTCGGGCTTCGGGCTGCCCACAGGTTGCGGGCCAATTTGATACTTTTATCAGTGTGAATGTTAACATGTCAATATGAATATTCACATTGTCAACGGGTCGGGCCGGGTCGGGCCCGCCCTGGGCCGCTGACAAATTTTATACTCTTATCAATGTAAATGTTAACATGTCAATGTAAATATTCACATTGTCAACAGGCTGAGCAGTTCGCCTCGGGCCATTCGAGTATACGGTAGCGGGCTAATTTTACACTCCATCAATGTGAATGTTAACATGTCAATGTAAATATTTACATTGTTAACAAATTGGGCTGCTTACTGGGCACGCCATGGTAGTGGCGGGTCGGCGACCATAGCGCGGACTAATTTTACTCCTATTAATGTGAATGTTAACATGTCAATGTGAATATTCACATTGTCAACTGCCGCTTTCCCCGGGCTTTGGCGGCTTTATGGTCAATGGGCCAATTTTATACTCTTATCAATGTGAATGTTAACATGTCAATGTGAATATTCACATTGTTAACGGGCCGGATTGGGCCCGCCCCAGGCCGCTCATGGGCCACGGGCAGGTTTCGCGCCGCTACGGGACGCGGGCTAATTTTACACTCCTATTAATGTGAATGTTAACATGTCAATGTGAATATTCACATTGTCAACGGGCCGGGCCCACCCCGGCTCGCGGGTGGGTTTCAGGCCGCTCATGGGTCAATTTTACATTCCTACCAATATGAATTTTAAAATATGAATGTTCACATCATAAAATTGCGAACTGTTCAAAAAATATTTATAAGGGTATTAAAATTAAATATAAGGACATAAGTGTCCAAGAAAATAGTGTAAATCAAGAAAAAGGACTTCATGGAATAAAACTATACATACATAGGACTAAATGGGTTAAAAAATTCCTTCATGGACTTCTTGGGTTAAAACACTTTTAAATGGGATTTATCAATAATTTTCTCTTTTTTTTTTTTTTTTTTTTTTACATTTTTTAATATATTTGTACACATTTTTCAACACTAATAATAGCCATAAGGTATGTTTTTAACATTTTTCAAATAAATAAATGCAACGGCTTGATTTGGTTCAATTTGGTAAGTGGAATTCACTGCGAACTTCAATATGGCATTTATTTTTTATTTTTTTGTAAATTATTTATTTAAAAAATTAGATAAATTTGATAATTAATGTTTGAAAAATGAACAAATTATTTTTAAAATGATACTTGTTGCCATTTATTTTAAAAAAAATAAATATAATAATTTCTTTTAATAAATAATATAAACGTAGATCTAAAAGAGGAATTGTGATAAGAGAATCTAAGGCTCTGTTTAGTAGAGTTATGGAATTGTAGTTCTATCTCTTGCTTTGAGTGTCGTGTTTGCTTTGAGTTCTGAAATCGTAGTTCCACACCCACTTTTCAAAACACGTCTACCTGGTCATCTTCCTAGACGTTTCCCTGGACGTCCAGCCGGCTGACCGGAACAGCGTTTGGTTTTTTTTTTTTTGTTCTTTCTATTTTAAATAAAAATAATTTTTGGAATCTTTTTAAAATTTTTTTATGAGTTTTGAATATAATTTTGAGTTGTGTGTTTGGTTATGAGTTGTAAGTTTTTTAATCAAATATCATATGTCACATCATTCATTTTAAACTCAATTCAAAACTCTTTTCAAATTTATAATTAAACAAATTTTATACACTCAAATCATAATTCTAAAACTCACAAACTCAAAATACAACTCTATTATTAAATCATAATTCTAAAACTCTACCAAATACTACCTAACTTTCTTTTCACATATTTGTTTGGGTTTTGTTGATGCCACATTTAAATCATCCAATTTAAACGTGACATGTGGCTGGCAAATGGTCTTTTGTGATATTTAATGAGATAGTGAAGAGTCCCAGTTTCGCAGGTTCTTATGTGAGCTGCGAATGTAGGTCTTTAATAGACAAATATAATGAGAAACATATGTGAGAGGCATGTGAAGAGGGAGTTAACAAGGAGCATTTGCTAGCAATTATACATGCACGAAAAGAAGATTATGATCCTAAGAAGTAGCGATAAAGAAGGAGGTCATGGCGAAAGATAGTAACTTAACTGCTTCAAAGGCGCAAAGAGAAGACTATAAATAGATAGAAACAAAGACTAAAGAGACCCCTAACCAAATCCAGACTCTACATCTTTGTCAATTTCATTTATCTTAAATTTACGCCTTTGCCAAGACTTTGCACTTACATTTCATAGGAGTAGATTAGTCTTTTAATTCCAGAACCTGACTGGCTTAAAAGCTTCAAAGTTGCCTTTACTAAAGGTAACATGTTGTAATTGTTTATTCAATTAACCAATTATAATTTCTGACCAGTCTCTCCTTTTCATTCTGTTATGAATTTGAGTTAAAATTTTTGTTCCTGTTTTCAACACAACACAGTAAGGTTCTCTTCATTAAGGCTAAGAGAATCTTAACACAATCACTTGATAAAAATTGACATTATATTTGTAAGGATTTTTCAGATCCTTACTGGCACACTTGAATTATATTTCTAACTTTCGAAGTGTCAAAAATAGCTAACATATATTTTTTAGCATGCCCGTTGGGACCAATTTTGTGTTGAAAATATGGTTCGAGCACAGCGCTAAGGCGAAGAACATCTAAATGACGAAGATGTTGAAATACAAGAAGCGGATTTTTGGCTTTGAACAGAAGCCATAACTGACCCTTCTTGTACTTCTGGTCTACTTTTAGATGGCCATCAATAGATAGAATCCTCATTTGAGGATGGATACATCTACTCAACATATTGGCCATTCGCACGACCAAACTTATGAACATATACCCTCTCAAGGCCCAAAACTTGGTCAGAGTAGTTAGAGTAGCATGTCAAATGAACAATAGAGTGGAATGATGTCCATAATGAGCCAAATAATGACTACAAACCTAAAAAATTGGTTTGATTCATTTAGTATTTCACTTGTTCAAAGAATTGATAATACATTGGAAAATATAAGTCAAAGTCTAGGTCCTACTTTAAGTAATAGGAGCCCTGTTCAAATGTCAACCTAACCTAGGGCAGTTCCAAGTAGCAGTCATAATAGTGGCAAAAATAGAGCAAGAAATGCATAATCATTCTATGAACCGGTTAGACCTGCATCTTCAATTGGTCTAGGGTCTTATCGAAGAGTATTTAATGATCAAGAAACACATCTTGCATATATAGAGCCTCAGGTGTTACGTTCGAATACATTTGGTAATACTATGCGTGGTCAGGCTTAAACACAGAATACCACATGAATGGTGTCAAATCCAATCTTCGAACCTACACTGGGGGGGTCAACAGAACCTTTTAGACTACCACTTGTTCCACTTAAGGAAGAAGACATCATAGGATATGAGCAGGCACCAAATCCTACAGTATATCCTTTTAACTGAATGGTTGCACCCCTTGTACAAGCCATACCAAATGAACAGCCTCAAGCCCCTAAACAACAAATCCATCAAGGATATGTGCCATATCAAGCCCTACAAAGGTGTCCCTAATGTTATTTCTAGGGACCAATTGCTTAACATGGTGCGAGAAGTGTGTGGTCCTATGGCTTTGGGGGGGGGGGGGGGGAGGGGAGGGGAGATGCAAACTCCAGTTTATAGAAAGCCATACCTTGATTGAGTAGATAGGTTACATGAGTTTCCAAGGGGATATAAGGTCCCAAATTTTACCTTGTTTAGGAGGGATGGAAACCAGTCAACTGTAGAACACATTGCTAGGTTCATAGGGCTTTACCAATATCCTTTAATGAATCTCTTACTTTGAAGCAAAGCTTCCACCAAGAAAAAGTATGCATTAATCTACTCTCTCCAATTAATAGCATGGATTTGGGTATTAATCTACTATTATTTACAAAGAGATGATGTAGGTTCCCACATATTTTCTTGGGCTTGAATTTCTTTTTGTTTTAATTCATTTAATTGTTGAATTGAAAAATATCATTGTATATATCTGTTTATGCTATTGTTAAGGATTGAGATCTATCTATCTCTTCCCTAAGCGATTTCTATAAATGGAGGAGATAGAAGGGATAAGAACCCTTCAGAAGATGTTCTTAGCTTCATTCTGAACTACTGGCCTAAATTTTGATTGGAAGTAGAGTTCGGCCAGCCCATTTTGTGTCTAGTCGAATGATCTTCCCAAAAACAAAGCAAACAGTTTTGGGAGAGTGCTCTCTTGGGTCGTTCTGGAGCTGGTGGGTGGTTTAGTTTGATTATTTAGCATGATTTGTTAGATTCAACAGTAATTTGGCTGAATCCAGTCATTATTGTAATAATTTATCCAACCCCACTTCTTTTTCTTTATTATTCATTTATTTGTTGTAATAACCTCTCTCCCCTTCTTTCCTATTCATTGTTGTAATAATCATCCAACCCCATGTCTTTCTAATCCTTTTATTTATATGCTTCATGTATAGCATCATATCTTATTTATCATGCCCATGTGCTACATCTATTTTTTATGCATTTGGGTCTGGTTCATTTGTATTTGTGGAGTTTACCATTTCGAAGTTAAGTGTCACGTCCACTTTTTATTATCCAAATAACATTACCATATCTATTAACATAAATCCTTTTTCATTAATAGTATGCAGAACGTCACATCTATTACATCCATAAATAAAGGAAGTCCTCTCATCGTACATGTATTGATTGCAACATGAATTATATTTTAACAAAACGTCCGTGAGGCTTACATCTTTATATAAAAATCAAGGGTTTAACCCTTTTTACAACAATGATGTTTTGCCAACAATATAAGGCTCGTGGTCAACAATTAAAGAAGATTGCTGATCTTGAAACACTTCTCAACTTGTACTTGAAAAATGATTAGCAACGTGGGATGAACATAAAGTCTAGTAGAGATCCGGACATGATCCTAAATAATAACAACATACAAATATCTATGATCATGAATGCACCATGACGTACAATATAAATAATGTGACAGTTTAATATTCAAAATATATTTATATAAGTACATTGTCTCCATAAACTTCCATCTGAACATCACAATGTGTAAAACTATTTGTTTTCTTTCCAATTATCCAGTTGAGTTCCAAAAGCATTACTTCGCAACACAACCTTATTTCTTTAGATCTCCATGTTAATTTTCGTCTCCACATTTGTTTTGAAGGCACGTTCACATATACGAGTCATAACCTAAGCTTATAACTCAACCTGCTACACACACTTATGCAATAGCATATCTACTATCTTCCATGGCCATAGGCCTAAGGGCAAGGAACACCCATAACAACATACCGAGAAACATATATTTCTAAATATAAATAACTGAACGTAATGTATGCTTTCATTTCCATTGGCCTACAGTACGGATGGCAAATGATACAATCCATATAATACATAACGCTTTACCGGCCTCACCCAGAGGGGAATAACCCCAAGGTTACACTTTACTAGGCGGAAACCGAAAGGGAGAGGAACTTATCACAAGGCGCTATGCTTTCTTGCTTAATACGGAGAGAAAGCAGACCTCCTTTCACACTTTACAGTGTAAACCGAAGGACCAGTGAACATCTACTAAGGCACCACGCTTTATCAGCCTCACATGGAGGGAAATGGACCCCTAAACAATAACACAATAATAACATAACATGTTGAACTACATAATACTGCACAAGTGTAATATATACACATCATCTACTTAACAATAACAATGTCATCCAATACCGATGACCAAGAACAAAACCTTTAAATAGATAAATGAATACACGACTTATACAATATAAATCCATTACAAATTGGTGAACCTCACCTCAAACTGTGCCAAAGGAGTATCATCCTGGCGCAACTCAACAAACTGTTTCCTCAATCTTTCTCGAGCTGCAGGAGAAAAATACCCAAGTGGTGCCCATAGAAATCCTTGTGGATTTCCACCAATAATTGGCTTCTTCCTTCAATTAGAAACCAGCCAAAACAACCCTTAACTTTGTATCCTAGGCTTTGAGCATATCAAGAGTCTTAGTAATTTGTTCTAATCAATCATTGGCCTCTCACGACTTAGGTTCTCCGAAAACATAGGTGGATTGGAGCGGATAAACTATTTATTAAGATTGAGGGTATGGCTATGGTCTTCCTCATTGCAAGCTAGAGTATTTCTCATTGCCCTTACAATCTCACGTGCAATTTTCTTGCGCACAACCGATGCTGTAAAGACAGGTGCTATTGGAATTGTCGTGCCCCTACTGACACTTCTACTCCCAACACGACCTCTACTCCATCGTGCAAACATCCTATAAACCAAAAACAAAATCAAACTTAATGAACAACACAACGGCCTTCCTCAAGGCACACACTGTCATGCCCCACTTTTTATTACCCAAATAACATTACTATAACCATTAACATAAATCCATTTGTATTAAGAACATGTAGAACTATATATACAATACATCATACATAAATAAAAGTTCTCTCAATCGTAAATATGTAGAATGCAACAAGAATTACAATTAAATAAATGCCTGTAGGCTTACATCATTAATTTAAAAATAAGGGTTTAGCCTTTTTACAACAATGACATTCCGTTAATAAGTATAGGCCCCATGGCCAACAATTAAAGAAGATCATCAATCTTAAATCATCTCTCAACTTACACTTGAAAAATGATTAGCGATGTGGGATGAACATAAAGTCCAGTAGAGATTCCAATATGATCCTAAATAATAACAACATACAGATATTTATGATCATGAATGCATCATGACGTACAATATAAATAATATGACAATTTAATATTCAAAATAAACTTATACAAATACATTTTCTCCAAAAACATCCTATTCATGAACACCACAAGGTGTAACACTATTTGTTTTCTTTCCAATTATCTAGTTTAGTTCCAAAAGCATTCATTTACAACACAACCTTGTTTCTTTAAACCTCCATGTGAATATAAACGAATTTTGTTCCCACATTTGTTTTGAAAACACGTTCACATATCCGAGTCATAACCCAATCTCATAACTCAACCCACTACACAAACTTATGCAATAACATATTTACTATCTTCCCTGGCCATAGGTCCAAGGACAAGGATCACCCGTAACAGGATACCGAGAAAACATATATTTCTAAATATAAACAACTGAATGTATCACACACTTCCATTTCCACTGGCCTACAACATGAACGACAAATAATACAATCGACATAACACATAACGCTTTATCGGAATTACCTGGAGGGGAATGACCCCAAGGTCACATTTTACTGAGCGCAAACCAGAAGGAAGAAGAACCCATGACAAGATGCCACGCTTTATTGGCTCAATACGGAGAGAAACGAACCTCCTTTCACACTTTATCGAGCGCAAATTGGAAGGAACAAGGAACCTCTGTCAAGGCGTTACACTTTACTAGCCTCACCCAGAGGGAAATGGACTCCCAAACAATAATGCTAAACTACATAATATCGTATAAGTAAAATACATACACATTATCTACTCAATAACAACAATGCCATCCTCTACCGATGACTATGGACAAAACCTCTAAACAAATAAATAGATACAAGACTCATACAATATAAACACATAACTAGTTCCATCTTTTTAAACCAACAATTTCTTATTTCCTTTCATAAAAGAGTTACTCATGTCATTTTATTTCCAAAACCAAATCCGTTGTTTCAAAACTATCAACTACGTCCACCCTCGGCCAAGACTTCACATTTTTCCTTAAACCAATCCAATTCATAAAGCACAACTTACTACAAAGTTAATCAAAACCATTACTGAACCCAATTAAGTTTCATTTTAATAACTAAGCTGCTATTCTAATTCTTTAACACATAACTCAGTTATTACACATTTTCACCCTTTTACGATTAATTAAGCCCATAGTGATAAATTAGGAATTTTCTCCGCTCTCAACACAAACATGCCTAGCTACCTCTCAATTAAGCGAAACACCCACAACTCATCCAATTCCAACTCCCAAAATCTAAACCCCAAACCCCTATTATGCTTTTGTAAAATTTCTTAACAACTTGTTTTTAAATGCTATAAAAACTACCATATGCATATCTATAACAAGGTATTGAAAAGGAGTAAAGAAATCCCTACATCAAGCAAGAAGAGAAGACAACCCAAAAAATCACCAGTGACAAAACGACAATCTGGTTAGATTAAATAGAAGCCCTCGCCAAGCTCTTTGTTTGACTCCAAAGCACTATAATGGTGAAATCAATGGATTTGGATATATGAGAGGGTTTTAAACAAGAACTAGAGAGAGAGAGAAAAGAAATTAGATTTAGAAATGTTTTAGAGAGAGAGAAAGCGAGATGAAAAAGTGACAAAAAAAAACCCTTCTCTCCAATATGATATATGCACAGACCGCTCAAGCGACCAAAACACCACTCGAGCGTAAGACACGACTAAGTGAGACCACTCAAGCGACCAAAACATGGCTTGAGCGCACAATAACCCCCTCTAGACTGCAGAAGACCGCTCGAGTGCAAGAAATACCACTCAAGCGAACCTAAAGAAAAGCATACCTGATTTCCTTTAAAAAGACGAACTACCAACTTGTTCACAACAATACCAACAACTCCAAACTCAACAATAACAAGAAAAGAAGGAGTATAGACAATGATAAAGAGTATTAGATCACGGATCCAAGAACATGAAAGGGTCAGGTCTAACCCAAGCCATTATACACATTCACCACCACTAAGCTAAAGACACACTTAACACAAAATCACACAATCCTATTCAAACAAACAGTTAAACATTTAATTACATAATCGGATCAAGTCTACAAAGATAGCAACTCATCCCAAAACTCTCAAGGAATTCTCATCAGAAACCACGTAAATCAAGCGTGTTTCCAATAAGACCTCAAAGCAAGTTCACCAGTTACCAGCAGTATCCATGAAACTTAATCCAATGCTCGCACAAATGCAACACATAGAGTCCTAACACTTATCATAAATATATGCAAAAGTCCTCACCAAGCATAATAAACCCAGTGTGGTAAAAACCACTTCCCATGAGCCCAAAGTATTCAAACCTGGTAAGCTCTAATATCAAATTGTCACTCCCCACTTTTTATCATCCGAATAACATTACCATATTCATTAACATAAATCCTTTTTCATTAATAGTATGTAGAACTTCACATACATTATATCTATAAATAAAGGAAATTCCTCTCATTGTACATATAATGATTGCAGCATGAATTACATTTAAACAAAATGTCGTAGGCTTACATCTTTATATAAAAATCAAGGGTTTGACCCTTTTTACAACAATGGCATTCCACCAACAATATAAGGCCCTGTGACCAACAATTAAAGAAGATCATTGATCTTGAAACACTTCTCAACTTGTACCTAAAAAATGATTTGCAATGTGGGATGAACATAAAGTCTAGTAGAGATCCCAAAATGATCCTAAACAATAACAACATATAGATATCTATGATCATGAATGCACCATGACGTACAATATAAATAATATGATAGTTTAATATTCAAAAAATGTCCATTTGAATGCCACAAGGTGTAAAACTATTTGTTTTCTTTCAAATTATCCAGTTTAGTTCCAAAAGCATTACTTCACAATACAACCTTATTTATTTTGATCTCCATGTTAATATAAAAGAATTCCATCTCCACATTTGTTTTGAAGGCACGTTCACATAAATGAGTGTAACAACGCCCGCGGGGGGACCTCGCTACAGTTCGGACTCGATTTTTGTTGCGGTTCTCAATCTCGAACCAAAGAGTCCCAATCCGGCAAATCGTTTTGAAGGAAAACAGATTTTTTGAAAAGAAGTGCCAAACATGGACTGCTTTGCGGATATGTAGTCGCCACCTAAATATTTTAAAATGGGAAATTTAGGAAACCCCGACTCGGTGCCAAAGGCCACGTGTGTCCGTCATCACCAAAGTTGGCTCGGGAACTTGGGTACGATTAGGGAAGGTCACATCGTGAGCACCCCTCTCGCGGTCCAAAGACCGGCCTCTACTAACCATGATATCTGTTTTTGAAAACTTTGTATGCTCTTATTCCGGTTATTAGCCTAGGTTACTATGTGATGCGCACAGCATACAAGTATAGACTGAATCGCCTGAATTGGAAATAAACATCTCATGTTTGTTTTTGAAAGATGGTTTGCTACCCGCAGGTAGGCTTAAAATGCAGATTTTGCCACAATCTAGTGGGCTTAACAAACAATTGATGAATTGCTCCAATTCAGATAACTCAACCTCCACCCACAGGCATTCAAGGCAGTTATATCACATAAGCATTTAGCCTCATGGCAAGCATGCTATCATGGCAACACTCACACGCATGCAAGGATGCTAAAGCATAACCACTTACCGAGTACTCCAAGCCAAAACAGGAAAACGATTAGAAATCATGCATGAATCCTAAGTATACTGAAATGCCTAATGCAACACATGCAAAAATGCAACTATAGCAGGCTCGGCTATTCTAAATATGGCATATGAAATGCAACAGCTATCAAGTACTCAACTTGGAATTGAAATCTGATGGTTTGTATGATGCGCCGAGTGCATGCAATACAGATGAATGATGCAAACATCTTTGTCCCCATTGTATGCAAATTGAAATATGCCCTATATCTAACCATCCAAAGCGGGTAAATAAAAGGGAGAAAGAAATGGGGGTTGGAAGACATACATCACACTCACACACCCTTATTACATTTATGCCCTCGCGCAGAGGGTCCGAATAAGTATACCGTCCGAATAAAAGAATATACAGTCCGAAATAAATATACAAATTCTAATAAATTGACAAATTAATTACAAAAGAATTAAAATCGGGCGTGCAAGCTAGGGACCGCCCGCTTCGATAGATGATGTATCTTTGATCGCTTGGCGCGAAATCCTTTGAATGCCCCGATTAGCCTCTGCTTGCAATATTTCTAAATGCTATTTGGACTCAAAAAGTTGATTGTTGATTTTGCTGCAACAGAGAGCAGGAAAAGAGCATAGCAATGTATTTTCACAAATATATGCATGCCTCGATCCTCGTACCACCAATCACGCATACCGATGCATGATGGCAGAGGAACCGGATTGCGCAACTCAATATAGGGATGAATGCGTATGAATGCGACAACAAAACCTAACTCCATCATGGGTAATCCGGAGTGGTGGTGACTTGGGAATTGAGACTCATTCCGTTACTCGGAGTACAAAACGTGCCTCGTTTCCCGTGCGATATGCATGATATGCATGAAATGTAGAGATGTGATATAGCATGCACAATGCCATGAAAATGAGATGCCTCGAAATCGTGTCCACGCACGCATAACCGAAAGCGATCTTGAATGACACGCGAAATGTAATGATGGACTTATACCAACATGAAGGGGCCTCACCACACTCACATAGGATGCCTAATGAAAGAATGAGGTGCCTCGAAATGCGCGGCGCCCGGCACGCAAAACCGAGGCAATGATGAAATATGAACCGGATAAAACAGAGTGCCTCGAAATGCGTGCACACGGGCACGCAAACCGAGACGGAGGCATACGCAATGCCAAGCGGATAAAACAGAGTGCCTCGAAATGTGTGCACACAGGCACGCAAACCGAGGTGAAGGCATACGCAATGCCAAGCGGATAAAACAGAGTGCCTCGAAATGCGTGCACACGGGCACGCAAACCGAGGCAATGATGAAATGAAATGAAAAAAAACGGATAAAATCGAAGTGCCTCGAAATGCGTGCACACGGGCACGCAAACCGAGGCGAGGATGCAATGAGAAAATCGGATAAAACCGAAGTGCCTCGAAATGCGTGCACACGGGCACGCAAACCGAGGCGAGGATGCAAGAATGAAAATCGGATAAAATCGAAGTGCCTCGAAACGCGTACCTGTAGCGCCGAAATCGAGGCGGTTAAAATGGAGATCGAGATAAAGCGAAGTGCCTCGAAATGCGTGCACGCGCACGCAAACCGAGGCGATGATGCGATGCAAAATCGGATAAACAGAAGTACCTCGAAATGCGTGCACGCGGACACGCAAACCGAGGCGGCGATAAATGAGATGAAATGGCATACGGAATGCAACGATGGGCTTACACCAACATGGGAGAGCCTCGGCTCCACTCACATAGAGGTCGGATAAAATGAAGTGCCTCGGAATCGCGCTGCACCCGCACGCAAACCGAGGCAATGGCATACAAGCATGAAAATGCAAATTGGCTTACGCCAACATGAGAGGGCCTCAACCACACTCACATAGGTCACGGCGCAGATAAAAATGAAGTGTCTCGAAGTGCGTGCTGCAGACGCATAAAACCGAGGCAATGCAAAATGATACCAATAGCATAAGAAATGACATGCAAACATGCAAACCATATTTCAGCACCTAAATAAAGGGGAAACAGCCCAAACAATTCGAAACGACACCCGAAGCATGCAATCATCCCGAAAATGTGAAATTAAGCCCCGAAATGGCCTATAGCCATGCTATATATGCAAAATATGATCATGGCAGCAATAACAGTAGCAAGGCAGTCCCAAATATGGCATTTTTTTTAGTAATAAACATGGCCAAAATGCAAGCATAGATATGGCAACAATAGCTCGCAAAAATGGGGGAAATAAGGGGTATTGAGACAAGTGATATATACAAACCCCAAATGAACAAACATGCTTCTACAAAATTGAAGAGGGCCTAAAAATAAGCACATTTGCAGAAGATGGAATCCTCAAAATCAGAATAAAATCATGCTAACAATTCTATGCAAAAATGGAGCTCAAAAGAGGCTATAACAAGAGTCATGCAAAGAAAGCACCAAATGACAAAATTTTATTCATGAAATGTGTAAAGGGGACCAAAATAAGACCAAAGTCAGTAGGGGTCGAAGTCCCAAAAACAAATAGAAATAGGTCAAAAGTTGCATACAAAAATGGGCACACTTGATGGAATTCGAAGGAAGTGGTGGATAAAATGGCCAAATAAAGTTGAGCCCTTCTACAATGTTGTAGAGGGGCTCAAAATGAGCATTAAAACCAGTAGGTCGGACCCCTAAAACAAAAGGAAATAGGCCTAAACTAGCATGCAAGATAATGGCATAAAAGCTAGATATTGAAACAAGTATATCATAGAAGCCTCAAATGAAGTTGAGCCCTTCTACAAAGTTGTAGAGGGTCTCAAAAAAAGCACAAAAGAAGTAGGCGTCGGAGCCCCAATTCTCAACCAAATAGAATATAGAAATGAATCAAGAAAAAGCCCTAAAAGTTGGTTTTGAAGACTTACCCTTGAAGACTTGTCTTTCTTTGATTCTTGGCTCTGATTTGTAGCTTCTCAACCTCTGAAATTCACTTCCTAGCTGCTGGAATGGTAGTAGGGAAGGTGGGGCTAGGTGTTGAGGAAGAGAAGGCCTAGGGCATTGAAAGCTTTTTTGAGGTTTTGAGCTATGAAAATGGAGGAGTTTGGAGAAGTATCCTTGAAGGCAAATTTTCCAACCTTGAAGAAGGAGGGGGAGGGGCCTTCAAATAGGCAAGAAATGGGGTGTAAAAGGGGAGGGAAAGCACCCAATCTTTCCCTCCCAAAATATCCCGGATGAGAGGAGACTTTGAAAGCAATTTGGGCCAGTGGAGCAGTGAAAGCGAATCTGGCCGGCCAGTAGTTTTGCTCAAGGTGGCCGGCCACCACCTTCCTGCCTGACCACCTTTTGTGGCCGGCCACCACCCCAAAAATGAAGTCTTTGAATTAGTGGCCGACCACCATACATTAGGGTCCTCCGGTGTGTAGAATAAGGCCCCAAGGTTGGAATTTGGCAACTCTGGCAAGTCACAACATAGAGCTTGAAGGAGGGGCTCAAAATGAAATTCAAAATTGCTGGCCGTCCACCAACTTTTAGGGTCCTCCAAGATGTGTAGAACAAGGTTCCAAGGTTGGAATTTGGCAACATTGAGCAGGATTCACAACATTGCATTTGAAGAAGAGGGCCAAAAATGAAAATCAAAATTGCTGGCCGACCATGCTTGTTTAGGGTCCTCCCATGTCCCCGATCAGATATGTAACTTTGGTTGGAAGAAAATAGCCCCAAGGTGTTCAACATTGGCGGAAGTGAGAAAAAGCAGGCTCAGGAGCGAACCAGCTATCTGGGATAATTGCTGGCCTCCCACCCCCGGTGATCTTCTGGTGTTGAAACAGAGGTACCGCCAAGTTTGAACAAAACTAATGAGAAATGAACGTTCGGGGCCAAAACCAGCAAATCGGGATCCGAAAATGGGTGCAGTGCGGAAGTGGTATTCAGCAGCGAAGTGGGTATCTGCGACCCAGGTCTTACGGAATGACAAAACAGAGGTACTGCCAAAAACCGGAGAAGATGGATGCGAAATGAATCTTTGGGGACCAAAACCGCTCAATTTGGGGTCCCAAAACCGCTATGAGCACCGAAAGTGGCATCTGACCACGAAGTGGCATCGGGGCCCCAGGGTTCCTCGAAACATTAAAAGCAGGTCTCATAAAAACCGGAGAAGGCGATGCAAAATGAATGCTCGGGGCCCAAATCACGCGATTCGGGGTCCGAAAATGGGTCATGGGCGCCGAAGTGGTGTTCGCGAAGTGGGCATCAGGGCCCCAATGTTCCTCGGAACATTAAAACAGTCTCATAAAAAAGCGGAGAAGTCGGAGATGGTTGGGTCCCGAGCCGAGGCACTTGCCCTAACGACTCAGCAAAGCAAGACTCCGAAATGGGCAAAATGGCCTCTGACCACAAATGTAGTTCACGACCCAGGAGATAGCCTACAAGACCACTCCTTCCCTTAGGAAAAAAACAGAGAAAAGTGCAGTTATGGCAAACCGAGACAAGGCACGAAAGAGGTTGATGGCAGGAGGCGAGGCGCAACTCTGAGACTTCCGAACGAGCACAGTATGCAACATCACCGAGCGCTCAATCGGTGACGTCTGAGTCTTAAGGTCGGTCAAAAATGGGGTGTCTACAATGAGTCATAACCCAATTTCATAACAGCATACAACATACAGAGAACGCCCAAGGGCATGGAACGTCCATAACAGCATACAGAGAAACATATATTTCTAAATATAAATAACTGAACATAATACATATTTTCATTTCTATCGACCTACAGCACGGATGACAAATGATACAACCCACATAACACATAATGCTTTACTGGCTTCACCTGAAAGGGAATGACCTCAAGGTCACACTTTACTGGGTGTAATCTGGAAGGGAGAGGAACCTATCACAAGGTGCCACGCTTTACTGACTTAATACGGAGAGAAATGGACCTCTTTTCACACTTTGCCGAGCATAAATCGGAAGAGAGGGGGAACCTCTGTCAAGGTACCATGCTTTATTGGCCTCATCTGGAGGGAAATGGACCCCTAAACAATAACACAATAATAGCACAACATGTTAAATTACATAATACTACACAACTGTAATACATACACATCATCTACTCAACAACAACAATGCCATCCTCTACCGATGACTAAGAACAAAACCTCTAAATAGATAAATAGATACACGAATCATACAATATAAATCCATAAATAATTCCACCTTTTCAAATCAACCATTTCTTATTTCCTTTCATAAAAGAGTTACAAATGCCATTTTATTTCTAAAACCAAATCCGTTATTTCAAAACCATCAACTACGTCCACCCTTGGCCGAAACTTCACATTTTTTCCTAAACCAATCCAATTTATAAAACACAACTTACAATACAAAGTTAATCAAAACGAATACTAAACCCAATTAAGTTTCATTTTAATAACTAAGCCATTATTTCAATTCTTTAACGCATAATTTGGTTATTACACATCTTCACCCCTTTAGAATTAAGTAAGCCCATAACGATAAATTAGGGTTTTTTCCACTCTCAACACGAACATGCCTAGCCACCTCTCAATTAACCGAAACACCCATAACTCATCTAATTCCAACTCCCAAAATCCAAATACCAAACCTCTATCATGCTTTTGTAAAATTTCTAAACAACTTGTTTTTAAATGCTATAAAAACTACCACATGTATATCTATAACGAGGTATTGAAAAGGAGCAAATAAATCCTTACCTCTTGAAGTGAAGAGAAGACAACTCAAAAATCATTGGCAACGAAACGATGATCCGTTTAGATTAAACGGAAGACCTCGCCAAGCTCTACATCTTATTTCAAAGCACTATAGTGGTGAAATCAATGGATTAGGGTGTATGGGAGGGGGTTTTAAGCAAAAACTAAAGAGAGAGAGAGAGAGAGAGAGAGAGAGAGAGAGAGAGAGAGAGAGAAATTAGGTTTAGAAATGTATTAGAGAGTGAAAGAAGATGAAAAAGTGACAAAAAAACTTTTCTCCTCGATGTAATATACGCACAGACCACTCGAGTGACCAAAATATCGCTTGAGCGTCAAACACAAATAAGTGAGACCGTTAGAGTGACCTAAACAGGGCTTGAACACACAATGACCCCTTCCTAGAAGTTTTGCAGATTGTAGAAGACCGCTTGAACGCAAAAAATACAGCTTGAGCGAACTTGAGAAAAAACAGACATGATTTCCTTTATAAAGAACAAATTACCAATCTGTTCACAATATAACTAACAACTATAAACTTAACAACAATACAAGAAAGAGTATAGACAACGATAAAGAGTATCGGATGATGGATTCAAGAACATGAAAGGGTTGGGTCTAACCCAAGCCGTTATATTGTGTAGATGCGTTATCCCATGTCTTGAGATGATTTCTCTGTCATATTTTAGTATCTAGATCTTTAGATATATATTGTGTATGTAGTGCATTAGTTAATTGCACATAAGGTCATGCATGACATTATACTATTTCTTTGGCTCACCCTAGAGTACTAGGTGAGCGATTCTTTACTTTAGTATATTACATACACATGTTACTTACTGTATCCATTGCTATACCATGTTGCTAATTGTATATATGAGATATTTGTTTTAATGCCAATGGATGAAGGTTATATTGCTTGTTTTGGAATGTAATTGTAGTACTTGTATCATTTAAACTATTGGAGAGTGTATTTAATTCCTTTATTTTTATTTTGGGAGTCATTGAAGTTGTTGTATTTTGGTTTTGGAGGAGTACGATTCGATTAAAACTTGTTGGGATTGTTCGTTCACGCTTGTTTATGTTGAAAAGTTTTTTGGAAACTTTGGAAAATCTGTTTTGGTGTCGACACTAGCCTTCTTGTGGGTTGACACCACCTTGCTGCCTTGTCCTTAGTGTTTTTGCTGGTTTAAAAGATTAACACCAGGGGCTCTAAGGGTCGACCCTTCCCTTACTGTTTTGTTCTGAGTTGCATTTTGAAATAAAGGGTCGACACCACTAGTTCCAAGGGTTGACCCTTGCCCTATGCACACATTAGTTCTCAGCTTTTCTTTTTGAGGATCGACACCACTGTCTGAAGGGTCGAACCCTATGAGTTAATTTCTAGATTTTTGGTTCGATTTTGGGGCTCTACTTTTGGGGGTTTGACTTATTCTTTTTTTGGACTTTAGGGCAATTATTTTACCACTATAAATAGGCCTCAAACACACTTTTCTCATTTACCTTTTTCTTTTTTTTTTCCTCCACCTCTCTCTCTCTCTCTCTCTCTCTCTCTCTCTCTCTTTCCTTCTTTTCACCGTGAATCCCTCTCTCTCTCTCTTAGAAACTCACCCTTTTTCACTTAGATCTCTAGATCTACTTACGTAGAGGCATCTTTTCATCTTGGTCCTTTGAGAAAGATTGTAGATCTCGTTAAGGACTTTTTTTTTGATCCAACAATTTCATCGTTTCATCGACTTCGAGTTTTTTTTGAGTTCTCCTCTTCGCTTCAAGAGGTAGAGTCTATTTCTTAAACTCAATATGAGTTCGGTAGCATATTTGTGACGTATTTTGTGATTTATATTTGGCAGTCATTTGGTATGATCTGTACCCTACTTATTTGCTATTTCAAAAGACCTATAAATTTGGGTGTTTTGGGTTAAACTTGGGTTTGGATTTGAAATGTAAAAGAGAGATTTTTAAATGAGTTCTTGGAACAGGTGATGATCTTGTATTGGTGTTGAAATATGTTGACATAGTGATTTTGAAAGAAAATGAGGTTTTGTTCTAGAACCATGGGTTTTGGTTTGTGCTCGAAACAATGAAAAATAATGTTGGTTTTGTAAGAGATGGAAAGAAAATGGTTGTGGGATTTTGGAAATGGTTGTTGTTACTCTTTTGGAAAATATATCTATATTGATATCTTTTGATTATTACATTAGAGATAACTGTTTTGGCTATCAATGAAGGATATCATTGCTGTGTGTTAGAAATTGCATGTGGATTAAGCAATTTGAAATCATTCACATCATGGAGCATGTAATGGATTTTGGAAATTTAAACTGTATGTTTTGGAAAGAGATTTTGAAAATTCTCATATTCTGTTTTGGAAATTTTGCATTGTTTTGGAAAAATAATATTTTGAGTTACATGTATTGTATTATTGAAAAGAGTAAATAAAATGGTGAATCTGGGAGAAAGTTGTTGTTACATCAAATAAGTTGGCCTGTGAGTCCAAGGTGAAAGGTTCGAAAACTGTGCGTACATGGTCTTGATCCCAAAGATGAAATTTTCGTAAAATGGCAATAGTATCGCTTGTATAGCCTAAGTTTACATGGGTGTCGGTTTACGGTTTTCATGAATGAAATTTACGTGAAAGGTTGTGTTTGTTTCGGAGATTCACCTAATTTTTTACTGTTATGTTATTTTGGCACAGGATATTTGGAAAATGATTTTTAACAATGTGTTTGCTGTTATCTAGTGATGTATTTGCATTTGATTTAGCAATGTTGAGGTACCATAATTAATTTTTAAAAAGGAATTTTATATCAAACGGATGATTTGAATTCGAAAAACGTTTTGATTAAACGTAAAGTTTTGGTAATCGGAAAGAAAAGATTTTATTAAGAAATCAAATAGATTTAAAAATGCATTTAGGCATATTATATATATATATATATTGCATCATGATCATTTATGCTAGTGGAGCATGTCTGGTTTTTGAAATATTTTCTACTGAGTTTTGTGCTCACCCTACGTGGCTGAAAATGTCTTTCAGGTGTACATGTGTGGATGTGGACTGTGACGTGAAGCTGTGTTTGGAAACGTGTAGGGTGGTTATGTTATTTGTAGGCCAAGGGTCCTTTATGTTACTTATTGGTCGTGCGCCATTCTTGTAAGGGTTATACCCTTGTATATGATGTAAGCCTCGGGGTGTTTAATTTGATTTTATAACATCTGTGCACGTTTTAGTTACAGAACATCCATTCGACTTAGATCTTATATCTAGGAATGTATAAAATTAGATAAACACATATATTGTGTGACTGTATTATATTTATTTGCATGAGAGTTGTTATCTATTGTTCATTGTTAAGTGGTTTATTCACGTAAGTTGGACCGTGAAAATCCGGGGTGTGACAGTAATTGATTTTTATGCTTTTGAGTTTGTACAAAATAAAAAAGGCTTTTCAAAAGTGTATGAAATCAATGTACAAGCAAAATTCATGACATAATCTATATTTACATGCCTCAGATAGTAATGATAGCATTTATAAATAATGGGAATATGAATATATATTAATTATAAAAATCACATCATGACTTAGTATATGCCGATCTTTTGATCAGATGAGCAGGGGTGCTCAATTAATGATCTTCCCTTTTATACCTAAGTTCCAAAGTCAAGACACTTTGATTATAATGGACAGTGGCCTTTGGCACGAGTCACAGATTTTCTAATTTGCCCAAAAGATTAGGTGGTGACTCTGAGATCTAGTGATGTAGTCCATTTTTGGCATATTTTTGCAAATAAATGAATTTTTTATAAAAATTATTGAATTTGGACTCTTATCCTCTGTTTCACATTGCACTAATAAGACTAGATCAAGAGATCTAGAGTCTGAGCTATTGGATGCACTTGGTAACCCCAAATGCATCTTATAGTTAGTTACACAGTCGAAATCAAGATATATTCCATACTTAGTAGTAGGTTCATTTTTTGCTATTTTAGGAATAAAGTCATATTTTATATGAATATGTAATGGTCTTCTTTTTCCTAACTTTATTTCCTTCTTAGAAGATTTTTCCAAAAACTAAGGGCTGGTTTGGCATCACCTATAAAAGTTAAAAAACCAAAAAGTCATTAAAAAAACAAAAAAGTTCATACTATTTACCTTTATTTTGGAGGGAAATCTGTCAGATGAAAAAAAATAAAACAAAAACAGTGGTGCCACAAAACTGTGCAGCCACAACTTCCAATAAAAAAAAGAAAACATGGCACTCTTGAAGCCACACATTCCCATTAAAAAATTTTTTTTTTTTTTTTTTGAGAAGAGAAAAAAAGTTAGCGCAGTAATGCTGACTGTGTCAGGGAGGGTAATTTCGTAATTTTGCTATTTTATACAATATTTTAATACACATTTTTTTTTTGTAAAAAGTCAAAAAATTATCCCAAACCACTATATATTTTTTCCCTCTATTTTTTCATCCAAAAAGTCAAAAAAGTGTACTTATATAGTTCATTCCAAATAACCCCTAAAATTTCCAAATGCTTTGCTTATTTTGGATATTTTAGCTTTTCTTTTGATTGATAGCGTTGTTTTTTTAACCCTGCTGGATCAATAGAATCGCTTATTGATTTTTTAAGCGATTTTTCTCCTCTATAATTATCCATATATAGATTTAAATATTTTTGAAGATCTTTTGAGGATATTCCTTCTACAGGATGTTTTGGTGCGAATGTACCACTACCATCTAGATTTTTTTTATCTTTTGCAGTTTTTGCAGTTTGTTCAATGACCATAAAAGAAGTTTCCAATCTTTTAATAAAACTTTATTTTTGATTTTTAAGAGATTTTTTTAAAATTTTTTTTTCTCTTAACTTTTTAGATATTTTAGTAATCATGATATTTTGATTTTTACAATATTTAAAGTTTCTTTACTCACATCCATTGACTATTACTAGTCTTGTAGTTTTAGTTTTACTATTTTCATGATGAAGATGTATAAGTTTTTTTATTTTTTATTTTTATTTATTTTTTTATATCTTACATTAAATATTGAATTTTCATGTTTAAAATTTTTTCTGAATTCGATTTCTAGGCTTTGATTATAAGATTGAGCGTCTCATAATGTCTTATAAATGAAAACAGTTTTTTTTTTTAAAAAAAAATTTATACTAAATTTAAAAGCTTAATTATAAAATTATATTAAAGTTGTAGAGTCACTTTGTAATTTATAAAACTTAAGTTAGTGGAAAGGTAAGTTAGATTGTTTAGTGAGTGGAAAGATGACGTGGATGAGGTGGGGAAGTGCCACCTGAGTGGTCTCAATCTTTGTTCATTCTCCCACAAAATAATGAGTCCAGGAAAAGGAAATGGATAGAGTCAATCATAAAAAAGAAGGGAAAATACATGATAGGATAAAAGTCAAAAATTAATTACTTATTAATAAAGGAGTTTATCGTTTGGACTGGCCTTCTCTTCAGTATTTAATCGGATTGGAGAGTTGCTGTTAGGCATATTGAACTCATTTTTAAATTTCGTTTTGATAATTTAAATCGTTAAAGTTTTAAGTTTCAATAAATACATCATATATTTTAGAATTTGAGAAGTACAAAATTAATTTGAACCCTAAAATATAAGGTGTCGTTTCGTAACATTTACGTTTTCAGTTTTCTGTTTATATTTATAAAAATTTTAAAAATTCAAATAAAAATTTGTTTGGTAAACTTTTTTATTTATAAATCAGTGTCTCAGTTTATAAATTTGGCCAAAAAATAAAAATACAAAAAATATGTTTCCATTTTGAGTTTTTAGTTTTTTTTTTATCACCCAATACTAGCTAGCCACCACCCACCACCATTTTCCACCACCGTCTTCCGCCACCACCACCCACCCCTACCACCACTTGCCACCACCATTCACCACCCACTTGCCACCACCACCTACCACCCACCTGCTACCCACTCGCCACCACCACCCACCCATCACCGCCACCACCACCACCCACCACCCACCAGCCATCCACTCGCCACCACCCACCACCCGCCACCTACTTGCCACCACTACTCACCACCCATCTGCCACCACCATCCACCATCTGCCACCACTAGCCACTTGCCACCCACCCGCCACCATCACCCACCACCCACAACCACCACCACTACCACTACCACCCACAACCACCACTACCACCACCACCACCACCATCACCCACTACCCACCCGCCACCCACCTGCTACCACCTATCACCCGTCACCGTCACCCACCCACTCATCCACCACCACCATCACTACCACCCACTCGCTATCATTTACCACCCGTCACCGTCACCCACTCACCCACCATCACCACCCACCACCCACCCGCCACTACCCACCACCACCCGCCACCGTCACCCACCCACTGACCACCACTACCCACCACCACCACCCACCTGCCACCACCACCCACCATCCGCCACCACCACCACCACTACCCACTCGCTATCACCCACCCATCCACCACCACCACCACTCACCCACCCACCACCACCACCAGCTACCCACCACCCACCGTCACTACTTTCCACTACCGTTTTTCGCCGCCACTTGCTATTTCTCACTCGTTTTTATATTTTAAATTTTTTTTAAATATTTTGTCAATTACTAAACGCGTTTGTAGTTTATGTTTTTCTAAAAAAAAACAAAACAAAAACAAAAAATCAATTTATAAAATTTTTATAAATATAAATTAAAAACATAAATATTACCAAACTCAATAATTTAGATTATTAAAATGAGATTCAAAAGTGAATCCAATAGAGCCAACAACACCTTTCCAATCTAATTAAAGATGGGAAAGAAGCCCAACGTTTATCATTTTATAATTTAATATTTATAAAATTTAGCATTAATTTATAATTATTATTTTTTTAAAATTTCCCCTGACATTCACATGTAATTTTCCTTAACATATAAGATGTGATTGACAATGACGCATTTGGGGTGTTCAATTAGAATACCTCTTACATGTTCAAAAAAAAATTAGAATACCTCTTACAAAAATGCTTTAGAGCTTTAATATAGGAGTTCTAATAATTCTAATTAAAAGATGGGATCCACCTTGATATGATATTTGTGTCTTGCTTTGTTTGTTTATTTATTTATTTTTTTTACTTTGACACATTACTAGAGCTCAAATTAGAGCTCTAGATTTAGAACTCTCTAGCATTTCTCTACTTCTTAAGGTGGATGTAACCCAAAATAATAATAAATAAATTATAAATACATTTTAAAAATTTACTTAAAATATAATTTGTTTCTTATAATTTAAAAAATTACATTTCATCCCTTAAAATTCTAATTTCAATTTAAACAGCTCATTTTATTAATAAATTATTAAATTAATTAATAATTTTTAATGATATTAAAAATTTATTTCAATTAATAGTTTAAGTAATTTTATCATTGTGTAAGAAAGTAGTTAATAATTTCATTTTTTAGTTAGTTTTGTTAAATAAATTTTTTTTTGATAATGAAATATTTATAATTTTCTAAATCACATTAAATAATTAATATTTTAAGTAAATCTCAAGGGAAATTATTATAATTTATCCGTAAAAAAAAAAGAAACAACTTTGGGTTTAAATTTTGAGTAAATAACATGCAATTGGCTGTCAGTAAGTAAAGGATAAGGATGAAAAGATTCTCAAAATTTAATGTAATTTCTATTATTATATAAGAAAGGACATTATTTTCTAATGTTCAAAGTTCTAATATAATTTTTAAAATTTTTAAATATAAAAAATACATTTGTAATTATATTATTGGTTCTTTTCATTTTGTTGATATTTTTCTTACCATTTCATTAAATAGTCTAATAATCAATATGGTAAGGGTTTTTTTTGTTTTTGTTTTTGTTTTTTTTTTTTAATTTTCTTTGATTATAAATGTGACAAAAAAATCCGTAATAATTTGATTTGGCTTATCTAATCATATCTATAATTTCAGAATCTAAAAATATTTATATAGAAAATCAAAAAATAAAAAATGAAATCATATTTAATCCATATTTAATTCATATCTAATTTGAAATTTAAAATTTTTTTAAAAGAAATTCCAAACATAATGTTAGTTTTATATAATTTCAAAATTTAAAAATATTAATTAAAATTTTTATTTTTAAAAACTAAAAAGTAATGCGGCATCTAAAAAATTTAAAAAAAAAATAGGCGTCAAATATTTACTGCACATTTATCATTTAAAAAATATTTATCAATTTAATAATTAAATAAACAAATGGGCCAAGTAATCATTAATTAGGTATGAATCAAGACAATTCTCCAAGGAACGACTTGAGTCAAGAATTAGTACCAAAATCAATTCGAACTTAGTTTCTATGCTATTTTTAATGTGTTAATCCAATATTGACACTTTCAAACTAACTCATTTGCGTCACAATATAATAAACTATAATATAATTCAAATATAAAGTTTAAATTTATTATAATCAAATGCTTATACTAATTAACTGATCATTTTTTAGATAAGATCGAAAGTTAGAACTAGAATTTATTTCATAGTTCATACTAACTAGATCTTGGATGACTTTTTCATACACAAATATACCTACATACTGTAGTTTAAACATAAATACATAAATTTTTTTACCCAAGTTTAAAAATTAAAATAAATAGCATATGTTCATATTTATGATTTTTGTTATAAAAAGCATTAATAGATATGTATCTGTAAGAGGGGCTAATTTGAGCCCACTAAATTATTTAGTCCCAATAGCCCAAGATTAGTGGGCCCGAATTTATCGCAAGTCCAAGATTGGTGGGTCCAGATTTATCGCCGTCAAACGGGCTGAATGGCTCTAAGCCTCGAAAGGATTTGAATCCACGAACCTAGAGACTTACTCGGGCCCGGACTCAAAAGGGTATTAAGCAAGCTTAGAGATCCGAGGCACTCAGACTTGAAAGGGTTCGGATCTACGAACTTAGAGACTTACTCAGGTCCGGACTCGAAAGGGTATTAAGCAAGTCTAGAGATCCGAGGCACTCGGACTCGAAAGGGTTCGGATCCACGAACCTAAAGGTTCGAAGCACTTGGCTTCGAATGGATTCAGACGCAATCTAGAAGTCATTCCGTTAATGAGTCCCAGAACACTTGCGGGCTCGGAGCTTTCCGGGATCTATGCACCAGAACCATGGGCGTAATGGAATTCGAACAAAGGACCCGATCCCGAGGACGGTGAGTGGAGATAAATTCACTCTTCGGTTAAACTAGCCTATACCTGGGTCGAGGTGGCACGATCTAGGGGGTCCCTGAGACTCGACAATATTTGCGGCAGGGCGTTCTCTTGAACTACCCCTGACCCTTATGCGGCAGGACGTCCTCTGGGACTACCCCTGACCCTTTGGGATGATTGGGGATCATTGGTTAGGTGTGACTAAGAAGAAGGGTTCGCCGAGGGGTTGATCTCCTCTTCGAGGTTTTTCTCATCCTCGGAGAGGTCACCTCCTCGGACAAGGTGGTCAGAGAGAATATTCCCCATATGCCTTGCACATGGGCTCCATCCTAAATCATGAGGTGCCTATAAATAGCACCCACCCATAGCTTTATAAGAGATGGATTTTGGAGATTTTTCAACTCTTGGGAAAGAATTAATTTCCCCTTTCCATTATCAACCTTGAGAGTGAAAGTGAGAGATCCATGGGAGAGCCTTGCCATTATTCTCTCTCTTGTTATTTTGCCTTCTTCTTCACCCAATCTCTTATCTCCATCATCTCCTTTGTTTTTTTTGTTCATAAGTTGAGACTATTGAAGAATCTAAACCTCTCATCATCTTCTAGAGAATTCGAAGTTGTTCTTCAAGGATCTTCGAATTTTCTGACTACTTTTCTGAACCCTTTCATACAGTATCTAACAATTTAATAAGTAAATGGGTCAAGTGGTTCATGAGTTAATGATTTGGTTATTAGAATTAAGCTGGCATAAAGGTCGAATCAACCAACTTGGAGGTCACTTATAATATCTATCCCAACACTAGGTCCAGAGGACAAACAATTACCCATTTTAATATGAGAGTTATGACATAAAATAAATTATGATTTTTAAACATGAGTAGGCAAATTTTTAGAATTTACAAAATAGACAAATGATAATTAGTACATTGACAAATGTGATTTACCATATCATGAGGTAAATTTTGACATAGAATAAACTAAAATTACAGAATTCATTGGGCAAAATGTTTTCATTTTTTTAAACATAAATGTAATTTTTTGTAATTTATCATTTTTTAAAAAAAATTTCAATTAAACAATGTATTTTTTTTATTATTTCTAATAACATAGAACACACAATGAAATTGAGAAAAATATTTTTAAAAAGTTTCAAACTTAATTGATTCGAAATTATTTTTCTTATATATTTTAAAATAAAATTTATGTTATTATTTAATATTTGAATATTTATTTATATCCATGCATATCATGGGTATTATGTTAGTTTTAACATAATTTAAAATATTTTTACATATTTTTATAATTTTTTTACACATATCAATATAATTTTTACATATTTCTCTTTTTCTTTATTTTGTTTGTACTCTTTTCAACTTTGAATAAAAGAAATTTCCCTTTTAATTAAATAAAAAAATGTTGGAAAAAAATGGATTTTTTTGTTAGATCCCTACTAATATTACTTCAGAAGAATAGGGATAAATAATTTTCTACTAGTATTCAGATTCTCCAACAAACATGGTTGATCATTTTGGACAAAAATAACCCTTACAATTAGTTACTTTTAAATTTGTTTAAGTGATTTTAAAAATTTTAAATTTAATAACTTTTGGTTTACATCACCATCTTTTATAAATTTTATATTGTTAGAATCCTATTGCCAAAATCTTTTAAACAAGACATGAATAATATGAAATTTTGAAGAAAAAATTCATGAAATTTTACTGTATTCGTTGTTACGTCACAGTAAATTTGTTTTGACTTCATACAGAGTGAAATTTCACTCAGAGGCAACACAAAGAAAAAACATAAATAAAGAGAAAAACGCAGTGATATAGAGAAAATTTTGAGTTTCAACACAAAGAAAAGTACAAAAAACATAAATTTTTTTTTGTATTTCAACACAAAGAAAAACAGAGACAAAGATTTCGTGTTTCAACACAGAAAAAAACATAGAGGCACAGAGAAAATAATAGGAAGAGAGAGAGAGAGAGAGAGAGAGAGAGAGAGAGAGAGAGAGAGAGATGATAGAAAAGAGTTTAAAACGCCTAGATCAAATTTGTGTACAAATCAACGATAACAAAACAAACCCACCAAAAAGAAAATGAAACATGCTAGATCTATGCATAGATTGGTGAGAGGCTATCGGTGGTAGTGAACAATGGTAGTTAGGTGATGGTGGTAGATGACAGAGTATCAGTACATGCGGTTGAGAGAGATTGAGAGAATAGGTGAAAAATTAGAGAAAAATTTTAGGATTTCTAGAATTAAAAGGGTATTTTGGTGAATGTATGTTAAAATTTGTTCTTATCCTTTTAAAATTCTATGAAGGATCCTTCTTAAAGTCTACTTTCTTTCTCTTTTCTTAACGTAGGGTTACTTTTAACCTATTATCTCTTTATTTTGAGGATGATTATGTGGTATTGTTGTGACAATGATTCTTTATTTTGATGCTTGAGTACAAGTTGAGTTTTATGCTTAACAAATTGGAATTTTACCCAACTTTTTATCTAGATTTCAAATAAACTCTTATGGATTATGAGTATTGATGTTGAGAACTATCACATATATGAAGAGGGCATAAAAACCCAAAATTTATTAAAAACCTTAGTTTTGATTTTGATTAAAAAATGATGTTTGGATGGAATTGACTTTCAAATCATGAAATTTAATGAACATTAGACATAAATAAGTGGATAACTAGATTTTGGAGTATATTATTAATGTATGTTGTGTTGTGATTTGTGGATTTGAAAATTATTCATCCATGTATTATATATTTCACTATTCATCTCATGTAATTATGAATGCTTGGTTACTTGGAAGGTGGTAAAAATGGAGAGGTAAATAGTGTATTAGTCCGGGTATGGAGTCAGTTTTTTGGAACGATGTGGTGTATTGGTACTTGCGTGGGGAGTTTAGGTGCCTAAATGCCCTAACTTGAGCTTATCGCCGGATGAATGTGGGAAAATATTTTTGAGCGTCCACTGGTCCTGCCGTATAATAGTCTGCAAAAGTGAAAAAACGGATGATTTTGGGTGTCCTACCCACCGTATTAATAGCCGGCAAATGTAAGCGTAGTTTTGGTTATAAATCTATATATATGTAGTATGGGGCTCCTACGAGGGATTCATGGCATATTTACCACCCCGTTGTTGAGAAAGGTTTTCAATGAAATAAAGATGAATTTGTTTTCTTGTCCTTTTTAGTTTTGAACATAAATTTTAAATTTTGTTTGGGTTATGATTATGCCATGTGAATGTTCAAGTAATTAGATACTCTATTAAATGTATCTCTACTGGACATATAACTCTTCTCTATCTAATATTTTTCAAGAATTGGTAATGTGTCACCACCTTAGTGAGGAGTAGACTATTTTGTTTTGATTGGAGCACTGAGGCTCATGGATGGTTAATTTGAAAGCTCCGAGCTTATTTATTTAGGACCATGAGTCCATTTTTGTTGTAACAAGGCCATGCCTAAAATTTTTTTGTGAGCCGTTAAGGCATATTATTTGTATTCTCTAATTTGTTGAATACGAAACTGTAAAAGGAAACCTTAGTTCAATAAAAAAGAGGATCACTTGGGTTAATGTTATTATGATGATAATAAGATTTGGGTTCAATCGTGTTTTACTTAATGTTTTGCATTAAATTAGTTGGGGGTGTTACAAACTCGTACACGAACATATATGGAGGGCCTTTCCCTAATTTTTCCAAAAATTTAAAACAAATCTGAAAAATATTCGAAGGAAATAAGTTACATTTATCAAAAAATACTTAAAAAAGGGTCATATTTTGGTTTTAAAGAAATTTTTTGATTTGTTTTGTTTTGTTAATTTAACATCATCTAGCTTAAATGGAATTATAAAAATTAAAGTTTAAAAAAAAAAAACCATTAAAATTAAGTTAATAAAATAAAACCAACTTATAAACTACAATCACAACTGTTGGCAAGTTAACATTTTAGTTAAAAAGTCAAAAAATTACTAAAAAAGTCAAAAAGTCTATAATCTATATTAAAAAGTCAAATATTTCATTTTCTCTCTACTTTTTACACATCTTTTCGTAAAAAGTCAAAAAATTATATGAAAATATACTAATTTTTTTTAACTTATATTTTAACTAAAAAATTAAAAAATTATTAAAATAATCTGTTCCCAAACGATGCCTGAGATAGTCATTGTTTTTATTTGACAGAATTGATATTCGACTTCCCTTTGGTTTACTGGTTCATAAGCCTAGGGATAGCCTCCGATTTTTTACACATCCAAATGGGCTTAAAGGTCATGGAAAATTGTTAGGTACTCCCGAATCTATTCAGACTGACTTCTAAGTTATTAAAAAAAGTTACGGTTAAAAGAAAACATCCAAATTGTAATTATAAAGTAGTATCATTATTAATAAATAGGTAAATTATAAATATATCCTTTAAAGTTTTTTTAAAATATAAATTATTTTTTATGATTCTGGTAATTATATCCCATTATTTAAAATCTCTAATCATATAATAAATAATTATTTTTATTAATACATTATTAAGTCAATTAATTTTAATGATGTCTAACAATTCTAATAATTTTATTATTGTATAGGAGAGTAGTTATGAATTGTTTTAATTAATTTTGTTCAATAATTTTTTTTGGCAAAGGGTATTTATAATTTTCAAAACTGCAAGACATAATTCGTATTTTAAACAAATTTTAAGTGGCGTATTTGTAATTTAATCTTAATAAAAAGAACAAGAAGTTCAGTCAACTGGACCATCTATTCCAGCTCATTGTGGGTCCACTATAGGTCTATCTTGATAATTTAAATCGTTCATTTTATATAATTTACTGAGTATATTATCTACATAAAAAATTAAATTAATTAAATATTATTAATCATTTAATCATTTCTTAAATGTAAATTACTTTCTAAATCATATTCCCTATTTATTATTTTTTAACAAATATAAAGTGGCTATAATTTAATTGATCAAATCAATCAGAATTAGAGACAATCCAGCCCCAGCAAAAGATAAAAATGAGAAGAAAATTCAAAAATGTGATTACGCAAGCATAAAATTTAGGAGAATACGTCACCATGATAACAATCATTAAATATTATATTATTCGATTAGACAGAAATATTATCACACAATGCATTTTTTTTTTTTTTTTTGGTGACCCACCCGGTATCCGACCCTTAGGGCCGACTAATCCGGATTCGGGGGAGCAGTTTTGGATGGTTAGACTCAAGCCCCCTCCCAATTGGCATTGCGGGGATCGAACCGTAGTCCTCTCTACCAAGTCGAGCTCCAATCGCCACTCGACCAACAACCAATTGGTATTATCACACAATGCATTGACCAATCATGTATGACTCCAAACAATTGCAGATAAGATCTTATGATATTAAAAACTCAGATACATTATAAATATCCTTTTTAAAATTTAATTAAAATATGATTTGATCTTTGTAATTTTAGAAATTACATTTTATTTCTGAGCTTTCTAATTTCATAACAGATTATTATTTTTATCAATAAATCATCAAGTCAATTAATAATTTTTAATGGTATTAAAAATATGTTTCAATTAATAATTTAAGTAATTTTATTATTATATAAGAGAGTAATTATAAATTTTATTTTTTTAATTAATTCTGTTAAATAAAAAATTCTAACAAAAGAATATTTAAAAAATTTTTAATCACAAAAAATAATCAATACTTTAAATAAATTTTAAGAAATGTATTTGTAATTTATCCTTAAAACATCCTATGGACTTGACTTTATGATATTAAAGTTTGTACCAATTTGTCTGTTACCGTTGTCTTGGAGCTGAAAAATTATTAGGCGGGGAAGGAGTATATATGTCCCTACCACCAATCAATTAACAACTGTCATATTTTTGTTGTTGTTTTTTATTTTATTTTATATTTTTATAATTTTTTAATATTTTTTTTAAAATAAAATATGAGGTGAAGTATTTGATAATAATTTTTTAACTGTTTATGAAAATATGTAAAAATATGTAAAATGTAAAGAAAGTAAGATCTGTATTTAATTTTTATAATTTTTTGATTTTTTAATGATTGTTGGACTATATAACATATTGCTAAATGATCCCAAAATTATGAAATTCACTCCATCCACCAACTTCTCTGTGGCATCATCTAATCTGGTCATGCCCTATTATTCTAGATTTATTATATTGGTTTCTTCAAGTTTTATTTCATAGCAATTTTTCACGAACGAAAAAATTTATATATAATTTATATATATAATGATATGTCTCATTGTAAATCTTTCATTTTAAAATAAATATCATTAAAGATAAATTTATTTATAATAATGATAGTGTCGTAGCATTGTTGCTAAATTTTTGTATAAATTTTATATATAAATAAAATTTTCTTTTATCTCAAGATGATAAAACTATTTTTGTTTTTATTCTTAAGCACAAATGTGCTGAGGAAGTAGAGTAGCCAGATACATAGTTGATTACTTTCAAACTTTTCTTTTTGTTCAAATTCAAGTTTTAGTTTCTATTGTTGGTAGCAATTTAAAAGTTAAAAAATCATTAAAAAAGTTAAAATAAATTAATAAATTATACAAAAAAAAAAAAAAGTTAAAAATTCTTGTTTCTTTTTATTTTTTGTAATTTTTTTTGATAAAAGGCCAAAAGGTCATCTCAAATTACAAGAAAAGTGGGCTTAAAAGACGGAAGCATTTGCGACGGTACACTTGCCGTCGCAAAAAGTCACTTTTTGCGATAGCACAACTTGCCGTCCCGAAAAATGTGAGTTTTTGCGACGGCAGAAAATGCTGTCGCGATGCCGTCGCAAAAACGGAGAGTATTTGTGACGGCAGAAGTTGCTGTCGCAAAAAAAAAAGGAGAGTGTTTGCGACGACGGAGATTACTGTCTCAAAAAAATTAGAGTTTTTGCAACGTCACCAGCTGTAGTTGCAAAAAAAAAAAAAAAGTGAGTTTTTTGCGACTGTAATAGGTCCCGTTGCAAAAAAAAAAAAAAAGTAAAAAAAAAAATTTGTGGTTTTGAGACGGCTTTATATATATATAGTCACAAAATGGTTTAAATAAATGCAACGGTATTTTTCTGTCACAAAAAAAAAAGGAAAAAAGAAAACACGACGTCGTTTTACTTGTTTGATATAACATTTCTCTTTTCACCAATTTTTTCATCTTCCTGTCTTTCTATTTCTGTCTCTCTTCTATTTCTCTCTCTCACTCATCACTCTTCTCTGTCTGTTTATTTGTCCCCCTCTCTTTCTCTCTCTCTCTTTGTGTCTCTCGCTCATCTCTTTGCTCTCTATCTCTCTCTGTTTCTCTTTTCTCTCTGTCTATTTCATTTATCTCTCTTCTCTCTATCTCTCGTTTATCTCTTTTCGCTTTCTTTCTCTTTCTCTTTGTCAATCTCTCGCTCATCTTTTGTTTCTCTTTTTTATCTCTCTCTTTCTCTCTGTCCCGTCTGCTTGTCTCTCTCTCTTCATCGTGTTCGCCTTGCTCACTTTCTCTCTCACATTTTCTCTATTTACCGAGCTCCCTCTCGATTTATCGATCCACTACAAGAAAATGTACTTTTAGTGACCACTTTGTCTCTCTCTCTCTCTCGCGCGCTCAGCACTCTGTCTCTGACTCTCTCTTCTTTATCTGTCTCTCACTCATCTCTCTCTCTCAGCACCCATCTCCTCTACCACCTTTACCGCTATTGCAAATGTCATTCCACTACCACCACTGCTACCACTGTTGTCACTCCACCTTTACAATTACCATTACTACCACCATCGCCACCACACCACTACCACCACTACTACCACTACTGCCACTACTACTACCATTGTCTCTCATCCACCACCGCCACTCCATCTTCTCTACCACTACCACAACTTCACCACTAATCTCCTTCGCCACCACCACCACTACCACTATCACCTCTTATCCACCACCTTCACCACTATTGCCGCTCCCTCTCCTCTGCCACAAAAAATTAGTTCCTGCTTTATAGTAACAAAAAAAAATGGGCTGCAAAAAAATATTTTTCATTGATCATAAAAAATTAACTTTATTTTAACAGAAAATATTTTTCATTAAAATATTACCCCTATTTCTACCAAATAATTTTTTTTTCATTAAAATAAAAATGAAATAAATAATTTTTTAATGAAAAAAAAAATTCATTAACTAAAAAAAATCAAAAATAAAAAAAATAAAAATAAATTCATTAACTACAAAAAAAAAAATATATATTTTGACAAAAAAAAAAAAAAATGAACTTTTCGTTTTCCCGCGATTTCTATCTGATTCCCCCCTTTTGTTTCTTATGATCTCAATCCCCAATCCCTAACACTCCCTTTCACTCTCTCTCACTCTCCTCTCTTTTTATCTCTTCCACCTATGTCATCGCCTCTAGTGCCGCCATCGGCGACTACCACTGCCGCCGCCACACCTCTCCCTCACCGCCCTCTCTCTCTTCTCTTATTCTCTTCACTGATCTTTTTGACCCTACACTCTGCTCGACTATTTCAGAACCTTTGTCTACAAAGGACTACCGTCGGACTCGTCAGAACGGCGATCTCGAATGGGCTGATTGCAATGAGAACAATCAGGCGGCGAGGCACATTAATGCGTCAGAAACGAAATTAGAAAGATGGACAGTTCATCTTTGCCCTAATTTTTCTCTCCATTTCTGTTCAAGTGTAAGTATGATATAGTCGTCTTCAATGTGGGTTTCTAGGGTTACTAGTACTAGTCTTAACTGTGCACTTTATGTGTTTGTTTAATTGATTGAATGGCGTGTTTGTTGGAACAATTTCTTCAAGTACTTGTAGTTGTGAATGTGCATGATTTATTATTAAAGTAGTTATGGAAGATGTTAGAGCTAGAATGAGTTCAGTATAAGATTCAGACAATTTTATGCATGTTTACATACACATTGCTTACCAAACTGTTTGCTCACTAGAAATATGTAAAAGTACTTCAAGGAGTAAATGCATTGATACTCCTAATAGGAATTCTATAGACATAAAGAGCTTAAGACGATCTCAGTTGTTATGATATCTTGTTTAATACAGAATACATGTGGAAAAATTTATCTCTTTTCTATTCCCTGGTATGTAAAAAGGCCATGTGTTGGAATTTCGGAACAGTGAAGATACAAGTAGGCTATACATAAGGGACAATATTAAGTTAAAAAAATGTGGAACTATTACTGAACAAATGAGGGGTTGGTCCATGTTCTCTATGTCTTCATACATATTCAGATTTCATTATTATGTAATGAGGAAAAAAAATGAAAAGACATTGTTTGGAGGTTACCAACATTGTAGAATTTATACAATCAGTTTTGAGGATCAAAACAATGGGTGCATGTCAGTAACTTTCACGAGTTGTTTGATTGAGTTAAGTAACCTTATTGATTGCTCTCGTTTGGTTTACAGAGAAAATTGATGGTTCGCATCACAATTGGAAGCCAGGCTCTAGATGAACTCTTCGGTGGTAATTTTCAATATTAATTATATGTTATTTGTTGATGGATACACTAGCTGTCATTATTGTACATGACCATAATGTTTTTGAATTGGTTAAGGCAGGATTGAAACTATGGCAATCACAGAAACTTTTGGGGAAGTCTGGTGAGAACCACCCCCTTCCTCATTTCAAACCTTTATTATGTTTTAGGTTTTTAAGTCATTTCTTCTATTTTCAGTTTTAAATTTATTAAATTTGGTTCTAAACTTCTAATGGTTTGGTTTATCAATAGTTTGATTCAAATCTAGGAAGACACAGCTCGCACACACACTCTGCGTTTCTATACATGTTTCTTTCTAAACCTTTAACTCAATAGTAGTGATGGAGTTTAGAATCGCCTTGGTTTAAATTATGCACAAGTTCAGTTCGAATAGATTGGATGGAGTGTTTAGTTTAGCTTTTAGGCTTGACCTTCTTATCTTTCTATAACACAATTTGGATTTAAATTTAGTGTTACAACTTTAACCAAGGGGTAACAAATAAGACTAAAATGGTGAGTAGTTAGTTTTCCTTCCATCTTGTTGACAAGAACACGACCTTAATGGAAGATGGAGCCAATGATTGGTTTTTGAGTTCATGGCACATTCTTCATACAGTGTTAAGGATCCATTCTCCCTGATATGTTTTACTTCGTCCATTAGATTTTCTAATGCTTCCTCTGTGTGTTAGTTTCCCTCTTGCAGTCTCTGGATGTTTTCTTTCGAGCTGCACCATATTACCTCTATGTTTTACTTGCAAGTTGTGCTGGTGCTTATTTAGGGATGTTGTGGGTTGAGTGTTGTGAGCTACTGCAGTTAGGGTGGCTTGTGATTGTCTTTTAGAGTGGAGTGTGGTGAGCATTGAGGGTTGAGTTACATGGTCAGCTAATATATAAGGGTTGAGTGATGTGAGATCATAAATCTATTATATATTTGTGTTCTAATCTTGTCCTTTGCAGGTTGTCAAGCTGGTTTCTTAGTTGAGTTTGGTGAGGTTCTACATATGGGTTCTGCTGTTTGTGTGATGAGGGATATGAGCCATATATCTTTTCTCTAACTGTTTCTTTTGCAGATTGTAAAGCTGGCACTTGTAACAAGTCTGCGGGGGGACCTCAATGCTACAGTTCGGACTCGTCTAGTCACGGTTCTTAATCTTGAATCGAAGAGGCCAAATCCGGCAAATCGTTTTTGAAAACAAATTTTTGAAAGAAGTGCCAAACATGGACTGCTTCGCCAGACACAGAGTCGCCACCTAAATATTTTTTTATGGGAAATTTAGGAAACCCTGACTCGGTGCCAAAGGCCACGTGTCCATCATCACCAAAGTTGCCTCGGCTCGGGAACTTGGGTATGATTGGGGAAGGTCAGCTATGAAAACGTTATCCAATTTTGACCTAATACTAACCATCATCACACGTGTCCATCATCTCGCTCGATCCGAAGATCGGCCTCTACTAACTGTGATATCCAATTTTGAAAACGTTATGCGTTCTTATTCTGGTTATTAGCCTAGAATTACTATGTCATGCACGCAGCAAACAAGTATAGACCAAATCGCCTAAATTGGAACAAAACATTTCATGTTTGTTTTGAAAATGATTTGCTACTCGCAAGTAGGCTAAAATGCAAGTTTTGCCACCCTCGAGTGGGCTTTAGAAAAGATGGTTTTGCCACTATCTAGTGGGCTTTAAAACTCGCAGTTTTAATGCATTATTCCAATTTAGGTAATTCAACCTCCATCCACAGGCATTCAAGCAGTTATATCACATAAGCAGCTAGCCTCATGGTAATCATGATATCATGGCAACACTCACACGCATGCGGTATGCTAAAGCATAAAAGCTTACCTAGTACTCCAAGTCAAAACAGAAACTAGTTAGTAATCATATGCATGATCCTAGTTCATGTTAAGATGGCTAATGCAACACATGCAGGATGCAGCTAGAATAGGCTCGGTTAAACTAAAGATGGCATGTGAAATGCTGCAACTAACAAGTACTCAATTTGGAATTGAAATACAAGTGCAGTTAGCACGATGTGCCGAGCCCGGTACATGCAAGACAAATGTATGAATGCACGCATGCATAGCATAAGGTATGCTAATTCAAATATGACCTAATATTAACCATTTTGAAAGTAAAAGGTAAAAAAGGGAGAAAAGTGGGGTTAGAAGACATACACACACTCACGCACACTTATTACACAACTACCTCCTCACAGAGGGATCAAAAGAATATCTGAGCCAAATAACAAATCAATATTCCTAGCTAATTAATTATTACAGACCCTTCATTAATTAACAAATTAATTACAAAATAAAATGTGAAGCTTAAAGAGTCTGCCACAACTCTGCCTCGGAATGCGCAAATGATTCATGTTTGATCGTTTGTCTACGAAACTCGCCGCCATAGCACTGCTGTTGCCTGCTTACACCGCTTAGCTCCTCTCAAGATCGCAAGTCTTGGGTTAGGTTCTCTGCACCCTGTGGGGCACCATCGGCTAGTAGGAATGGCCACCGGCCATGGGAAATTGCCACCAGCCACTAATGAAGTTATCGGCTAAAGATGTATGGCCGGTCGGCACTAGAGATGGCCGACCGGCCAAAGCTTCCTGCAGAAACTGGTTTTGACAGCAACAGAGGGCAAGCAGTGTATGGCATGGAATTTTCAAACAAATGTACGCACGGACACACTCCCTATCATGCAAGGGACTCAAGGGAGCATGACCCTCGACCCTCGGGCCATCAATCACGCATTTCAATGCATGATGACCCAAAAGTCAAGTGTGCAACTTCAGTATCAAATGAAATGCACACACAAAACACATCAAAGGCCCTAACCTCTATCATGCTTGATTAAGAGGCAAAGGATGCATGCACGATGCAATGCAACCTAGGCATGGAGGCTAAGTATGCAATATGAACATGCAAATGAGCAATGTATACTAGGCACGCAACCTAAGCATGTAAGCAAACATGTCATGCAACGACATGCGATGATGGACTTAAACTAACATGGATAGCTCGCAAGCATGCCAAAATCAGTGGCCATACACAATTGAAATTAGACAAGAACGCCCATGCAAACATGCCCAATGTAAGGGACCGAACCTAAAGGCATCAAATGCCACTCTACCAAAGCATGGCAAGGGATGACACAGGGCATACAATGACACAAATTCCAGCTCCGAAACATGATGCACAATGGTCCCGAATCATACAAACATGCTACACAATGCAAGCTAGGAGGCCCGAGTACCGAAACTAGTGAAGTGCGTTACACTAGAGGTACCCAAAGCAATGCACAAAGGGAAAAACCAACCTCAAACAGACCCTAGGCAGGTCTGAAACAGTGGGAAATTGGCCTAAAATGATGACTCGGAATGCAACGAAATGGAGTTCATTCAATGGTCGGTAAATGGGGCATACAAGCCCGACTCTCAAATGCATTTAAAGAGATGGAAACATGGCAATATGGCATTCAAGAAAGCTCTGAAATGTGATGAATGATAGGCTCAAAACATGAAAATATCTCGGTACATGCATGCAATGAACCTCAAAACTCGAAACTAGGCAAGTGCATTGAACTACAAGCATGCAAAATAAACATCATTCAACCATGAGGCCCAAAAACAGAGCTAGGGTAGTCCAAAATAAGCACAATATCAGTTCAAGGCATGGACAAAAGGTGCCGACATGAGGGGCTAAAACAACACACAACCTAGGCTAGTAAGCATGGTTTACATGGCATGTACATGAAGCGTAAGAGAGGTCCTCAAACCAGCCAAAAATAGGAACATGATATGTCAAATAAGCCCCAAATAACTACTGAAATGCATCCAACGCATGCAAAAATGATGAGCTCCTTTGGAGGGCCATGCAAGGGATTACTCAACACATACAACAAGAACACTTAACAGGGAAAAACCAACTCTAGAAATCAATTATGACAAGCCTAAAACTCACCAAATTGGCCCTAAAATAGGTCAATGAAGTATACAATGAAAGGCCCCCTCAAAAGGCCTTGAATGGAATTGTTCTACACATGCATTATGGACACAAAGTATGGTCAAAGAGGCCCCGGATAGAGCTAGGGCAGACCTTGAAACTCACCAAATTGGGCCCAAAAAGTGACTTCACAACATGCAAGTAAGGGGCCCTTTGGAAGGCCAATAAAGCTAGTAAGGAGAATGAGGGGTGAGAGGGTCACCCCTCTATGATTTTGAAGCTCAAAGACACATCTAAGCCACTGAAAATCCACTGGATTTCAGTGGCTAAAAGGCCAAATCAAGGCCAATGCGAATGCTCTAATGCATAGCTCAAAACATGAGGAAATAAGGCATGAAAGGGGGGTAGATGACCCCAAAAAGAGAAGTGACCTTAAGTAAACATGTTTATAAGCTCAAAAGGAAACTTTTTCTAGTTTATGAAAAATCTCAAGAATGCTCACAAGTAGGACTAAGATATGATGCAAAATAAGCCTACAAAGAGGGATAAAGCATACGAGGATGTAGGAGACCTCAAACAGAAAAGTGTCTTTAATCAATATTCAATAGGAGCTCAAAATATGACACTTTTTAGTTTATGACAAAGTCCAGAAATACTTTCAAGTAAGGCTAATCAATGGAGCAAAAAAATGCAAGTTTAAGGGAAATAGGTGCTTACCCTTGAAGAGCAACAAAGCTGGAGCTTTTGGACCAAGTTAGTGAACCTTCAACCCTTGAAAATCAGTCCCAAAGTGCTGGAATGGATGGTGGAGGTGTGGTGCTAAGGGTTGTAGTGCAAATGGTCTAAGAAAACTAGGGTTTAGAGGCTCAAGTGTAGAGATATAGAGAGAGAGAGAGAGTGAGAGTTGTAAGCCTCTGAAAATTCAGAACCATGGCAAAGGAGAGGGGAGCCTTCCTTTATAGAGCCAAGAGACTAAAGCTTCTCTTAGAAGCTTCAAACCAAGAGCAAAGATCCTTCATACACGTGTATGGAGGATCCAGTCTGTGCCCTCCAGCTGGCACAGCTGGCACCCACTCAATCTGTAGAATATGTCGGAAGGTCGTCGGCTAGCAAAATTGGTTAGTTGGATACTTTAACTGGTCAGTCGGCCATCTATTTGGCCAGTCGGCCATCTATTCTGGTCGGTCGGCAGGAAAAATCTGCTTTGCAGGGCCAACTTCAAATGGGCATAACTTCTTCATATGAACTCCTTTTCAGGTCATTCTTGTGTCAAAATTGAGGCCCCAGAAGTAAGCTTTCCAATGGCACCAGCCTTGCATAAAAATTCTAACTGTGAAAAAAGTTATGCTTGTTTTGGTGAAGGCTGCTCAGTTTCAGTCCAACCGGGATGATGCCCAACTTTAACCAATCATATCTCCACCCTCCGGACTCGGATTTAAGAGATTCTTGAATGAAAAATGAAGCCCCGGAAGTCTTCTTTCCAACGGTGGTGGCCTCATAGCTTAACTCCAAGTGTATAGACAGATAATCTTGATTTAGCGAGGACTGTTCGTCCCTCTCTTAGCGTTTCTTGCTTATCTTCTTCTCCAACTTGGTTTTTTCTTTCCTTTTCCCTTTTCTTCAACTTCAAACCCCTAAGCAAGGTGTTTTGAAATATTTTTCAAAGATTTCATCTCTCTTTCATTCATTTCCACTTTGTCCTTGCTTGGTTTACCGAAAAGCGCATCACTTGACAAAATGCGAGCCTCGGAACATCGCAGAAACTTTATTTCAAAAATGTTTTGAAAGAGAGGGTTTTAAGGTCTAAAAACCATTCAAAATAGCTTTGGTCCAAAATGGGGTGTAAAGTTGAGATTTGTCTCTCTTCTTGCCGAAGAAATTGAACATTTTCCCTGCACACCTTTTACCACCAAGTAAACTATCAGTAATGCCCAAGTCTTAACGGCGGTCAAAAATGGGGTGTCTACAGCACTCTTGTTAGGGAAGTCTTTGTTATGGGTTGATTGTGAATTAGCTCATATACTGTTTGGAGTATTGAGTGCTGAGTAATTGTATTTGTTTGCACCTGTTTTGTTCAACCCCCCCTCATGGTCTTTGGTATGTGGAGTTTGAACAAAACCTTGTAGTGCAATTTCTACATATTGTCTTGGCTAGGTAGACTGGTTCTTATAGCCTATTGAAAGGTTATTGTTTGTGCTGTGCTATTTGTGCTGTTGGCTTTTTGTTGTTGGTGCTAGTTCTTTGTCACCGGGTCTTCGTGTTGCCGGTTACGTTTCTTTGTTTATGCTACTAGTGCTGGTGTTGATATGCTGCAATGATGATAGCTAGCTATAGATCTGCTACTTTGTTGTTTTGTTGAGAACAAAGCTGAGAAAACTTCTTTAACCAATAAACTTTTAAACAAAGATGAAAAACAGAACACCTATTATTGAACTAGCATATCATATGTTTGGATTTATTGTGTTATCAAGCACCTAAATGTAATATGTTACTTTGGTTTTTTTTTTATTACTTGCAGGTGTATACAGTAATTGTGGTGGTATGTGGGTTGATGAGGAGTAAGTCTAGTAGTTTATTTGATTTTGAAAGGAAAGTATGTGAGATCAATTATTTTATTAGTTGCAAATATATTTTAATATAACATGTAGACATCTACTTCTAAGTCACCTTGCAAGTTCATTTGATTGTTGGCTGTTGTACCTTGCATATGTTGACATGCTAAATTCTGATGTTTTGGCAGGTCGTCCCTGTAGCTTTTGTTTTTGGTTCATCATGGACCAATTGGCAACAAATCTTTGCACACACAAGGTAAGTTTTCTCATTTTATTGGCAACTTATACTTATCAAAATATGTATACATGTGTATGTATATAATGTTATTGGAAAACAAAAAAAAAAGAAAAGAAAGAAGAAAAAAAAAGAACTACGTATTTATTCTGGTTGTACAATTATCACTTTGTCTAATTTTTAATGATTTTATGATTATCATTAGATTTTGGCAAATTGTTGTCACATTTATCATTCTTTGTTCAATTTATATAATTACTGAGCTATTGTGATGGTTTGCATTTTGCACAAAATCTGTTGTTAAAGGGCTTTTAACGGCGTACTACAGCATGCCGTTGAAAGTAAATGACTTTTCATGACTGGCTATAATACGACTTTACCTTGCACGTCATAGAATCATATTCACAGTGTGCATTTGGTGCCGTAAAAATGTTTTTTTTGTTATAGTGCTAGTTTCTTAAGAAACCTAAAATTCGAGGTATTAACGCCCCAAAATCACCAAACGGCGTCGGAGTAGCATGAAACTTGGCACACACGACTGCCTAGGCGCAAGAGACTTGTGGGAGAAGACGAGATTTGAATCGAGTTCCTAGTTTGGGAGTTAGAGCCGGATTTCACTATAGGCAAACTAGTTTATTAAGAAACTTAAAATTCGAGGTGTTGACACCCCAAAATCACCAAATGGCATCGGATTAGCACGAAACTTGGCACACACAACTGCCTTGGCACGAGAGACTTGTGGAAGAAGATGAGACTCGAATTGGGTTCCCGGTTTGGGAGTTAGAGCCGGATTTCACTCTAGACAAACTAGTTACTTAAGAAACTTAGAATTTGAACTGCTAACGCCCTAAAATCATCAAACAGTGTTAGAGTAGTACGAAACTTTTCACACACGACAGCCTAGGCACGAGAGACTTGTGGGAGAAGATGGGACTCAAATCGGATTCCAGGTTTGGGAGTTAGAGCCGGATTTCACTATAGACAAACTAGTTTCTTAAGAAACTTAGAATTCGAGATGTTAACGCCCCAAAATCACCAAATGGAATCGGAGTAGCATAAAACTTGGCACACACGACCGCCTAAGCACGAGAGACTTATGGGAGAAGACGGGACTCGAATTAAGTTTCTGGTTTGGGAGTTAGAGCCGGATTTTTCTCTAGGCAAACTAGTTTCTTAAGAAACATAGAATTCAAAGCGTTGACGCCCCAAAATCACCAAATGGCGTCGGATTAGCATGAAACTTGGCACACACGACCGCCTAGGCACGTGGGAGAAGACAGGACTCGAATCGGGTTCCCAGTTTGGGAGTTAGAGCCAGATTTCACTCTAGACAAACTAGTTGCTTAAGAAACTTAGAATTTGAGGTATTAACGCCCCAAAATCATCAAACGGCGTTGGAGTAACACGAAACTTTTCAAACATGACAGCCTAGGCACGAGAGAGTTATGGGAGAAGACGGGACTCGAATCGAGTTCTAGGTTCAGGAGTTAGAGTCGGATTTTACTCTAGACAAATTAGTTTCTTAAGAAACTTAGAATTTAAGGTGTTAACGCCTCAAAATCACCAAACGGCGTCGGAGTAGCACGAAACTTGGCACATATGACCGTCTAGGCACGAGAGACTTGTGGGAGAAGACGAGACTCGAATCGGGTTCCCGGTTTAGGAGTTAGAGCCAAATTTCACTCTAGGCAAACTAGTTTCTTAGGAAACTTTAGTATTTGAGGTGTTAACGCTTCAAAATCACCAAACGGCGTCAGATTAGCATAAACTTGGCACACACGACCGTCTAGGCATGAGAGACTTGTGGGAGAAGACGGGACTCGAATCGGGTTTCCGGTTTGGGAGTTAGACCCGAATTTCACTCTAGGCAAACTAGTTTCTTAAGAAACTTAGAATTCGAGGTGTTAACGCCCAAAAATCACTAAACGACATTGGAGTAGCACAAAACTTGGCACACATGACCGCCTAGGCACGAGAGACTTGTGGAAGAAGATGAGACTCGAATCGGGTTCCCGGTTTGGGAGTTAGAGCCGGATTTCACGTTAGGCAAAATAGTTCCTTAAGAAACTTAGAATTCAAGGTGTTGACGTTCCAAAATCACCAAATGGCGTCGGATTAGTATGAAACTTGGCACACACGACCACCTAGGCATGAGAGACTTGTGGGAGAGGACGAGACTCGAGTCGCGTTTTCAGTTTGGGAGTTAGAGTCAGAGTCAGATTTTGGTTTAAGCAAAATTCTTTACTTAATTATCTTTATAATTGTATAGTAGTTAAATTTTTGTATTTTTTTGTAATTAACATATTAACACATAATTATATTGTCACTAATTATTTTTATTTTTTGTTTTTAGATATTTTTTGAGTAGGAGTTTGCTTCTTGTGGAATGCATGCCTGTGAAAAAGGCGACTAACTTTTGTTTTGTTACCCACGAAGAATGATGAGGAAAACTTTTAATTTTGGTTTATGTTATTTTGAATTATGAACAACTTTATGTATTTAAACATTATATATGTATTATGGAACATTATGTAGTGGGGTAATTTTGTTGATGTGTAGTTATGGATGCAAGAATGTTTTTATTATGGAGAAATTATTATTTCTATACAGAAATTTTTATATTATTATGCAATTATTTGTTTCTTTTTCAATTGTTTTTCATTTAATACAGGTAATTTTAATATTTTTAATAATTATGTTGCAGTTTTTTTTTTTTTTTTTTTTGCACCATACCATTGGAAAAAAGGAGGTAATTTTAATATTTTTAATAATTATATACAATTTTTGGGAAAATTACAAAAAAATTTCCAAAGATTGATCCTTATAATAAAATAAACCTTGAACTATTGCTTGGTTACGTTTTTCAAAAAACACTTTTCAGAAAATTTTACTTTTTTGTTTTCCATATTTTTTTGTTTTTACTTAAATTTTTAAATATTTTAAGCAATTTTTTTCTTTTACTTTTTAGACATACCTAACATAAATATACCTAAAAAGTCAAAAATTTGTGAAAAAAACTTTTTAAAAATTCACTAAATATCAAAAATACAAAAAAAAAAGAAGAAGAGAATTTAGTACATTTTTTGTATTTATTAATTTTTAAAAATATTTTTTTGCAATTTTTTTACTTTTTAGATATATCTAAGTAAGGTGCATCTAAAAAAGTAACAAAAATGCTTAAAATTTTAAAAATATTCACTAAAAACAAAAAAATACGAAAATAAAAAAACTCAATTTTCAAAAAACCTAATCCAAAAAACTCAAACCAAACACACTTTAATTTTGTCAATTTAAATCCTAAAATGTTTTATTTGTTCTTGATCTAAACCATTGCTTATTTTTGTTAAGTAAAATTGACTAAAAAATAATATTTTAGACATTATATATATATATATATAAATATTCACTGAGTTTAATGATTAAAATACTCTTTATTCATCAATTTTAGTTAATAAAAATAGGCAAATGGTTAGATTAAAAATAAATTAAAAGATTAGAATTTAAATTGATAAAATTAAAAATGCAAGATTTATTTTGCTAAGTGGCTCAAACCTTGGGTTGTTTTTTGTTTTTTAATTGTCCCTATATATATATATATATTTTTAAATGATAAAGAACCCTTACAAGGGATATCCCTTGAATGCAAACAGGAGTTCTGCTCATGGGATGAAAAATTATTTAGTGGTCCTCGGGCAAATCTATAAGTATCTCAAACTTTAATATTCATTAATTAAAATAGTGAAATTTAACTGTTCTGTTGACTTTTTTTAGAGAGAACTTGACAATAAGTGATAATAGTATATATAAGTAATGAAGCTTGGGCAACCAGCTTAGGGTATGATAGAATATCACTCCCTATTTATAAATGAAGATAAGGGTTTACAAGAGAGACAATTACAAGATGATCCTTGAGGGCATAGAATGATTACAGACCCTAGTGCAACTTTCGGCTAATATAATATGCTAACACTTTCGGCTAATATAATATGCTAACACTTCCCCTCAAGCTGGTGCGAAGATATCTCTCATGCCCAGCTTGCCTAATATGTCATGAAATGATTTATTCCCAACCTCCTTGGTGAGAATGTTAGCAAGTTGTTCATCAAACTGGACAAAAGGAGTACAAATGGTACCACTAGTGAGTTTCTCCTTAATGAAGTGGCGATCAATCTCAACATGTTTTGTCCTATCATGTTAAACTGGATTGTGAGCGATGTTGATGGCGGCCTTATTATCACAGTATAACCGCATGGAGTCCATCTGATCAATACCTAGATCACTTAACAATAACTTGATCCATAAAAGTTCACACACACCTTGTGCCATAACTCTAAACTCAGCTTTTGCACTTGACCTGGCAACCACATTCTATTTCTTACTCCTCCAAGTAACTAGGTTGCCGCCAACAAATGTGCAATATCCTAAAGTTGATCTCTTATCAGTTACGGACCCAGCCCAGTCAGCATCTGTATAGGCTTCTACACGAAGATGATCATACTTTGAAAAATACAGACCTTTACCAGGAGCAGACTTCAAATACCTTAAGATTCTCATGACAGCCTCAAAGTGAATCTGATGAGGAGCATGCATAAACTGACTAACCACACTGAAAGCAACAACAATATCAGGACGGGAGTGAGATAGGTAAATGAGCTTACCCACTAATCGTTGATAGCTCTCCCTATCCACAACTTCTCCTCCTTCATCATCCTCCAATTTCTGATTGGGTTCCAGTGAAGTGGCACATGCCTTGCAGACAAGCATCCCAGTTTCCTTCAACAGGTCAAGCACATATTTTCTCTGTGAGATAAATATCCCATCCTTAGAGCGAACAACTTCAATTCCCAGAAAATACTTCAAGCTCCCCAAGTCTTTGATTTCAAACTCATTAGCTAAATATTTCTTCAACAGAGGTATTTCTCCACTATCATTGCCTGTAAGAACTATGTCATCTACATAAACAATAAGTGCTGTAGTCTTACCACGTGAGGAGTGTTTCACAAACAATGTGTGATCTGCCTGAGTTTGTTTGAAGCCATATTTAAACATAGCTTGAGTGAATCTCTCAAACCAAGCCCTTGGAGGTTGTTTTAGACCATATAATGACTTCCAAAGTTTGCATACTTTGCCTTTTATTTGATGATCCTCAAAACCCGGAGGAATGTCCATATATACCTCTTCTTCGAGGTCACCATGGAGAAAGGCATTCTTGACATCAAACTGATAAAGCGGCCAATCTAGATTAGCTGCTAGAGAGAGAAGTACTCTGACTGAATTCATCTTAGCCATGGTGTGAAGGTCTCTTGATAATCAATGCTATATGTCTGAGTAAACCCTTTTGCCACAAGTCTTGCCTTGTAACGCTCAATAGACCCATCTGCTTTGTGTTTCACAGTATATACCCATTTACATCCCATGTGTCGTGTCTGTAGGTAACTCAGTCAATTCCCAAGTGCCATTCTTCCTAAGTGCTTTCATTTCCTCAATCATGGCTAGTTTCCACTCAGAAATAGCAAGAGCATCTTGAAAATGGTTAGGAATGCTAACAGAGGAAATATTGGACACAAACGCTCTATATGAGGATGACAAATGAGAGTATGATACAAACTGTGAGATAGGATGTTGAGTACAAGATCTCACACCCTTCCTCTTGGCAATAGGAACATCAAGATCAATTAGGAACATCAAGATCAATGGACTCAAGAGATTCAAAGTTACCTAGACTCTCATCAGAAGCAGGAGATGGCAGTGGAGTAGCAGAAGCGGTCCCTTGTATCTAGTTAACTTGTTGTCTGTCTATGTCCCGGACATAAACATGCCCGTCCTTATTCTTGGTGACAGTGGGTTCTATAATCCCAGTAGAAGAGGGGGGTGCAAGAACAACTGGTTCCACCATAGGAAACATAGTAGAAGAGGGTGGTGCAAGAACAACTGGGTCCACCATAGGAGGCACAAGACTCACTTCACACCAAGGCTCCCCCGGAAATGAGGACGGTGACACCGGAGAGGACAAGAAATAGGACTGGGACTCAAAGAAAGTAACATCCATGGACACAAACCACTTACGAGAAGAAGGGTGGTAATATTTATACCCCTTTTGAGTAGGAGAGTAACCAAGGAAAACACACTTGAGGGAGCGAGGGTCCAACTTACCACGAGAGGGAGAGTGATTATGCACAAATCAGACACAACCAAATATTTTGGGAGGAATAGAAAACAAGGACTGAGAACCTAGGAGGACGTGAAGAGGAGCCTGTTTGTGCAAGACCTGGGTAGGGAGACGATTAATAAGATGGGCAGCGGTGAGAACAGCGTTGCCCCAATAGGGCCGAGGCTCATTCATAGAAAAACACATGCACCAAGCCATGTCAAAAAGATGCCGATTCTTGCGTTCCGCCACCCCATTTTGTTGAGGGGTATTGGTGCAAGAGGTCTGATGGATAATGCCATGAGTAGAGAAATATTGTCCTAACCCAGAATCTATGTATTCCCCGCCATTGTCAGAACGAAATATTTTGACAGGGGCCCCAAACTGAGTACAAATCATCTTATGAAAAGTGCGAAACACAGAGAACACCTCACTTTTATCTTTCATGAGATACACCCAAGTAGCACGAGAAAAATCATCAATAAATGTAACAAACCATCGATGATCTTTCACAGACATAACACGAGAGGGACCCCATACATTAGAATGTATTAATGAAAAAGGAACTAAACTTTTATTCAAACTGGGAGCAAAAGAAGCTCTGTGTTGTTTTCCAAGTTGACAAGACTCACAAAGAAAGTCAGACACATGATGATTTGTGAAACCAGAAGGGAATAAATGCTTAAGTAAATGAAATGAAGGATGCCCAAGATGCTGATGCCACAGCCATAAATTAGCGGGGGTAGTAGAAGACGTGGTGGAAGAATGAGCAAGTTTGTCCAGTTGATCTAGGAAGTAGAGACCATTTTCTGCACTACCACTGCCAATCGTCCTCCCCGTGACAAGGTCCTGAAAAAGATAATGATCAGGAAAAAACGTCACACTACAATTCAAATCCTGGGTAAGACGACTCAAGGATAACAGATTAACAGAAAAATTGGGAACATGGAGAACAGAAGATAGATGTATGGTAGGAGTGACTTGGACTAAACCTTTTCCAGAAATGGAAGAAATAGTACTATCTGCAATCCTAACTTTATCCTGACTTGAAGAGGGCTTATAGACAGAGAAAAGATCAGAGGAGCTAGACATATGATCTGAGGCACCAGAATCAATAATCCAAGGCAAAGATTTATGACACTGGAAAACACAAGGAGAAGATGCTAAGTTACCTGAGCGGGCAAAGGAAGAGGAAGCTGTACTGAAAGCAGTAGAAGATCGGCGGTCCAACAATTGGTGCAAAGCATCCTCCAGCTCAGTATCAGAAGCTTGGCCAGCAGAAGCAGAATTAGAATCAAGTGTATCAACGGCACTAGACTGATGAGCCCGGGAATAGGAACCACGTCCTCTAAATTGGCCTGACCGACCTCCTCGAGAACCAGACCGATCACCTCAACCCCCGGATGGAGTCCCATGAAGCTTCCAACACGTCTCACGAGTATGCCGCGGCTTCTTACAATAATCACAGACTACAGACTCCTTAGCAACAGACGGAGGAATAGGAGTCAGGCTGAGGCCATCTCGAGGAGTAAACAATAATGCTGAACGGTCAGTAGAGACAGGGGACATCATAGCAGACCAGCGACTCTCCTCATTCTGTACATAGGCAAATGCCTCCTGAAGTGAAGGAAGAGTGTCCATACTCAGAACTCGACCCCTAACTGGATCATACTCCACATTTAGGCCAGCCATAAATTTAAAGACCCGTTCCCGTGCGATGAACTTCTTGTACCCGATAGAATCAGTAGGGCAAATGGGCTTATAGTCTTCCAGGTGGTCAAGACGTTTCCAGCCGTTGGTGAGGAAAGTGAAGTACTGAAGAACAATCTGCTCCCCCTAAAGAGAGCTCTCAATAGAGCGGCGCAACTCAAATGCATGTGAAAAATTCCTTTTGCAGGAATAGGTGACAGCCACAGCATCCCAAATGTCCTGGGCAGTCTCCATAGACAAGTAGCCCTCACTAAGTTCTGGAACCATCGAATGGATAAGCCAACTCATAATTAAAGAGTTGGTAATCTCTCATTGGTCATAACTTGAGTCAGTGGTACTAGGTGCCTGTATCCTGCCATCAACATACTCCATCTTCCCTCTGCTCTTCAAAAACATAGTCAAATTTTGAGACCATGCTAGGTAGTTCTGACCATTAAATAGAGAGGTGGTGATTTTCAGACTTGGGTTGGGGTTCTCAGTCATAGTAGTGGGTATAATGGGACTCTCACTCCTCGGTGTTTGAGAAGAAGGGGACACACTGGTGGAATCTGTCATGGATACAATACTACCGAACCTGCAACAAAACTAGTGGCAATCACAAACCCGGAAGGTGGTAGTGAGAGAACAGGCACAATGACCACTATAAAGACATAACAAAATTAAGAAACCATTTTTATTTTGTTTTTGTTTTTTTTTGTTTTTATATATATATATATATTTATTGATTTATTTATGTATACATGTATTGGTACGGTGTGATATATATATTTATATATACCAGGCTATATTAGGATATATATATTTATATATACTAGGGTGTGATACAAAAGAAAGGCTATATCATACCAACCAGTGGACGAGTGAGAGTATATTAGAGATCGACGATTTAAGGTGACGAAGGTGAGCGATTTAGCCGAGGCGATGAGAGCGATGAAGACGAGCGACAAACGGCTGGAGGAGATCGACGAGCTGAGGAGCTGAGACGAAGACGAAGCAAATGATCCACCGGCTGATGAAGACGAAGCAGAGTGACGACGGCGACTGAAGATCGACCTAGCAGATGATCCAACTAGGTACATTTCGAACCCTAACCCTAGAGGTGTAGCTCTGATACCATGAAGCTTGGGTAACCAGCTTAGGGTATGATAGAATATCACCACCTATTTATAAATGAAGATTAGGGTTTTACAAGAGAGACAATTACAAGATGAGCCCTGAGGGCATAGAATGATTACAGACCCTAGTGCAACTTTCGGCTAATATAATATGCTAACACTTTCGGCTAATATAATATGCTAACAAGTAATACTTCAAAACAGTCAAATAATCCATCCAGAAGAATGGATGTAGTCATCATAAAAAATATGAATCAGTAAGATTTGAGTTCAATGAGAATCCAACTTCTTACAATAAAAAAAGAAAAACTTAGTAGTAAATCCAATCTAAATAAGGTATAAAGTACTAGGTTCAGTTTAATTTTTTTTTCTTTCGTTGGTGAGACGTTTACCCTTTGTGAAATAATTTAACGAAAAATCCTTTTATTGTTGGGAAATTTTAATTACATCACAAGTTTAACTCCTTACACACTTAAAATCTTTTTTTTATTATTTATAATTTCTATAATTCCTTTGTTACCCACATCCCTAACCTTCCTCCATCTCCTTACACTTAAAACCTAAAAACTCTAACCCTAATATCCATTTTCATTCTCTCTCTCTCTCTCTCTCTCTCTCTCTTCACTGCCATTGCCATTAGCTGTCACCACTGTCATCACCGTTAGCTGTCACTGTCGCAATGGTTATGGGAGAAGGGGAAAGGTTTTGTAGTAGAAAGAGAAGGATCAAAAGAATGGTCACCGGTGGGTTATTGTCGGTATAAGCGGTGGTCGGCGGAGTGGCAGTGCCAGTCATGGACCGGTGGAGGTGGTTCAGCACAAGAAGATCAACCATACGTTTAAAAAAATACTGAACTAACCAAAAGAATCAAATTTAATCGACACTTTTGGTTAGATGGATTTTGTCGAAGTTCTAAATAGGATCTGTTGCTAAGAAAATCATACATGATATTTTCCATTTGTCAATTTGAACTGGAAACCAGTTGATTGGTATATTTACCATTCATTTTTAGGAGAGAAAGGAGATGGAAATGGGTGTTAGGGTTAGGGTTTTTAAGTTTTAGGTGTAAGGAAAAGGAGGAAGGTTAGGATGAGAGTAATAAAAGAATTATAAAAATTATAGAATAATAAAATAATTTTTTTATTTTATTTTGAGGTTGTAAGGAGTTAAATTAATGGTATAAGTAGAAGTTCCCCTTATTATTTTGGGACAATGTTTATTTTCAATTTTATTTCTTAATTTATCTGTTGGCCTTTTTTTTTATCTGTTTGACTTTTTTTGACTATTTGTTCAAATTTACATCTATTTGTTCAAATTATTGTTCAATTTTTTTGGCTATCTGTTTAAATTTTTTAACTATTTGTTCAATTTTTTCCCTCTTATTTGTATAAATATCTATCCAAATTTTATTTTCTATGCAATTTTTTTTCTCTTATCTAATCAAATATCTATCCGAGTTTTATTATCTATTCAATTTTAACAAATTTTATCTGTTGAAATTCAAATATGTTTATATGTTTAAACTCTATCTATTTATATATATATTTTCAATCTTTTTCATTATCATCATCATCATTATCATCAACAACTATTACTATTTCTATTATACAACAAAATAAAAATAAAAAATACACACAGATCACACAATAAGGACATATTAAATAGATAAAAATGTACAACTTTAGATTCCACAGTCCTTCAAGTCCAATTTCTTCAAGAGCACCACTCGTAGTGGCCAAATCACCATCTCTGGCCTCTTCCAGCGTAAAGGTGACCTCAGTAATGTTGATTGCTACAACTATGTGAGTAAGCTACTAGAATCCAACTCTTGGATTGCTACATGCTCTGCGAAGTTGTTGGCTTTGTTTAAATCTTTGATTTGGAGACAATTTACAAGACTTGTAGTTTTCTGTGGTGGCGGTGTCATTGTTGATCACGCTTTCATCGATGATGATGAAGACCACAACGACAAGCTTCTTCTATGGCGATGGATCTGGATCTTGGAACCACCGAGGGTGGCTGATGACAAAGACACGATAGAGGAGAAGAAAGAAGATGAGGGTTTGAAGAGGGACCGATAGAGATGAAGAATAAAGAAGAGAAGAGAGAAGAGGTTAGTGAAAGAGATAAGAGGCTAGGGTTTGAAGAGAGAGAGAAAGAGAGGGGTTTTAAGAAGGATTTGGATTTGGATCTGGATCTTGGAACGACCAAGGGTAGCCGATGACAATGACGCCTCGGCGGTGAAGGAGAATAAGAAGGAAGAAGATAAGGGTTTAAAGAGGAATCAGGATCCTCGGCTTCCTTTTTTGCGGCCCTTCCTGGTCCTCTCGCCAAAACAATGTCGTTTTGGTTAATTTTTTTTTATTTTTTTTCTCCCATAAAATTTGAGTTTCCTGCTTTTTTCACTTTCACCATCCTCTATTAGAAGCTCATATGTTCTGTTCAGCCCTAACAGGTAGACAGAGACGAGAGAGAGAGAGAGAGAGAGAGAGAGAGAGAGAGAGAGAGAGAGAGATGGTAGACGAAGAGAGAGAAAGAGAGAGAGAGGTATAGATAAACGAACTGAGAGAGATGGTGGAGGGGCTCGACGGCGACGGTGAAGGATGAAGGATGGCGGAGAGAGGAGATAGGGATGGCGAAGGACAGAGGATGGCGGAGGGACGCAACGCGACGACAAGGCGAGATTGTGGCCATGCCGAGTTCCATTTCATCATTTCAGATTTTCTTACTGATATATACATATGTACGTATATGACCAGGTCTTTCTATTGTGAAATTCCTAATTTTTGTATGTGAAATTCCTAATTTTTGTATCTGAAATTTTGAAAATTTTTGAAATGAATAAAATGTCTGTGTTGTCTGCTTTGAAATTTCTGTTGTAATTGTATGTGTGGTTTAGTATGTTTGACCTCAAGAATTAAAGGACGGATCATTAGTGTGTTTAGTAGTTTTCTTTGAAAACCAATTAAAGGCGAGTTTGAAGAGATGACACCCAAAACTGGTAGAAAAATAGTTATTAGTGTGTTTGGTGACTGTCAATCCTGATGGCACCACATATCGCAAGGTCTCTCTCTCTCTCTCTATATATATATATGTCTGTATACAATTTTCCTAAATTGACAAGCTATGTGTCCATTTCTGTGTTCTTTGTGATCTGCATTCATGATTCATGACTGGGTATTGCTTGATTTTAGTTAGATCTACACATCTGGATAGTGGGTTTTCCATTTCTTAATCAAAATTGTTATTCTTTATCAACCATTTTTTTGTGGATTGAATGTTAATTATGGAAATCAATGCGTGCCATGCTGACCTCTTTTGGGGTTTTGCTTTTGTTGCTTTTTTGGTTGTTGTTCCCTTCTTTCTCTTGAGGTTTTTGGGTTTGTGTCCGTGTTGGTGGAGGGTGTGTTTAAATTATGATTATAATTCTTTTTGATTTCTTATTTTTAGCTCTTTTGAAAGAATGTTAATTGCTTTCTTATCAGCTTATTTCTTATATTTCTTTTTTTATCTTTGGAAACTTTGGCGATTGATGGGAATTAGCTTAATTTGTGATGATCATTGCTCTAAATCTCCTTTTGTTGGTTGAGAAGGCATGTTTTAATATCAACAATGCTACAAACACAGAAACCAAACACTACTAGGACAGAAAGCACATAAATGGATAAAATTTTACAAAATTTATTTGTAGGCCCACTTCTCAAAAATCCTATCCATCACTTTGTTTTGTGTCTTTGATTTTTTTGGTTTCTATATATACATTGTTAAGTTTGTCTCTCTTGAAGCAGCCAAAGCTTTTCATTTTACTGTATGATAAGCTCTCATTTTAATGTCTTCGGATCACATAGAAACACACACGCACACAACTTGTATTGCTAAGTTTGATCATTAGTATGTTTAGTAGTTTGCTTTGAAAAACAATGAGTTGCAAAGTGTGTAGCCTTTTTTTTTTTGTTTGCTTGGCAGCTGGAATATTGTTGTCCTATTTCCCAAAGATGAAATTTATATCCCAAGCCTACTTACTTTGATTACATTATTCAATTGGTGTTTATGTTATTTTTATTTTTTTAATTATTTGTATAGTACTAAACTATAGGTAATGAAAGAAAATAATGTTGTCGATGAGTTGGCTAGTTGTGGTTGAAAGTCGAAATTGGGCATGTCATTTGACTCTGAACAAGCTGCACATGACTTTTACAATAACTATGGTAGAAATGTGGGCTTTAGTATTAGGAAGGCGTATGCACACAAGAACAAACAAACTAAGGAAATAACTTCACGGACTTTTGTATGTTACAAAGAGGGAACTCGGGGTATTGACAAGCAAGATCCACTAGTAAAATTTCTGAGACAAGAGGTGAGATGTGGTTGTGGTGCCTGATTGAGTATGAAGTTAGATAGAAATTTAGGAAAATATATTGCAATTGATTTTGTTGAACATCATAATCATGACCTTGTGCCTCAAGAGTGCATTCATATGTTGCCATCCCAAAGAAAAATATCTACCACCCAAGCAATTGAAGTAGAATTGGCTTCAGAATTTGGAATTCCTCTTAGGTCTGCTTATGAGCTATTTGGTAGGGAATCTGGTGGAAGAGCATCACTTGGCTTCACCAAATTGGACTAAAAAAATTACTTGAGATCGAAGAGACAAAAAGATTTGGAATATGGAGAAATTGGTAGTGTGTTGCAGTACTTTTGTAAGAAAACTGTGAAAAATCCATCATTTTATTATGCAGTCCAATTAGATTGTAAAGAGTAGATAAGTAATATATTTTGGGCCGATGCTCAAATGATAATGGACTATCCTCAATTTGGTGATGTAGTGACCTTTGACACTACTTACAAAGTAAATAATGAGCATAGACCTTTTGGGATCTTTGTTGGATTTAATCATCATCGAGAAACAATTATATTTGGTGCATCATTGATGTATGATGAGACTGCTGAATCATTCACATGGTTGTTTTAGATTTTTTTGGAGGCAATGTCAAACAAAGCTCCAATAACTGTTTTCACAGATCAAGATGCTTCGATGGCTAAGGCTATTTCAATTGTCATGCCTAATACAAACCGCCGACTTTGCACATGGCATTTGATGCAAAATACTGTGAAGCATGTAAGTTCTCTTTTTGGAGATGTAGGGGTGAAGGGTGTGTTTTCAAAATTTATGCATGAAATTGATGATGAAGAAGAATTCAGAATACAATGGGACCAAATGCTTGATAGGTATGTGTAGACACCCCATTTTTGACCGACCTTAAGACTCAGACGTCACCAGTTGAGCGCTCGGTGATATTGCATACTGTGCTTGTTCAGAAGTCCCAGAGTCACGGCCACGCGTGCCGCCTCGGACTTAAACCATCTTCTACCTTGTCTCGGTTTGCGAACCAGGCTCGGTTTTCTCTGTTTTCTCTCCTGAGGGAAGGGAGTGGTCCCATAGACTATCCCCCGGTGGCCGTGAGCTACGTTTCGTGGCCGTAGGCCATTTTGCCCATTTCGGGACCCGGTTCCCGGTTTTCGGAGCCGTCAGGCCGTGTGCCTCGGCTCGGAACCGCCCAACCATCTCCGAGTTCTCCGGTTTTTGGCATGTGCCTCTGTTTTAGTGTTCAGGACACTGGGGCCCTGATGCCCACTTCGGCCGAACACCACTTAGGTGCGGCGACCCATTTTTCGGGACCCCAAACCGGTTTTGGTCCCGAGCATTCATCGGCCTTCTCCGGTTTTTGGCGGAGACCTCTTTTAATATTTCGAGGAACCTGGGGCCCCGATGCCCACTTCGCGTGGTCAGATGCCACTTTCGGTGCTCATAAGCGGTTTCGGGACCCCAAACCGGTTTTGGTCCCGAGCATTCATTTCGCATCCATCTTCTCGGTTTTGGCGGTACCTCTGTTTTGTCATTCCAGAGGACACGGGGTCGCAGATACCCACTTGCCGAACACCACTTCCCATGACCATTTTCGGATCCCGATTTGCTCGGTTTTGGCCGAACGTTCATTTCTCATTAGTTTTTGTTCAAACTTGGCGGTACCTCTGTTTCAACATCAGGAAGATCACTGGGGGGTGGGAGGCCAGCAATTATCCCAGATAACCAGTTTCGCTCCTCCGGAGCCCGTTTTGCTCACTTCCGGGCCAATGTTGAACACCTTGGGGGTATTTTCTTCCAACCAAAGTTACATATCTGTGATCAGGACATCTGGGAGGACCTTTGTATCTTGGTCGGCGAAATTATGGAGTTCATTTTTGGGCCTCTCCTTCAAGCTCTATGTTGTGGCTCCTGCTTCAGTGTTGCCCAATTCCAACCTTGGAACCTTGTTCCACACATCTGGGAGGACCCTTTGGCATGGTGGTCGGGCAGAAATGGTGCATTTCATTTTGGGCCTCTCTTCAAGTTCTATGTTGTGACTTCGGTTCGGTGTTGCGATTCCAACCACAGGGCCTTATCCTACACACTTGGGAGGACACTCTTGTATGGTGGTCGGCCGAAATTTTGAAGTTGGTTTTTTGAGGTGGCTGGCCGGCCATGGGAGGTGGGTGGCCCGCCACCTTGGGCAAAACTACCTGGCCGGCCCAGTTCTTGCTTTCGGCTGTCCCGTTTGTCAGGATATCTTCCAACATATCCGGGCATCAGGGGATATTTCGGAGGGAAAGATTGGGTGCTTTCCTCCCTTTACACCCCATTTCTTGCCTATTTGAAGGCCCTCCCTCTTCAAGGTTGGAAAAACTTGTCTCAAGATCACCCTCCAAAATCCTCCATTTCCAAAGCTTTAAACTCCAAAAAGCTTCAAGTGTCAAGGCCATTCCTTCATCAACACCTAGCCTCACCTTCCTTACTACCATTCCAGCAGCTAGGGAGTGAATTCCAGAGGTTGAGAAGCTACAAATCGAGCCAAGAATCAAAGAAAGACAAGTCTTCAAGGGTAAGTCCTCAAAACCAACTTTTAGGGCTTTTCTTGATTCATTTCTATACTCTATTTGGCTGAGAATTAGGCTCAGACCCCTACTGCTTTTGTGCTTTTTTGAGCCCTCTACAACTTTGTAGAAGGGCTCAACTTCATTTGGTGTCTCCATGACACACTTCCTTCAATATCCATCTTGTATGTCACCAATTTGCATGCTAGTTTTAGCCTATTTGCATTTGTTTTTGGGGCTCCGACCCTACTGGTTTTATGCTTATTTTGAGCCCCTCTACAACATTGTAGAAGGGCTCAACCTCTTGGCCATTCTATATACCACCTCTCTTGGAAATTCACTTTAGGCCCTAATTCTTGCATGCTTTGTTAGGCTTACTTGGCTCCGGATTTCAGCCTTCATCAGGCTTAGAAATAGTCTTGTTTTTGTCTCCTTTTCATGTTATGTTGAGGGCCTTAAGCCATTTGGTGTATATTTTTGGTACTTCCTTTGAAATCCATCAAATTTACCGTATTCTTGCATGTTTTGTAGCCTCTTGTGCTTTTGGTTTTGGCCTTTGGTCAGAACTGAAAGGGGTCTTATTTTGACCCCCTTTACATGTTTCATGAAGAAAAGTTTGCTGTTTGGTGCATGGTTTGGCAAGTCTCATAATATAGCCCATTTTGAGCCTATTTTGCATGGAATTTCTAGCATGTTTTTATTCTGATTTTGGGGTTTCCATAAACTGAATATGTGCATATTTTTGGCCCTTCTTTAAAGTTGTAGAACTGAGTTTTTGGGTTTGAGCATTGTAGATATCACTTGCTTTGTAATTCCCCCCTTTTACCGTATTTTTGCATGCTAATGTTGCCATACCTGTGCTATTAATTTGGCCATGTTTTGTACTGAAAAAATTCCATATTTGGGACTGCCTTGCTACTGTTCTTGCTGCCATGATCATATCTTGCATGCATAGCATGGCTATAGGCCATTTCGGGGCTTAATTTCACACTTTCGGGATGAATGCATGCTTCGGGCGTCATTTCGATTTGTTTCGGGGCTGTTTTCCCCTTTATTTAGGTGCTGAAATTCCATTACCATGCTTGCATATCATTTCCCGTGCCATTCGTATCATTTTTGCATTGCCTCGGTTTGCGTGCCAATGGGCACGCACTTCGAGGCACCTCATTCTTATCATTAAAGCCTATGTGAGTGTGGTTGAGGCCCTCTCATGTCGGCGTAAGCCAATTTTCATTTTCATGCTTCTACATCATTGCCTCGATTTGCGTGTCGCGTGGTGCGGCGTTTGGCGACTTTTTTACCCGACGGCCTCTATGTGAGTGGTGAGGCTCTCCCATGTTGGTGTAAGTCCATTTCGGCAGTATGCCATTTCTTTGCACTTCATCATCGCCTCGGTTTTGCGCGCTTTGTGTACCGCGCGCACTTCGGCACTTCGGTTTTATCCGATTTTCATCCTTCATCATCGCCTCGGTTTGCGCGCCAGGCACTTCGAGGCACTTCGTTTATCCGATTTTCATCGCCATCATCGCCTCGGTTTTGCGCCAGGCACGCGCTTCGAGGCACATTTATCCGATTTTCATCCTTCAACATCGCCTCGGTTTGCGCGCTGTGGCACGCACTTCGAGGCACGCCGATTTTATCCGACTTTTCATTCTTTCATCATCGCCTCGATTTGCGGCGCTCAGGCACGCGCCGAGGCACCGGTTTATCCGACTTTTCATCCTTCATCGTCGCCTCGGTTAGCGCCCCTGTGGGCACGCACTACGAGACACTTCGGTGTTAGCCGTCTTTTCATTCTTTCATCATCACCTCGATTCGCGCGCCTGTGGGCACGCGTGTCGAGGCACTTCGGTTTTTTCCGGTTTTCATCCTCCTTCATCGCCTCGGTTTGCGGCGCTACCAGGCACGCACTTCGGTTTTATCCGATTTTCATCTTTCATCATCGCCTCGGTTTATGCGTGCCAGGCACGCACTTCGAGGCACTCCGGTTTTATCCGATTTTCATCCTTCATCATCGCCTCGGTTTGCGCGCCTGTGGGCACGCACTTCGAGGCACTTCGGTTTTATCCGATTTTCATCCTTCATCGTCGCCTCGGTTTGCGCGCCTGTGGGCACGCACTTCGAGGCACTTCGGTTTTAACCGACTTTTCATCCTTTATCATCGCCTCGGTTTGCGCGCTACCAGGCACGCACTTCGAGGCACCGGTTTTATCCGATTTTCATCTTTCATCATCGCCTCGGTTTGCGCGCCTGTGGACACGCACTTCGAGGCACTTCGGTTTTATCCGATTTTCATCCTTCATCATCGCCTCGGTTTGCGCGCCTGTGGGCACGCACTTCGAGGCACTTCGGTTTTATCCGACTTTTCATCCTTCATCATCGCCTCGGTTTGCGCGCCTGTGGGCACGCACTTCGAGGCACTTCGGTTTTATCCGATTTTCATCCTTCATCATCGCCTCGGTTTGCGCGCCTGTGGGCACGCACTTCGAGGCACTTCGGTTTTATCCGACTTTTCATCCTTCATCATCGCCTCGGTTTGCGCGCCTGTGGGCACGCACTTCGAGGCACTTCGGTTTTATCCGACTTTTCATTCTTTCATCATCGCCTCGATTTGCGCGCCTGTGGGCACGCGTTTCGAGGCACTTCGGTTTTATCCGACTTTTCATCCTTCATCATCGCCTCGGTTTGCGCGCCTGTGGGCACGCACTTCGAGGCACTTCGGTTTTATCCGACTTTTCATTCTTTCATCATCGCCTCGATTTGCGCGCCTGTGGGCACGCGTTTCGAGGCACTTCGGTTTTATCCGGTTTTCATCCTTCATCATCGCCTCGGTTTGCGCGCCTGTGGGCACGCACTTCGAGGCACTTCGGTTTTATCCGATTTTCATCTTTCATCATCGCCTCGGTTTTGCTACCAGGCACGCACTTCGAGGCACCGGTTTTATCCGATTTTCATCTTCGATCGCCTCGGTTTGCGTGCGTGGGCACGCATTTCGAGGCATCCCATTTTCAGCATTCATGTGTATTCATCCAAATATTGAGTTGTGCACCGCTCCTCGGCCATCATGCATCGATATGCGTGATTGGTGGCGCGAGGATCGAGACATGCATATATTTGTGAAATACCTGCTATGCCCTTCCCGCTCTCCGTTGCAAAAATGAAGAATTATCGACTTTCGGAATCTGGCACGCAATTCGAGGAAAACTGCAAACAGAGGCTAATCAGGGCATCCCAGTGGATTTCTGCGCCAAGCAGCCCAGCATATACTATTCACCAGAAGCGAGGCAGTCCCTGGCTTGCACGCCAGTTTCAATTCTTTTGTAATTAATTTGTTAATTAATTAGAATTTGTATTATTTCGGACTGTATATTCTTTTATTCGGGTCTGTATTATTATTTATTCGGACCCTCTGCGCGAGGGCAATAAATGTAATAAGGGTGTGTGAGTGTGATGTATGTCTTCCAACCCCCATTTCTTTCTCCCTTTTATTTACCCGCTTTGAATGGTTAGATATAGGGCATATTTCAATTAGCATACAGTATGACAGCATGTTTGCATCATTCATCTGTATTGCATGCATCGGGCTCGGCACATCATACAAACTGCATTGTATTTCAATTCTAAGTTGAATACATGTTAGCTGTAGCATCATCATATGCCATGTTTAGAATAGCCGAGCCTGCTATAGTTGCATTTTGTATGTGTTACATTAGGCATTTCAGTATACTTAGGATCATGCATGATTTCTAACGAGTTTCTGTTTTGGCTGGGAGTACTCGGTAAGTTTTATGCTTTAGCATCCTTGCATGTGTGTGAGTGTTGCCATGATAGCATGCTTGCCATGAGGCTAACTGCTTATATGATATAACTGCCTTGAATGCCTGTGGGTGGAGGTTGAGTTATCTGAATTGGAGCAATTCATCGACTGTTTGTTTTAAGCCCACTAGATTGTGGCAAAATCACTGTTTTCTAAGCCCACCCGAGGGTGGCAAATCCGCATTTTAGCCTACTTGCGAGTAGCACCATCAAACCATTTTCAAACAAACAAACATGAAATGTTTTGTTCCAATTCAGACGGCCCAGTCTATACTTGTTTGCTGCGAGCATCACATAGTAATCCTAGGCTAATAATCGGAATAAGAGCATACAATGTTTTCAAAATCGATATCATGGTTAGTAGAGGTCTTTTGACCCATGAGGGGTGCTCACGATGTGACCTTCCCTAATCGTACCCAAGTTCCCGAGAGCCAACTTTGGTGATGAGCGGACACGTGGCCTTTCAGACCGAGTCGTGGTTTCCTAAATTTCCCATTTTAAAATATTTAGGTGGCGACTCTGTTATCTGGCAAAGCAGTCCATGTTTGGCACTTCTTTCAAAAAATCTGTTTTCCTTCAAAACGATTTGCCGGATTTGGACTCTTTGGTTCAGATTTAGAACCGCAACACAAAATCGAGTCCGAGCTGTAGCGAGGTCCCCCGCGGGCGTTGTTACAGTATGATGCGCGCAACAATCATTGGTTGGAGCAAACTTTTGGTGTGAAGGAGAAATAGTGTCACGACCCAAACCCGGCCCTATGGGTTTAGCACCGTAACCGGCCAGTAATCCGAGATTACCGAAGGCCTGCTGATTAGTAATACAGTAAAACAGAGTACAGGGCCTGGCGGAAGCCAATACAGTAATTAAACAATGTCCAATGAGCTGTGACAGTCTGTATGCAAAAAGATTTTCCATACATATGCATTCAACAGTCGGTACAGTACAGTACAATCGATACAATATTTACAGTCATTCGGTACAGGGACTCAATCCCCACTTGACTTTACAGTAAACATTCAGTTAAACAACAGTAAGACAGTATAGTAGGGGAAGTACTAAAACACCCCTAAGCCTTGGCATTAGGCTCGGAACCTCGCGGTGAGGCACATAGGCTGGCTTGACAAAACTGGAGTAACCCTGACGCTTCTAGCCGCAGTCTGGTGCTTGTACACCTACATATATATATGAGCAGTGAGCTAAAGCCCAGTGAATAACGTAATGCATAAAGGGTTAAAAATGAATGTCCTTTCAGTATATTGAAAAACGATCATTTCAATCAGTTTATCAGTCATTCAGTTTGTGGCTCATGTTTCAGGCCATAACAGTTATTGATCAACAAAGGATATGTGGTACATCCATTGGCATTCAAGATGATGAGCGATGCGGTTCCAAACTTGGCAACCGATTCGATTAGACAAGTCCACCCGTTCATAGACCGTCGGTAGCAACTATTTGTCAAACGGTAGCGAGAATAGAAGCGAGGGTGCCAAGGATGCCACAAGACATTCGAAAAATAGGACATTCATTGATCGGTAAATAGTTCGATTCAATGTGAACATATATATGGTACATCCATAAGCAAAAGCGATGCGAAACAAGAGGTCTAAAAGACCGAACAGTTATTGGTGGCCAACCAATCAGTAAACAGTACTGGTTCCAACAAGGGAACTGACAGAGATCTCGAATAAAGATGTGGATTCAAGTGGTGGCTCCCACTGAAGCACTTAGTTCCGTAGATTCTAGAGGTGGCTCGATCAGGTAGCACTTTGCTCCGTGTCGATGCGATTGCATAAAGGTAATGCTAAGGATGCCACAATATAGTTGATTCAATAACAGCTTTGATTCAATAAGCAATTGGCGTCAAGAGACGATTCAAGAAGGTTCAATAAGCGATTCAATACGTAAAATTCAGAAGATAGTCATTTTGGAACATATCTTTATACAGTTGTTACTCACAGAGTTCTGGGCTACAGTAAGCTAGAGCGTCCTCGGTAAGCCAACCCTACACAGTACACATGATGAACACACACTAAGCTATACGGTTGGGAAAGATCAATAACTTAATCCCTAATTGCCTCGGTGTGTTCTACATCTATATCCTCATTAAGATGTCTTAAACTAGGCCTAAGAATGCCTAGAATGGGATGAGGATGCAAAAATACAGTTGGAAGGCATTTTTCAAAAGTTGCTGAAAATGAGAGCCTCGCTCGAGCGAGCCTTCCTTCGCCGGCGAGCTTCCAAAATCAGGCTTTCGCTCGGCGAACAATCCTTCGCCGGCGGTCGATGAAACGATAAAAATATCGATGCTCGATTTTACGCGATACCACGCTTCGATGCTCGCTCGAGCGAGCCTGAATAAAGGTTCTCGCTCGGCGAGAATCCTTCGCCGGCGAGGAAGCAAAATCTGAATTTCAGATTTGTCTTCCAAGTTCGAACCAAGCATTCTACCATCAAAAACTCAACCTCTTGGGCCCAAATTCTGGGAAAACATTTCAAACTCATAGTACAACAAGTTTTAAAGCTCAATTTGTGAATTCAAGCCCCAAAGGTTAGTCAATTAAATCCAACATTCAAACCCATTTTCAAGAAAAAATGTCAAAACATGCAATGCATGCTCTTTAAACCAAAATCAAGCTTCAATTCTTGTCCTAATGGACTCATTTCTTCAAGAACATGATGAAATCATGGTTTTAAACATAAACATGTACATGCATGTAAGATTTCTATGAAATCAAACCTCCAAACTCAACAATATATACATGCATGCATGCTAGAAGCTACAATTCAACATTATAAACCATGTCTTGGCTCTAAACTTTAATAATCCTCTAGACCATGCAAGGAGTGATCCAATTCATAAACAAGAAGGTAATTACTCTACCTTAGATCCTCAATTACAAGTGTAGAAGTTCAATCATGCAAGAATCCTTCCAATCTTCTCAATTTCCAAGCCTTACAAGATGAATTCACTCTAGTCCCTCACTCTCTCTTTCTAGAATCGGTTGAGTGCAAGGAATGGGAGAAGAAATGTTTGATTTAGTGCATAAAGGCTCAATATAAGTGATTAAACAAAAGATCCACTCAACATGGTAATTTGGTAATTAAGGCCAAGTTTGCAATTAACTCGTTTTAATCTAATTTAATCATTCCTAATCAATTTTCAGATAATTATACCATTAAATCACATAAATTTCGGTGATCGTAAAACACTAAATCATTTCCGATTCGGCCGCCGATAAGGCCTTCAATTTGCAGTTTTAAACGTAAATACGAACAGATAAATAATCAATCAATTCGGGTTTAGTTAGTTCCAGTTTTCAATCAGTCTATTCAGTATTTCAGTCAGTCCAATTACCAATCATTATCAGTCTCAATTAACAGTAGTCAGTACTCAATCAGTCATTAATCGGTAAACGGTACGGGGTTGTTACAGTCTCCCCTCCTTATAAAGAGTTTAGTCCTCTAAACTCGAGTTAACATATAACAACAGAAATGATGCCTATCATAAAGGAAATTTTCACTCTATAACAGGAGTATAATCATTTTCATAAACAAGTACATGACCCATTCCCAATCTTAGCAATGCACAGTAACAAAATCAGAAATCACGTGTAGGGATTTGGGTTCATATTAAAACAGAATCTTATGCACATTCAATTTTCAGCCAAAGACAGATTCGGATACATGTTCATTTTCATATTCTTGTTCAGATGCACAATTCTTGCACTAAGCATATGCAGTGCATTCATTAGTACTACTAGAGCAGTTACAAAACATATACAATGCAAAGTCTGATGTAAAGCGATTCTGATGTAAAGATACAATTATGGAACAGATACAGTTACGTGATGGTTATGAATAATCAGTTCCATAACGGAATCCCGCAACCGAGTAACAGAACAGACAGATATACGTTCCATAAAGGAACTTCCGATACCGGGCAGCTAACACATATTACGAATACCAAGAGTCACGAATACTTATTAGAGATTGAGCAGTCATTCTATATACCACATATAGCATTTCAGAAACAAAATTTATTTCGTGACACGGAACATGAATGCGATCGACAAGAGTATATAGCGAATCTGAGTAGTAGTAGCGATCAAGACAAAGGACAATACAAAGAACGGTAGCGAATAATACAAAGAATAAAGATAGTAGTATTCGCACTACTTATATCAAATACTTATCGAGTTCTGATTTGCCTTTGGTTTCAGTTTCATAAGTAATTTCCCCCGTTAAGTTACAGAGATTCGATTCATTCAATTTCGAGTCTTTCATTCAGTCTTTGTTCAATTCGGTTCTCAGTCCAGTAACCCATCACAGTCAGTCCAGTTCATTTGGCAGTTATCGGGAACCTAAGGCGATTTTTTTTTGTACGTTACTCCCATGGCAGTAGGCAGAATTCGGAGGTAAGCATCCATTTACCAGCCATCAGTTCCAGTCCCCACAAATTCAGTTATATCGCATGGCAATGCGAAAGCAGTTATACAGATTACATATACTTCGACGATGAGTTATCAATCAAAACCGATGCATTGTCAACAGATCCCATCAGTTCTGAAGTACAGTAATCACCAAGACAATCATTTCCCAGTCAAACAAGTTCATGGTCGGAACGGTAATACCGGGTAAGTAAGCACCTGGCATGTACCCAGTTTCCCTACATTGCAAGCAATAAGGTAATAATTATCAATAAGAGTTTTCTCAAGTCAATTTGATGAAAGTTCGGCTAGGTCATTTCGGATGCAAGTTACGTCCAATCATATCAAGTAAAAGTTCGGCGTAAGCATCGAACATAAGCTCCATCTGTTTACACAATTTGTCTGAGTTCATCATTTGTCAAACTTACATCCGAGTTCGGTACCATTACAGTTCATATCAAAGCAGTACAGATCATACACAATATGCTCCCCTCCCAATAAGTTTACGGGCAATGCTCAGGCACACAGTTCTTCATATCGAGAGGTAAGCATCACAGTCAATATAATAGTTTTCCAAATAAATCTTTCATAAAGGCTCCCGGTACACAGTAATATATCACACAAGGTTCTTGGTGACACATAATAGTGAGTTATCATACGAGGGTTCCAGATCAGTCATATAGTCATTAAACCATAAACTCACAGGTCAACTCAAACAGTTATGTCAATTTTCCACAAACCCGGTTCACAGTCTAGAGTTTATCACTTGGGATCTTTATTCAGTCACGCAGTTACAGAGTCATAGTCCCAAGGGTTAACTCATCATACGAATCCATCAATCATTCCGAGTAAGGGTACAGTCATATATATGCATATTCAGAATCTACTAATAGTCCTAATACAGATTTCACAAGTTCAGTGTACAATGTAAAACAGTTCCTCCAGATACAATAGTTAAGGTAATAAATCCGAAGTCTACTCAGTTTAATAACATCCTTAAGCAAAGGTATGCCGATGTGCACATAAGTTCAAACGGCTTTCAGAGCATAGGTAATTGCGAACACGAGGTTTACAGTGTTGTACATATAGTTCGCATCATCAGCAGGTTTCAAGAGATTTCATCAATCACAGTCCATTCCTCTCAGTCTTAACAGTATTACAAGCATGGAACATATATACAGGTATGAGTTCCAAGATCAGTTTCCGTGTAGGCCTTCGTTCACCAATTCATAAGTTCATCTTTACAAGCCAATATGGGTTCTTAATTTCAGCAGTCTCACACACAAACAGATAAGGACACTGGTGGGGTATCCTATTCATTCCCATGGAATTTACCAAGAATTTCTGATTCGAAGCAACGTTGGCCGAACGTGATTCCAATCAGACTTTCGAGGTCTTTCTACAAAGGCATGAGGCTCTATGGTTAACATTTCACAAAATAAGTTTCCTCCATGTCCACAAATTCTCATAGTTTAACAGTTCCGGTATAGTTCAAAAGGTCACATCTGACAGTTCACATTCAGTTGTTACAGTACGGTACAAGGACCTAATTCAGCAAGCTCTCGCTGTTCACAAGTCCTAACAATTCTCAGTATATGGTTCATAATTCCAGTAGTTCAATTAGTTCAGTCGATATGTTCGCAGTCTATACCAAGTTACGGAATATACAACTCCCACACAAACGTTCGTATAAGCAATTTCATCTATCCAAGGTAATACCTGCGCCAGTCATTTCAGTATTCCAAACATTTTCTGGAACTAGGGTCTAGATTTAGGCTCTTTGTTATTCAGTTGAGTCTGTGGGCAAGATTTAGGCCAATGTCCTTCCTGTCCACCTCCAAAATAAGTTTCGGATAAGTGGCGGCGATGCCCCAGTGGTATTTCCCACATACGATCCGATAGGTATATCGGTGTTCACATTACTTCTTGACCTTCATTGGTCAAAGCTATTGCCGAGATTTTCCATTCACGGAGGTCACCGAATTATCCGTCATTTTCACTTTCACATTACTGCTTTCATTCCTTCGTTGATTGACGATGTTAACTTGGATATTTCAATCTTGCCACGTTATCTCGACATTATACTCTATCCAGCCATCTACACACTTAGACGGTTTTAAAACGTCGATTCCAAATACATCTAGGTCACGCCCACCTTGGTTCTTTTATAGTCTTAGCAAGATATCTACCATGTGGGTGCCTATTAGACAAGCTAGGTAAATTTTACCTCACATTCGACATATCTTATCACCTTATTCAGTTGTCCAAGCTCGGGTACTTTCCTATCTCGGATGCATTAGAAAGTATTTTTCAAGAAAACTTCACATATTTTCTACTTTTCAAACCCAAGTCTCAGTTTTCAGTAGTTCGGTACCTCCCAGAAATTCCGGTGGTTCCAGTTTAATTGGGTTTCTGTATCAGTATCATCAATTCATATTCAGTTGGTTCAGGCACGTATGTCTGCCTTTATTCTCTCAGAGTTTCGATTAAGGCCTCAGTCATTCATTCTAGCCTATTACTCCTCAGATTAGAGGTTTCAGTTCTTTCACAATCCTTGCCCTTTCCCTTGTCTACACGCAAATAGGGTGATTATCAATATAGGAAAGGTTCTTATTGACTTCGCAGTTCACTTCATATCGGACGTGCGCACGCTTTCATTTCAGTTCAGGCATGGTCACATGACTCATTACTTTCACACGTTCACATTCTTATAGATTTCCACAGTCAGTATTAACATTAGCATTACATGTTATTCCATTTAACTTCTTTAAGTATGCATATAGGTTTCGTTTCAGTTCACATAAACAGTACAGTAATCATAAACATAAACAGTTGCATACTTAAACAGTTTAACACATTAGCATATAATCAGTCAGTCATAAGCACACACTTTTCAAGTTCATGAGATGCCCTAATTGCTTTTCTAGGACACCCTATAGCTCATTTGGACATGTGTGTGCGGTATAACTCGTGGTAAAGTATCGCTCTGATACCACTCTGTCACGACCCAAACCCGGCCCTATGGGTTTAGCACCGTAACCGGCCAGTAATCCGAGATTACCGAAGGCCTGCTGATTAGTAATACAGTAAAACAGAGTACAGGGCCTGGCGGAAGCCAATACAGTAATTAAACAATGTCCAATGAGCTGTGACAGTCTGTATGCAAAAAGATTTTCCATACATATGCATTCAACGATGCAGACAAGATAAAGACAATCGATACAATATTTACTGATATTGATGCGAGGACTCAATCCCCACTTGACTTTACAGTAAACATTCAGTTAAACAACAGTAAGACAGTATAGTAGGGGAAGTACTAAAACACCCCTAAGCCTTGGCATTAGGCTCGGAACCTCGCGGTGAGGCACATAGGCTGGCTTGACAAAACTGGAGTAACCCTGACGCTTCTAGCCGCAGTCTGGTGCTTGTACACCTACATATATATATGAGCAGTGAGCTAAAGCCCAATGAATAACGTAATGCATAAAGGGTTAAAATGAATGTCCTTTCAAGATATTGAAAACGATCATTTCAATCGGTTTATCGGTCATTCGGGCCAGGCTCATGTTTGAGCCATAACGGTTATTGATCAAACAGTGATATGTGGTACATCCATTGGCATTCAGTACAGTGAACAGTATCGGTTCCAAACTTGGGAACCGATTCGATTAGACAAGTCCACCCGTTCATAGACCGTCGGTAGCAACTATTTGTCAAACGGTAAGAAGAATAGAAAACAAGAGGTGCCAAGGATGCCACAAAGACAGTTCGTAAAATAGGACATTCATTGATCGGTAAATAGTTGATTCAAGAAATCATATATATGGTACATCCATAAGCAAAACGATGCGAAATGAAGAGGTCTAAAAGACCGAACAGCTTATTGGTACAACCAATCAAGAAATGAGTGGTTCCAACAAGGAAGCGACAGAGATCTCGTAATAACGATGTGGATTCAAGAGGTGGCTCCCACTGTAGCACTTAGTTCCGTAGATTCTAGAGGTGGCTCCCAGTGTAGCACTTTGCTCCGTATCAGTAAACAGTCTGTAACAGTAATGCTAAGGATGCCACAATATAGTTCAGTTCAATAACAGTTTGATTCAATAAGCAATTCGCTTCAGTAGACAGTTCAGTAAGCAGTTCAATAAGCAGTTCAATACAGAAAACAGTTCAGAAGATAGTCATTTTGGAACATATCTTTATACAGTTGTTACTCACAGAGTTCTGGGCTACAGTAAGCTAGAGCGTCCTCGGTAAGCCAACCCTACACAGTACACATGATGAACACACACTAAGCTATACGGTTGGGAAAGATCAATAACTTAATCCCTAATTGCCTCGGTGTGTTCTACATCTATATCCTCATTAAGATGTCTTAAACTAGGCCTAAGAATGCCTAGAATGGGATGAGGATGCAAAAATACAGTTGGAAGGCATTTTTCAAAAGTTGCTGAAAATGAGAGCCTCGCTCGAGCGAGCCTTCCTTCGCTCGAGCGAGCTTCCAAAATCAAAGGCTTCGCTCGAGCGAACAATCCTTCGCTCGAGCGGTCTGATGAAACAGTAAAAATACTGGATGCTCGATTTTACAGCGATACCACGCTCGATGCTCGCCGGCGAGCCTGAATAAAGGTTCTCGCTCGGCGAGAATCCTTTCGCCGGCGAGGAAGCAAAATCTGGAATTTCCAGATTTGTCTTCCAAGTTCGAACCAAGCATTCTACCATCAAAAACTCAACCTCTTGGGCCCAAATTCTGGGAAAACATTTCAAACTCATAGTACAACAAGTTTTAAAGCTCAATTTGTGAATTCAAGCCCCAAAGGTTAGTCAATTAAATCCAACATTCAAACCCATTTTCAAGAAAAAATGTCAAAACATGCAATGCATGCTCTTTAAACCAAAATCAAGCTTCAATTCTTGTCCTAATGGACTCATTTCTTCAAGAACATGATGAAATCATGGTTTTAAACATAAACATGTACATGCATGTAAGATTTCTATGAAATCAAACCTCCAAACTCAACAATATATACATGCATGCATGCTAGAAGCTACAATTCAACATTATAAACCATGTCTTGGCTCTAAACTTTAATAATCCTCTAGACCATGCAAGGAGTGATCCAATTCATAAACAAGAAGGTAATTACTCTACCTTAGATCCTCAATTACAAGTGTAGAAGTTCAATCATGCAAGAATCCTTCCAATCTTCTCAATTTCCAAGCCTTACAAGATGAATTCACTCTAGTCCCTCACTCTCTCTTTCTAGAATCGGTTGAGTGCAAGGAATGGGAGAAGAAATGTTTGATTTAGTGCATAAAGGCTCAATATAAGTGATTAAACAAAAGATCCACTCAACATGGTAATTTGGTAATTAAGGCCAAGTTTGCAATTAACTCGTTTTAATCTAATTTAATCATTCCTAATCAATTTTCAGATAATTATACCATTAAATCACATAAATTTCGGTGATCGTAAAACACTAAATCATTTCCGATTCGGCCGCCGATAAGGCCTTCAATTTGCAGTTTTAAACGTAAATACGAACAGATAAATAATCAATCAATTCGGGTTTAGTTAGTTCCAGTTTTCAATCAGTCTATTCAAGATTTGATCGGTCAATTACCAATCATTATCAGTCTCAATTAACAGTAGTCAGTACTCAATCAGTCATTAATTGGTAAACGGTATGGGGTTGTTACAGTCTCCCCTCCTTATAAAGAGTTTAGTCCTCTAAACTCGAGTTAACATATAACAACAGAAATGATGCCTATCATAAAGGAAATTTTCACTCTATAACAGGAGTATAATCATTTTCATAAACAAGTACATGACCCATTCCCAATCTTAGCAATGCACAGTAACAAAATCAGAAATCACGTGTAGGGATTTGGGTTCATATTAAAACAGAATCTTATGCACATTCAATTTTCAGCCAAAGACAGATTCGGATACATGTTCATTTTCATATTCTTGTTCAGATGCACAATTCTTGCACTAAGCATATGCAGTGCATTCATTAGTACTACTAGAGCAGTTACAAAACATATACAATGCAGCACAGATACAGTGCAGAACAGTTACAGTACAGAACAGATACAATTATGGAACAGATACAGTTACGTGATGGTTATGAATAATCAGTTCCATAACGGAATCCCGCAACCGAGTAACAGAACAGACAGATATACGTTCCATAAAGGAACTTCCGATACCGGGCAGCTAACACATATTACGAATACCAAGAGTCACGAATACTTATTAGAGATTGAGCAGTCATTCTATATACCACATATAGCATTTCAGAAACAAAATTTATTTCGTGACACGGAACATGAATGCACGATCGACTGATAGTATATAGCGAATCTGATAGTAGTAGCGATATCGATCTGATGACAATCTGATACTTGATAGCGATAACAATCTGATAACAGTATAGTAGTATTCGCACTACTTATATCAAATACTTATCGAGTTCTGATTTGCCTTGGTTTCGATTTCATAAGTAATTTCCCAGTTAAATTCTGATTCGATTCATTCAATTTCGAGTCTTTCATTCAGTCTTTGTTCAATTCGGTTCTCAGTCCAGTAACCCATCACAGTCAGTCCAGTTCATTTGGCAGTTATCGGGAACCTAAGGCGATTTTTTTTTTTTATGCGTTACTCATGGCGATGGCGTAATTGAGGTAAGCATCCATTTACCGACCATCGGTTCGGTCCCCACAAATTGATTATATCGCATGGCAATGCAGCGATTATCTGATTACATATACTTCGAGCGATCGAGTTATCAATCAAAACCGATGCATTGTCAGATCCCATCGATCTAAAGTACGGTAATCACCAAGACAATCATTTCCCGATCAAACAAGTTCATGGTCGGAGCAGTATCTGGGGTAAGTAAGCACCTGGCATGTACCCAGTTTCCCTACATTGCAAGCAATAAGGTAATAATTATCAATAAGAGTTTTCTCAAGTCAATTTGATGAAAGTTCGGCTAGGTCATTTCAGATGCAAGTTCTGTCCAATCATATCAAGTAAAAGTTCGAAGCGCAAGCATCGAACATAAGCTCCATCTGTTTACACAATTTGTCTGAGTTCATCATTTGTCAAACTTACATCCGAGTTCGGTACCATTACAGTTCATATCAAAGCAGTACAGATCATACACAATATGCTCCCCTCCCAATAAGTTTACGGGCAATGCACAGGCACACAGTTCTTCATATCGAGAGGTAAGCATCACAGTCAATATAATAGTTTTCCAAATAAATCTTTCATAAAGGCTCACGGTACACAGTAATATATCACACAAGGTTCTTGGTGACACATAATAGTGAGTTATCATACGAGGGTTCCAGATCAGTCATATAGTCATTAAAACATAGACTCACAGGTCAACTCAAACAGTTATGTCAATTTTCCACAAACCGGTTCACGTCTAGAGTTTATCACTTGGGATCTTTATTGATCCGCTTGATTCTGAGTCATAGTCCCAAGGTTAACTCATCATCTGAATCCATCAATCATTAGAGTAAGAATGCAGTCATATATATGCATATTGAGAATCTACTAATAGTCCTATCTGATTTCACAAGTTCGGTGTACAATGTAAGCAGTTCCTCCGGATACAATAGTTAAGGTAATAAATCCGAAGTCTACTCGGTTTAATAACATCCTTAAGCAAGGTATCCGATGTGCACATAAGTTCAAGCGGCTTTGAGCATAGGTAATTGCGAACACGAGGTTTCTGATGTTGTACATATAGTTAGCATCATCGGCGGTTTCAAGAGATTTCATCAATCACGATCCATTCCTCTCAGTCTTAACAGTATTACAAGCATGGAACATATATACAGGTATGAGTTCCAAGATCAGTTTCCGTGTAGGCCTTCGTTCACCAATTCATAAGTTCATCTTTACAAGCCAATATGGGTTCTTAATTTCAGCAGTCTCACACACAAACAGATAAGGACACTGGTGGGGTATCCTATTCATTCCCATGGAATTTACCAAGAATTTCTGATTCGAAGCAACGTTGGCCGAACGTGATTCCAATCAGACTTTCGAGGTCTTTCTACAAAGGCATGAGGCTCTATGGTTAACATTTCACAAAATAAGTTTCCTCCATGTCCACAAATTCTCATAGTTTAACAGTTCCGGTATAGTTCAAAAGGTCACATCTGACAGTTCACATTCAGTTGTTACAGTACGGTACAAGGACCTAATTCAGCAAGCTCTCGCTGTTCACAAGTCCTAACAATTCTCAGTATATGGTTCATAATTCCAGTAGTTCAATTAGTTCAGTCGATATGTTCGCAGTCTATACCAAGTTACGGAATATACAACTCCCACACAAACGTTCGTATAAGCAATTTCATCTATCCAAGGTAATACCTGCGCCAGTCATTTCAGTATTCCAAACATTTTCTGGAACTAGGGTCTAGATTTAGGCTCTTTGTTATTGATTGAGTCTGTGGGCAAGATTTAGGCCAATGTCCTTCCTGTCCACCTCCAAAATAAGTTTCGGATAAGTGGCGGCGATGCCCCAGTGGTATTTCCCACATACAGTACCCATAGGGATATCAGTGTTCACATTACTTCTTCGTCCTTCATTCGTCAAAGCTATTGCCGGAGATTTTCCATTCACGGAGGTCCTTTGAATTATCCGTCATTTTCACTTTACATTATACATTTTCATTCCTTGGGTTGATTGTGATGTTAACTTGGATATTTCAATGCTGCTACGTTATCTCAGACATTATACTCTATCCAGGCCATCTACACACTTAGACGGTTTTAAAACGTCGATTCAGTCAAATACATCTAGGTCACGCCCACCTTCAGTTCTTTTATAGTCTTCTGCAGTCAGTATCTACCATGTGGGGTGCCTATTAGACAAGCTAGGTAAATTTTACCTCACATTCGATTACAGTCTTATCACCTTATTCAGGTTGTCCAAGCTCGGGTACTTTCCTATCTCGGATGCATTCGGGAAAGTATTTTTCGAAGAAAACTTCACATATTTTCTCAGCTTTCAAACCCAAGTCTCAGTTTTCAGTAGTTCGGTACCTCCCAGAAATTCCGGTGGTTCCAGTTTAATTGGGTTTCTGTATCAGTATCATCAATTCATATTCAGTTGGTTCAGGCACGTATGTCTGCCTTTATTCTCTCAGAGTTTCGATTAAGGCCTCAGTCATTCATTCTAGCCTATTACTCCTCAGATTAGAGGTTTCAGTTCTTTCACAATCCTTGCCCTTTCCCTTGTCTACATAAATAGGGTGATTATCAATATAGGAAAGGTTCTTATTGACTTCGCAGTTCACTTCATATCGGACGTGCGCACGCTTTCATTTCAGTTCAGGCATGGTCACATGACTCATTACTTTCACACGTTCACATTCTTATAGATTTCCACAGTCAGTATTAACATTAGCATTACATGTTATTCCATTTAACTTCTTTAAGTATGCATATAGGTTTCGTTTCAGTTCACATAAACAGTACAGTAATCATAAACATAAACAGTTGCATACTTAAACAGTTTAACACATTAGCATATAATCAGTCAGTCATAAGCACACACTTTTCAAGTTCATGAGATGCCCTAATTGCTTTTCTAGGACACCCTATAGCTCATTTGGACATGTGTGTGCGGTATAACTCGTGGTAAAGTATCGCTCTGATACCACTCTGTCACGACCCAAACCCGGCCCTATGGGTTTAGCAAGAATCGCCGATGTCAAGAGATTACGAAGGCTGTGATTAATGTCTGATAAAAGCAGTCTGAGGGCTGGCGGAAGCCAATACAGTAATTAAACAATGTCCAATGAGCTGTGACAGTCTGTATGCAAAAAGATTTTCCATACATATGCATTCAGCGATGCAAGATGCAATCGATACAATATTCTGATCATTGATGCAGGACTCAATCCCCACTTGACTTTACAGTAAACATTCAGTTAAACAACAGTAAGACAGTATAGTAGGGGAAGTACTAAAACACCCCTAAGCCTTGGCATTAGGCTCGGAACCTCGCGGTGAGGCACATAGGCTGGCTTGACAAAACTGGAGTAACCCTGACGCTTCTAGCGATGATCGGTGCTTGTACACCTACATATATATATGAGCAGTGAGCTAAAGCCCAGTGAATAACGTAATGCATAAAGGGTTAAAAATGAATGTCCTTTCAGTATATTGAAAAACGATCATTTCAATCAGTTTATCAGTCATTCAGTTTGTGGCTCATGTTTCAGGCCATAATGATTATTGATCAACGATGATATGTGGTACATCCATTGGCATTGATGATTGAGCGATATCGGTTCCAAACTTGGGAACCGATTCGATTAGACAAGTCCACCCGTTCATAGACCGTCGGTAGCAACTATTTGTCAAACGGTAGCAGTAACAGGAAACAGTAGGTGCCAAGGATGCCACAGTACAGTTCAGAAAATAGGACATTCATTCAGTCGGTAAATAGTTCAGTTCAGTAAACAGTCATATATGGTACATCCATAAGCAAAACAGTACAGTAAACAGTAGGTCTAAAAAGACCGAACAGTTATTGGTGGCCAACCAATCAGTAAACAGTAGTGGTTCCAACAAGGGAACTGACAGAGATCTCTGTAACAGTATGTGGATTCAAGAGGTGGCTCCCACTGTAGCACTTAGTTCCGTAGATTCTAGAGGTGGCTCCCAGTGTAGCACTTTGCTCCGTATCGATGCGATGCATATGATAATGCTAAGGATGCCACAATATAGTTGATTCAATAACGGTTTGATTCAATAAGCAATTAAAATGAAGCGATTCGATGGCGATTCAATAAGCGATTCAATCTGAAAACAGTTCAGAAGATAGTCATTTTGGAACATATCTTTATCTGATTGTTACTCACGAGTTACGGGCTCTGATAGCTAGAGCGTCCTCGGTAAGCCAACCCTACACAGTACACATGATGAACACACACTAAGCTATACGGTTGGGAAAGATCAATAACTTAATCCCTAATTGCCTCGGTGTGTTCTACATCTATATCCTCATTAAGATGTCTTAAACTAGGCCTAAGAATGCCTAGAATGGGATGAGGATGCAAAAATACAGTTGGAAGGCATTTTTCAAAAGTTGCTGAAAATGAGAGCCTCGCTCGAGCGAGCCTTCCTTCGCTCGAGCGAGCTTCCAAAATCAAAGGCTTCGCTCGAGCGAACAATCCTTCGCTCGAGCGGTCTGATGAAACAGTAAAAATACTGGATGCTCGATTTTTACGCGCGATACCACGCTCGATGCTCGCTCGAGCGGAGCCCTGAATAAAGGTTCTCGCTCGAGCGAGGAATCCTTCGCTCGAGCGAGGAAGCAAAATCTGGAATTTCCAGATTTGTCTTCCAAGTTCGAACCAAGCATTCTACCATCAAAAACTCAACCTCTTGGGCCCAAATTCTGGGAAAACATTTCAAACTCATAGTACAACAAGTTTTAAAGCTCAATTTGTGAATTCAAGCCCCAAAGGTTAGTCAATTAAATCCAACATTCAAACCCATTTTCAAGAAAAAATGTCAAAACATGCAATGCATGCTCTTTAAACCAAAATCAAGCTTCAATTCTTGTCCTAATGGACTCATTTCTTCAAGAACATGATGAAATCATGGTTTTAAACATAAACATGTACATGCATGTAAGATTTCTATGAAATCAAACCTCCAAACTCAACAATATATACATGCATGCATGCTAGAAGCTACAATTCAACATTATAAACCATGTCTTGGCTCTAAACTTTAATAATCCTCTAGACCATGGAAGGGGTGATCCAATTCATAAACAAGAAGGTAATTACTCTACCTTAGATCCTCAATTACAAGTGTAGAAGTTCAATCATGCAAGAATCCTTCCAATCTTCTCAATTTCCAAGCCTTACAAGATGAATTCACTCTAGTCCCTCACTCTCTCTTTCTAGAATCGGTTGAGTGCAAGGAATGGGAGAAGAAATGTTTGATTTAGTGCATAAAGGCTCAATATAAGTGATTAAACAAAAGATCCACTCAACATGGTAATTTGGTAATTAAGGCCAAGTTTGCAATTAACTCGTTTTAATCTAATTTAATCATTCCTAATCAATTTTCAGATAATTATACCATTAAATCACATAAATTTCGGTGATCGTAAAACACTAAATCATTTCCGATTCGGCCGATAAGGCCTTCAATTTCGATTTTAAGCGTAAATACGAACAGATAAATAATCAATCAATTCGGGTTTAGTTAGTTCCAGTTTTCAATCAGTCTATTCAGTATTTCAGTCAGTCCAATTACCAATCATTATCAGTCTCAATTAACAGTAGTCAGTACTCAATCAGTCATTAATCGGTAAACGGTATGGGGTTGTTACAAATAGGGATGGCCATATATTATGAATTCTTCGGCGGCTGGAATGAGTACTACTCAACTAAGTGAATCATTCAATGTATTTTTGAAGGATTATCCCAATTGTGATCATAGCTTGATGGAATTTTTCATGCATTTTGAGACGGTGCTCTATGACAAGATGTATAAAGAATTGGAAGCTGAGTATAATTTGTCCCAAAAATTTCCAAGGGTTTCTATTCTAACTTTGATGTTAAAGCAAATGGTAGATATTTACACCAAAACAATTTTTGAGGAATTCCAAAATGTGCACGTGCAATCCATTGAAGTGTCCATTGTAGGCACTATTAATGATGGTGAGAGTACCATGTTCACAATTTGAACGGTGGTAAATGAAAAAAAAAGATAAGAATGTGACAATAGATAGAGATGGTTCTTTAAGTTGTAGTTACAAGAAGTTTGAAGTGAAGGGCATAGTGTGTCGACATTGTCTGAAGGTGCTTAGAGATATATTCAATGCAACGGACCTTATTGCACAATACATATTGAAACGATGGACTAAAAAAGCAAGGGCTGAAAGTGTGAAAGATAGTCGTGGATATGACGTCAAGGCTGATGTGAAATTACATCAAAGCGACCTGTCATGACTCGAACCCGCCCCTATGAGTTAAGGACATAACCGGCCAGTAATCAAGTGATTACCTACGGCCTCAAACCATATAAGACATAACTCATCAGAATAAAGGGGCCAAACGGAAGCAAATTTAAAACTTTGTCCATAGAGCTGTGCTTATATGCACATCATAACATTTTACATAAGTATTCGTTAATAACTCACATCAAAGAGAAGTTAACATATAAACTGTACATACAGGACCATTCAAGTCTAAGTCAGTCAAACTGAAAGTTTATATACAGAAGTGATCCAATGTTTTCACCAACGTAACAAAACTATAACAAAAGAACAAAGAGGCGAACACAAGTCTCGTGCGTGAGACGTTGGGCTGAACTTCAAAACCTTGACTGTTCTTCACATATTTCACCGAGGCTAGATTTGGACATCCCTTGGCTTACCTACATACACATGAATGAGCGTGAGCGAAAGCCCAGTGAATAATATCAAATAAAGAAAGTTCACGAATGAGATTCACATATATCAAACGGCCTTGGGCCCCTTTAGTATTCCACTTCGTGTATTATTCCGTGCATTAGGCGATTCAAGCCCGAACACATCAAATGGCCCCTGGCCCATTCGTTGGCCAGTTCATTCATATCCAACGGCCTGTGGCCCATTCATTGGCCCTTTTTATTCATATCCAACGGCCTCTTGCCCATTCATTGGCCCTTTCATTCATATTCAACGGCCTCTGGCCCATTCATTGGCCTTTTCATTCATATCCAACGGCCTCTAGCCCATTCATTGGCCCTTTCATTCATATCCAACGGCCTCTGGCCCATTCATTGGCCCTTTCATTCATATCCAACGGCCTCTGGCCCATTCATTGGCCCTTTTTATTCATATCCAACGGCCTCCAGCCTATTCATTGGCCCTTTCATTCATATCCAATGGCCTCTGGCCCATTCATTGGCCCTTTCATTCATATCCAACTGCCTCTGGCCCATTCATTGGCATAACAAACATTTGTCCACGATTCAAATTAACAAACTTATAAGACTTATAGGGAAATAAGCAATTGGACAAATAACATACTTCAAATAATCTTTATTAAGATATTACTCACAGTGTTTTGCCGGCAGGTTTGCCCTGGAGCTTGGCCCTACACATTTTATGAACACAATGGGTCACAAACAATTCAATCCATTCTTAATTCATACATCTCTCTTAGGCTCCTTTCTTATTCTTTTAATTCATTCATAATGCTCAACGCATGCCTAAGGGTGCTTCGAAATGAAAGAGAACGGAAAACCAAACACAGAATGTCTTTACAAAATTTCTGAAACAGGGGTCCCCGCTCGAGTGTGGGTTCCTCCGCTCGAACGGACCCTCATGGTCTGCAAAAGTACTGGTTACCTCATTTTTACGCTCGAGCGTGAACTCAAACGCTCGAGCTGAAGGTCACACTACATGGCTCCCTGCTCGAGCGTGCATTTCCCCGCTCAAGCGAACATCCATGTCTGCAAAAAGTTTTGGGAGCTTGTATTTCATGCTCGAGCAGCGCTTTCCCCGCTCGAGCAGACATGCCAAATTCTGGGTTTTCTAGAACTGTTCTTGAGCTTCAACCAAGCATTCAAGTTAGCATTTCTTGCATTTTACAGCCCTTATTTCTCATATACATATACTAACATGGTACAAACACCAAATTACAACATTATGAAGCTCAAATTCCATAAATCAAACACATGCATGCTCCAAATCATATCAAATTTATTTCCAACACAACAAATTCATATATTCAACACCCATGCTTCTATGAATTACACTTGCTTGTGGAACATGACTTATATTCTCAACTTAGATGGTGAAGAGGTGACCAAAATATGAACTTCAATTAAAATCTAGCATGGATTATACATTTTATGCTCAAACATGCAAATTCATAGCAATTTCCCACATGCGTACATCTATTGACTTCCAATTCACCAAACCCAACTCAATTTCATTATAATCAATTCAATTCATGATCTTGATCATTATTTAACCTTGAATTCACAAAATTACAAGCTCAAACTCATGAATTTACTCACCTAGGAGCTTTAATCTTCACAAATTCTAGTTGAATCTTGAGTCCAACCTTCCAATTTCACAAACTTGAGCCAAACACACAATTCTCCTTCTTTCTCCCTCTCTAGAGCCGGCCCCTCACTCTCATTAGTGTGTAATTCAGATTTTGAGTTCAAACAAAATTGGAGATAAGTGTAATGGGGCCTATTTATAGGCTCTCTTAATCAAATTGCTTAATACTAATTAATTGAGCACTATTCCATTAATTTAATCTATTTAATTTGATTCGAGTCAATTTTCAATGAAATTTCACCGTAGGCTCTAAAAATTACGCTAATCACAATGGCGTAATCAATTTTAGTTTCTATGGCCGATAGGGCCTTCAATTTAAATTCTAAAGCAGATAATCGAATAGATTTTCTTACGGTGAACAGATAGAAATTCAAAACCACATATATTCATATAAATGACACTCAGAATCATATCAAACACATAATCACATTCATAATAATGATCAATTAGCATAATACGGAACAGGGTTATCACAGTCTTCCCCCGTTTAGGAAGTTTGGTCCTCCAAACTTATTTTACCTTCGTCGAGAAACAAATGTGGATAGCGTAGTTGCATTTCATCCTCTTTTTCCCACGTGGCATCCATCCCATAGTGTTCTTTCCATTCCACTTTCACCATTGGGAAGGACTTGCTTCTCAATTGTTTCACTTGTCGGTCAATGATTCGTTTCGGTTATTCGGCGTACTCCATATTTTCATCAAGAGCTACCCGGTGATAATCAATCACATGAAACGGATCTCGAAGATAACCCCTCAACATTGATACATGAAACACATTATGGATTTGCTCGAATCCGGGTGGCAAAGCAACTCTATAAGCAACTGGACCAAGCCTTTCCAGAATTTGAAACGACCCAATCTAACGGGGCGACAACTTACCCTTTTTTCCAAACCTGACTTGGCCTTTCATCGGAGTCATGCGGATAAATACATGGTCACCAACTTCATACTTGAGAGCTCTTCTTCAGACATCTGCATAATTCTTTTGTCGGTCCTGAGCTGTTTTGAGCCTCTGCTGAATGGTTTTGATCTTCTCAGAAGTGTCTTGCACAATTTCAGGCTCAAGTAAAGCCCTATCCTCGACTTCTGTCCAACAAATTGGTGATCTACACCTTTTACCATACAAAGCCTCGTATGGTGCCATACTAATACTGGAGTGGAAGCTGTTATTGTATGCAAACTTTGCTAGTGGCAAATAGTCTTCCCAACTCCCTTGAAAATCTAGGGTACACATCCGAAGCATATCCTTTAACGTCTGTATAGTCCGTTCTGATTGTCCGTCTGTCTGTGGGTGGAATGTGGTACTAAACCTCAATTTTGTCCCCATAGCTTTCTGCAAGCTCTTCTACAATCTAGATGCAAATTTTGGATCTCTATCCGACACAATAGATACCAGAACTCCGTGTAAACGGACAATTTCATCAACATATATAGTAGCCAGTCTACAAGCATCAAAGGTAGTTCTAACAGGTAGAAAATGTGCAGATTTAGTCAGTCTATCAACTACAACCCAAATAGAATCCATACCTCGAGGAGTTCGAGGTAGGCCAACAACAAAATCCATAGTCACATGCTCCCACTTCCATTCAAGAATATGGAGAGGTTGAAGTAGACCGCCCGGTTTCTGATGTTCAGCTTTAACTTGCTGACATTAAAGACATTTGGACACATATTCTGCAATTTCTTTCTTCATTTTAGGCCACCAATAGCTTTGTTTCAAATCCCGATACATTTTATTGTTACCTGGATGCATAGCAAACACTGATTTATGGGCTTTATCTAAAACCCTTTTCTTTAGTTCTGGAATATCTGGGATACACATTCGGTTTCGAAACCTTAACACTTCATTTTCAACACTAAACTCTGCTTCTGGACTTGTCTCAAATTCATCAATCACTTTCTTGAGGAATTCATCCTCTTTTTGTTTCTGTTTAATCTCATCAATAATTACTGGTTCGGCTGAAATAGCGGCTATCAATCCGCCCTGTCCACACAATACCACTTCAATCTCAAACTTCTCAAAATCTTGCAAGATCTCTTTTTGTTTGGTAAGCAAACAAGCCATACTCTCCATCGCCTTTCTGGTTAGGGCATCAGCGACTGTATTAGCTTATTGGATTTCAAGATCATAATCCTTTATCAGTTCAAGCCATCTCCTTTGCCGCATATTTAGCTCTTTCTGTGTAAAGAAGTATTTCAGGTTCTTGTGATCTGTGTAGACTTCACATTTCGCCCCATACAAATAGTGCTGCCAGATTTTCAAAGCAAAAACAACTGCGGCCAATTCCAAATCGTGTGTTGGGTAGTTTTTCTCGTGTGGCCTCAACTGTCTGGAGGCATAAGCAATTACTCGCCCATTCTACATTAACACACAACCCAAACCTTTATAAGATGCGTCACTAAAAACCACAAAATTTTCTGTACCTGCTGGTAGTGTCAAAATTGGTGCAGTGGTCAATCTTGTTTTTAATTCATAAAAGGAGTTTCTCTTTCGTTATTCCATTCAAATGGTTGCCCTTTATGTGTCAGTTGGGTAAGAGGCACAACTATTTTTGAGAAATCCTTCACAAACCTCCTGTAGTACCCAGCCAAGCCCATGAAACTGCGGACCTCTGTTACATTTGTTGGTGCAGGCCAATTCACAATCGCCTCTATTTTCTGCGGGTCTACTGATATTCCTTCCTTGTTGATCACATGCCCTAAAAAGACTACTTCATCCAACCAAAATTCACATTTTTTCAGTTTAGCAAATAACTTCTTTTCTCTTAGTATCTGTAACACAGTCCTCAGATGTTGTTCATGTTTAAGTCTATTCTTGGAGTATATCAAAATGTCATCAATAAAAACCACAACAAATTTATCAAGGTAGGTTTTAAAAATACGGTTCATTAGGTCCATAAATGTCGCAAGAGCATTAGTTATCCCAAAGGGCATAATAAGAAATTCATAATGGCCACACCTTGTTCGAAACGCGGTTTTCTCAACATCTTTTGCTTTCACTTTCAACTGATGATACCCAGATCTAAAATCAATTTTGGAAAACACTTGTGATCCCTGCAACTGGTCAAACAGGTCATCAATACGGGGTAAGGGATATTTATTCTTTATTGTTATCTTGTTCAATTCTCGATAATCGATACACAGGCGTAAGGTTCCATCTTTCTTTTTCACAAATAACACCGGTGCACCCCACAGTGAAGTACTAGGTCAGGTAAACCCTTTGTCAAGCAGGTCTTGCAACTGTTCTTTCAGTTCTTTCATTTCAGTACTAGCCATTCTGTAGGGAGTTTTAGAAATAGACTGGGTGCCTGGCATAATTTCAATCGTAAATTCTATCTCCCTGTCCACCAATTCTCCTGGTAATTCACTTGGAAACACATTTGGAAATTCTCTAACAATAGGGATACTGTGCAATTCAACATTCAAAAGTTGTTCAGACAACACATAACACAAATAACCCTGGCACTCTTTCCTGATTACTTTGCATGCCTTCATTACAGATATTAAGTAAGGTGGAGGCACTACCCCATTACCCACAAACACAATTTCTTTATGTTCTGGTGGTTTAAATACAACCCGTTTTGTCACACAATCAATGGTGGCACAATATTTGGTTAACCAGTCCTTGCCCAAAATTACATCGAAATGTCTAAAGTTCAAGGGCAACAAATCTACATATAAGACAACATCCTCAATTCGCATATCACAAAAACGATATACAGATTCACACAATACAGATTCCCCGGATGGAGCAGATACACATAGCAGATATGGCATTAATTCTAGAGGTCTACTCAGTCTAGATGCAAATGCACATGTTACGAAAGAGTGTGTTGATCCGGAGTCAATTAACACAAAAGCATCCTGATTACATATAGAAATAGTACCTGAGACAACTGCGTTAGCATTCCGTGTATCGCCCAGAACAAGCGCGAAAACTCTCCCTTGCCTCACGGTATCTCCGGTGGTAGTAGATCTCATAGTGTTCTCAGTTTTGGGATCGATGCAGTGGAACTAGCAGCTAGCTTCCCACTGTTTTGATTACAATCTCTGGCTATATGCCCTTGTTTACCACATTTAAAACATGCTCCTGACACACGGTAACAAACCCCACGATGCCTTTTACTACAAATATTACACATTGGGGATGTATCTCGGGAAGGATTAGAAGTACCCGAGCAGCCCGTATTCTGCTTCTTCAAAAATTTCTTCTTCAAAAAGAAGCCTCGTCTCTTACTACCTTTCCAGTCTGTCGTTGGTTTGGTTTGTCTAGCGATGTTAGCCTCTGATATTATGGCCCGGTCTAGCACCCCAATAGAGGTTTCCAGTTTCAAGACATTCACCCTTTCTAAAATGTCGCTTCGAAGCCCACTTTCAAAATGCCTCACTTTCTTATAATCGGTATCGATCACATGTGGTGCAAACCTGGCCAATTCAGTGAATTTGGCCTCATACTTAGCCACTGTCATGCTGTCTTGTTTAAGTTCCATGAACTCCGATACTTTCCTGTCACAGACACATTGAGGGAAGTATTTATCATAGAAAACTTCCAGGAATTTTGCCCAGTCAATGTCGTTATGATTCTCATGCATTAACATCTACCATCTTCTTGCTTCGTCTTCTAGCGTAAAGGTGGCTAGAAGTACTTTCTGTGTCTCTAAACAAGGAAAAACCTCTAACAACTTTTCAATGCCGAGAACCCATGCCTCGGCTCTTAGCAAATCTAATCCCCTAAGAAACTGTGGCGGTTTCATTTTCTTAAACTCTTTGGTGAGAGCTATTACCCAGTCATTATCCTGTAAGTTTGGCACAGGAGGTGCCGGAGGTGGAGGTGGAGGATGCAGTTGTTGCCACTGTTGTTGTTGCCTCAATGTTTCTGCCATTTCCTGAAGCAATCTTTCCATTCTATCCATTCTAGCAATACAAGACTCCTCTATCTCGTCACCTCTTGTTCTCACCATCTGATTAGAGTTGCATTATACTTTATACAAAAGATTCACAAGTATGCATATACTAAAGAGCATACGTATTCAAATAATTTGAAATGCAAGCAAACCACAACTTATAACACATAATCATTCACATTAAAACATTTAAGCGAATTCTCAATATTTTCAGATTCATACTTATCACATGAATGCATCCTAGATCTTTTCTAGACGCTTATTGCTCATTTGGACAAGTGTGTGAGTTATTAACTTATGCTCTGATATCACTCTGTCATGACCCGAACCCGCCCCAATGGGTTATGGACATAACTGGCTAGTAATCAAGTGATTACCTACGGCCTCAAACCATATAAGACATAACTCATCAGAGTAAAGGGGCCAAACGGAAGCAAATTAAAAATTTTGTCCATAGAGCTGTGCTTATATGCACATCATAACATTTCACATAAGTATTCGTTAATAACTCACATCAAAGAGAAGTTAACATATAAACTATACATACAGGACCATTCAAGTCTAAGTCAGTCAAACCCAAAGTTTATATACAGAAGTGATCCAATGTTTTCGCCAACGTAACAAAACTATAACAAAAGAACAAAGAGGCGAACACAAGTCTCGTGCGTAAGACGTTGGGTTGACTCTTCAAAACCTTGACTGTTCCTCACATATTTCACCAAGGCTGGGTTTGGACATCCCTTGGCTCACCTACATATACATGAATGAGTGTGAGCGAAAGCCCAGTGAATAATATCAAATAAAGTAAGTACATGAATGAGATTCACATATATCAAACGGCCTTGGGCCCCTTTAGTATTCCACTTCGTGTATTATTCTGTGCATTAGGTGATTCAAGCCCGAACACATCAAACGACCCTTGGCCCATTCGTTGGCCTGTTCATTCATATCCAATGGCCTCTGGCCCATTCATTGGCCCTTTTATTCATATCCAATAGCCTCTGGCCCATTTATTGGCCCTTTCATTCATATCCAACGGCCTCCAGCCCATTCATTGGCCCTTTCATTCATATCCAACGGCCTCTGGCCCATTCATTGGCATAACAAACATTTGTCCACAATTCAAATTAACAAACATATAAGACTTATAGGAAAATAAGCAATTGAACAAATAACATACTTCAAATAATCTTTATTAAGATATTATTCACAGTGTTCTGCCAATGGGTTTGTCATGGAGCTTGACCCTACACATTTCATGAACACAATGAGTCACAAACAATTCAATCCGTTCTTAATTCATACTTCTCTCTTAGGCTCCTTTCTTATTCTTTTAATTCATTCATAATGCTCAACGCATGCCTAAGGGTGCTTGGAAATGAAAGAGAATGGAAAACCAAACACAGAATGTCTTTACAAAATTTCTAAAACAGGGGTCCTCGCTCGAGCGTGGGTTCCTCTGCTCGAGCGGACCCTCATGGTCTGCAAAAGTACTGGTTACCTCATTTTTACGCTCAAGCGTGAACTCAAACGCTCGAGCTGAAGGTCACACTACATGGCTTCCCGCTCGAGCGTGTATCTCCCCGCTCGAGCGGACATCCATGTCTGCAAAAAGTTCTGGGAGCTCGTATTTCACGCTCAAGCGGCGCTTTCTCCGCTCGAGCGGACATGCCAAATTCTGGGTTTTCCAGAACTGTTCTTGAGCTTCAACCAAGCATTCAAGTTGGTAATTCTTGCATTTTACAGCCCTTATTTCTCATATACATATACTAACATGGTACAAACACCAAATTATAACATTATGAAGCTCAAATTCCATGAATCAAACACATGCATGCTCCAAATCATATCAAATTTATTTCCAACACAACAAATTCATATATTCAACACCCATGCTTCTATGAATTGCCCTTGCATGTGGAACATGACTTCTATTCTCAACTTAGATGGTGAAGAGGTGACCAAAATATGAACTTCAATTAAAATCTAGCATGGATTATACATTTTATGCTCAAACATGCAAATTCATAACAATTTCCCACATGCATGCATCTATTGACTTCCAATTCACCAAAACCAACTCAATTTCATTATAATCAATTCAATTCATGATCTTGATTATTATTCAACCATGAATTCACAAAATTACAAGCTCGAACTCATGAATTTACTCACCTAGGAGCTTTAATCTTCACAAATTCTAGTTGAATCTTGAGTCCAATCTTTCAATTTCACAAACTTGAGCCAAACACACAATTCTCCTTCTTTTTCCCTCTCTAGAGCCGGCCCCTCACTCTCACTAGTATGTAATTCAGATTTTGAGTTCAAACAAAAGTGGAGATAAGTGTAATGGGGCCTATTTATAGGCTCTCTTAATCAAATTGCTTAATACTAATTAATTGAGCACTATTCCATTAATTTAATCTATTTAATTTGATCTGAGTCAATTTTCAATGAAATTTCACCGTAGGCTCTAAAAATTACGCTAATCACAATGGCGTAATCAATTTCAGTTTCTATGGCCGATAGGGCCTTCAATTTAAATTCTAAAGCAGATAATCGAACAGATTTTCTTACGGTAAATAGATAGAAATTCAAAACCACATATATTCATATAAATGACACTCGGAATCATATCAAACACATAATCACATTCATAATAAGGATTAATTAGCATAATAGGGAACATGGTTATCACACGACCGATATAGGTCATTGATGAATATGTTTAGAGCAATAGCCAGTAGGGCCGCTGAAAGTGAAGAAACTTATCATTTGTCACTTGCAAAAAGTGAAGAATTGAGTGTAAGGGTTGAAGACAAATTAAGTATGCACACTTGTGGTCAAGTGGAGGTCATTGAATCAAGAAATTCGTCAACTAACACATGCCCATAGAGTGATGAAGTAGATTGTCCAATCCAAGCTAAGGGACTCAAGAAAAGACAAGCAAATAGTAAGGGAAGAAGAAGGATCAAGGGCGGGATGGAAAAATCTATTGCAAAGAAGAAAAGAATGCAATCTAAGAAGGTAATTGTTATGTGATATGTGTTACCAATTTTGTGTTATGTGTGTTGGAAAAGTAATGAATTAAAAAAATTGGTCATTTGTAGGGTGATACTTTTTGTACTTTCGAAGGTCAATCTGAGCCTCCTACTGCCATGGGTAATAATTCTATTCAGGTAATATTTACTATTGTGTGCAACCTTGTTTTAACTTTGTTGGATTGGTTATTCTTGTAATCTAGTAGGGTGATATTTATTATTTTGGTATTTTTTTTACATGTAGGATGGTTCTTTTTGTGCTCCCCAAGGTCAATCTCAACCTCCTTTGGTAATCATTCAATACAGGTAATATTTAATATTGTATGCAACCTTTGACATGCATAGATCTTAGGGAAATTGAACCTCATACGAAACCATTGTTTTACTTTATTAATGTTGTTGGATAACTAAGATTCTTACATATCTTCATTGGTTCTTCTTGTAATGTAGTCATGTGAATTTTTTTTTTTCCTACATTGGTTATATAGGGTGTTACTGTTTATATTTCCCAAGGTCAATCTCAACCTCCTTTCATTATGGGTAGTAATTATGTTGAGGTAATAATTCATATTGTGTGGTTTTTTTAAAATGAAAATGCATTAGTAATTTTTTTTCATTTAATGTATTATTTGCTTTATGTTGGTTCACTTTAGGGTCATGGTCATGGTGTCTATATTTCTCAATCTCGACCTGTATTTCAATCTCAACCTCCTTTTGCCATGGGTTGTACAAGTGTTCATTATGTCATGTATCCTACATATGATGTAAGTTATAATTTCTTACATACTTTACATTCAAATGGTAGTATATATTGTATCAATATTTTAATAAATTTAGCATTATTGCAGGGAAGTAACACGTCTCAGTCAATGCCTTTAGTCTATCCCACTCAGATATCATTTTAGGAGTTGCTTTGAGGTATTACTGTTCAACACTTTGTAGTCCAAATGTCACAAGCCTTACATAGTCCTGTTGACAGTCATGTACACGGACATCCCTGAACGAACAATGATGTTATTATATTTTTTAGATTTGAGTGTATTTTTTTATGTTGTTCAGATTTGGGTCATTATTGATGTTATTTTTTGCAATGGGAACAATGTTTGGAAAGGATATATTTGGGAACAATAGGAACAATGTTTGCAATGGGAACAATGTTTGATGCATGTTATTTTTTTATGATGTTATTTTTTGATTCTTATACTATGAATGAGAAGAATATTCAAATTTTATTATGTTTGATGTTTGCTGTATGATTGAGATAGGGATTTATAGGTTTAAATATTGGGAGCAGAATGCATGCATATATATACTTGGTAATGGAAAGATTAATGTCATTGATTTCGTGTTTTGATTACACCCTGTAATGGACAAATTATACTGCTTTGCTGGCGGAGGTTAATATTTTTGGAGCATTGAGCTACATTGGCTGCTTGTTTGTTCATGTTATCATGTTTATAACCATGAGAATGTAGTTTGGAATGGAGCTCCTAATATATGAAAATGTCATGATTTTTCTACAAAATGTCATTGATCTACATTGGTTACTTAGTGAGCTTGTTGCTGGACAAATAAGGGACTTGAATGGATGAAATGTTTATACACTTGAGCAAAGTTATACACTAGTACACTTTATGTAGTGTGATGTTTAGACCCCAAACATATCAAATTATATTATCATTGAGCTTGTATAAAGTTCACAAAACTATTACAAATAACCACATAACAAGTCCAGATAACCATACAGAAAAAAAAAAGTTTACAAAAATAACCATATAACCATACAAAGTGCCACCACCAAGTCCAGATAACCATACAAAAATAAAGTTTACAAAACTATTACATCTTTATAACTAACACGATACCAATTACAGGCAAGATGAACAACCCATAAATACGACACAAACTTCGATTTATGTCTGTTTGCAACTTAAGCATCTTCGCCCTTTGAAATTGAAGTTCTTCGCTTTGAAATTGAAGTTGTTCGCTCATAAATCGAAGTTGTTCGGTGACAGTTGGCATGTTTTCCATTTGCACTGCTTCTTCACCTATACATTATGAATTTGTAGGCAAGCACCATCCAATAAAACCACCGCAATCATGACAACAATAAAATAATTTGTTTTTGTTTCGCTTCGTCTTGAAAATTCAAATAGTTGTTTTTTTTACGACATTTAGGACAATTTTTGTTGCAATACGTTAATTGATCTGAGGTACTGCCGTTAACACTTGAAGTTGACATATGCAAAATTATATACACAATTCATAGGTGAAAGGCTTATTCTATTTACAGATAGCTTGTAGATATAACAGTCAAGTAAGAAGTACATTGTTAAATAACAAGAGATCATATTCTCTCATTTCACTGGACTTCACAAATCAATGTTTTGTCAATGTGATGGATCACAACATCACCGACCTTTTTGTTTACAAATTTCAACCATTATTGATTTAAATAAATGATCTTCCATTGAACTATATGAATTGAATTAACAAACTTTAGGGAAAACCCTCGATGACACAATTCTACAACATTATTGAGCTCAAGTTCCAAATCAACATTTTCAAGAAAATAGTGATATAACTACTTAACTTTTGTATTATATAAATGTGTCAAGCTATCCAGGTTTTTTAATGGTTCTATTTCGTTCTACTTAGAATTCACAACAAAGCATTTTCTCATTCATAACATTTGAGTCCAGTTTATTTTTCCTAGAGTTAAAACTTATGTTCACACTAAATCTCAACAAAAGGTTATGACTTTCAATTGATGATGGAGAGGATGCCATACCAATTTTATTTAATTTTAAATATATAAATTTATACATATATTGCCACTGAAATGCATGAATAACTAAGTGCATCCTTACTACCACCATGCTCATTAAAGAAACCATCATCAATAGATCTAGAAACTGTTCCTGCTATCAAACTCAAATAACATTATCAGCTTAAGATTAGGTACATGGAGATCTGTTCTCATCAATTACTAAAACAAGGGTTAAGCACACCAAGACCCCCTTGTTTTCTAAAACAAAACCCTTGGATTCCATTAAAGAGTTCATGTAAACCCCTTGAATATTAAAGACAACACAAAAATGAGTAAAGAGAATATTAAAGATATATCTAATCATTGAAGATTACAGATAAATATTACAAAAATTAACATCATCAATGTGGTGAGTTTAAAGAGGTTGCTGTAAACTTTTAATAGAAATTTAAATTTCAGATTTCAAGTTAAATCCAAAGAAAAGAATAATAATAAAATGCATCAATTCCATATTTCAAATTAACATCACTTATAATAACAAATGTGTACTTCAGACTATTAATGGAATTAATTCATGCAATATATTTTTTTTGGGGGTGATTATGGTCTTTCACTTTAAAACCTGTTCTTATTGTTCTATATGACAAACTTAACTGTTTTCTTACAATTGTACAATTATTGATCTTATTCACCTACATTGTCAATCATAGAATACAAAATGCATCAATCTCTATCAAGTGTGAATGTCATAATTTTTTTTAAAAAAATAATCAAAGTAGAGGTAGAGAAATGGGTAGGGTTGTAAATGACCCATGGTTCAAGTTTGATACACCAAACATCTGTATCCAACTCAAAAATAAAGCTTCAAAATTCATCGTGCAACTAGAAGGTTCATTCGATACTAGAAACGGACCTCATCGTCGCCCTCTCAATTCATCTCTCGCTGCTTTAGTCGCCTCACTGTCGCCTCTCCTTGCCTCGCCTCGCCTCCGTAACCTCTCTGTTTATCGCCTCTGCCGCCCTCACCTTACCTTGCTTCTGCATCCATCACCTCCCTTCGTTGCCGCTTTCTCTCTCGTCCAGATCGTGCCTCTTTTGTCTCAGAGGCTAGGGTTCAAAATAAGAAAAGGGGAAAGCAAAAAAAAAAAAAAAAAAATTCCGAAACAACGTCGTTTTGGAGGGCGGCAGGGAGGGCCGTAGGATGGTGTAGCCGAGGATACAAACTCTTTGAGAAAGAGGGGCTGGCAAAAAATCAAGAACAAAGAAAAAGAGAGAGACGAGGTTGGTGAGAGAGAGAGATTTCACATAAGGTTATCCTTATGGACATAATATTTTAACGCGTGATTTTTTGGACAAGAAAAAAAAAATTGAATTTGAACAGTTGGACTGAGCGCCCTAAAAACACTATAACTTACTTGAGATGCATTTAAATTTTGAGTAAAAAATAGCTAATTGGCTGTCAATAAATAAAAGATAAGGATGAAATAATCCTCAAATTTTAATTTAATTTTTACAAAACTTAAAATATTCTTACATATTTTTATGTTTTTTTATTACACCTATCAACGTAATTTTTATATATTTCTCTTTTTATTTATTTTTATTTGTACTTTTTTTAACTTTCAGTAAAAGAATTTTCCTTTTAAATTTAATTAGAAAATTTTGAAAAAAAAATTGAAAACTATTCAAAGAAAATTAGTTAAATTTTATCAAAAAATACTAAAAAATTTGACATATTTTGGTTCTAGTGAAATTTATTTATTTTTAAATTTAAGATCTTCTAGTTTAAATGGACTTATAAAAACTAAAATTGAAAAAAAAAAGATTGAATGCAAATACTAAACTCAATTAAGTTTCATTTTAATAATTAAGCCACTATTCCAATTCCTTAACACATAACTAGGTTATTATACATCTTCACCCCTTTATGATTAATTGAGTCCATAATGATAAATTAGGTTTCCCTCCACTCTTAACACGAACATGCCCAGCTACCTCTCCATTAACCAAAACACCCACAACTCATCCAATTCCAACTTTCAAAATCCAAACCCCAAATCCTTATCATGCTTTTGTAAAATTCCTTAACAACTTGTTTTTAAATGTTGTAAAAACTGCCACATGTATATCTATAACGAGGTATTGAAAAGAAACAAATAAATCCCTACCTCAAGCAAGAAGAGAAGACAATCCAAAAACTCACTGGCCACGAAACAACGATCAACTCAGAGTAAATGAAAGCCTTCATGAAGCTCTTCATTTTACTCCAAAGCACTATGGTGGTGAAATCAATGGATTTGGGTGTATGAGAGGTTTTAAACAATAACTACATAGAGGGAGAGAGAGAGAGAGAAGAAATTAGGGTTAGAAATGTTTTACAAAGATAGAGAAGATGAAAAAGTGACGAAAAACTCTTCTCTTCGATCTAATATACGCACAGACTGCTCGAGAGACCAAAACACGGCTCGAGCGCAAAAATGACCTCCTTCCAGAAGTTTCGCAAATTGCAGAAGATCACTCGAGTGCAGGAAATACCACTCGAGCGAACCTGAAGAAAAGCAGGCCTGATTTCCTTTAACAAGCGAACTACCAACCTGTTCATAACACCACTAACAACTCCAAACTCAATAACAACATGACAAGGAGTGTAGACAATGATAAAGAGTATCGGATCACGGATCCAAGAACATGAAAGGGTTGGGTTTAACCCAAGCCGTTATATACACTCACCGTCGCTAAGTTAAAGACACACTTAACAAAATATCACACAATCTTATTCAAATAAACAATTAAACATTTAATCACATAATCGGATCAAGTCCACAAAGATAGCTACTCGTTCCGGAACTCTTAATGAATTCTCATCAGAAACCATGTTGGTCAAGCGTGTTTCCAATAAGACCTCATAGCAAGTTCATTGGCTCCCAGCACTATCCATAAAATTTAATCTCATGCTCACATAAATGTAACTGTAGACGTCCCTGAACGTCCCGGGAGGGAATCCCGTTTTGTTCATTTGGGCTCACTACAGTTCAGGACTCAATGTCACGGTCCTGTATCTAATCTTGTAGAGTGTAATGCAAGACCGATGAAGCATCAAAGAGTCCAAATCCGGAAAATCGTTTTTGAAAATAGATTTTTTTGAAAGAAGTGCCAAACATGGACTGCTTTGCCAGATACAGAGTCGCCACCTAAATATTTATTTTGGGGGAATTTAGGAAACCCTGACTTGTGCCTAAGGCCATGTGTCCGTTATCACCAAAGTTGCCTCGGCTCGGGAACTTGGGTACGATTGGGGAAGGTCACTTCGTGAGCACCCCCGCTCACCCGATCAAAGATCGGCCTCTGCTAACCATGATATCAAGTTTTGAAAACATTATGCGTTCTTATTCCGGTTTATGAGCCTAGAATTACTATGTGATGCGTGCAGCATACAAGTATAGACTGGATTGCCTGAGTTAGAACAAAACATTTCATGTTTGTTTTTGAAAGCGGTTTGCTACTCGCAAGTAGGCTAAAATGCGGATTTTACCACCCTCAAGTGGGCTTAGAAAACATGGTGATTTGCCACTATCTAGTGGGCTTAAAACTCGCAATCAATGAATTGTTCCAATTCAGATAATCTAACCTCCACCCACAGGCATTCAGGCAGTTATATCACATAAGCACATAGCCTCATGGTAAGCATGCTATCATGGCAGTCACTCACACGCATGCAAGGATGATAAAGCATAGACACTCACCGAGTACTCCAAGCCAAAGAAAGAAGCTAATGAGAAAACATGCATGAATCCTAACTATGCTGAAACGCCCAATGCAACACATGCAAAAATGCAACTAAAATAGGCTTGGCTATTCTAAAATGGCATATGAAATGCAACAACTGATACACGTATTCAGCTTGGAATTGAAATACAATGCAGTTAGTATGATGCGCCGAGCCCGGTGCATGCAAAACAGATGAATGGATGCAAACATGCGAGCATAAGTATGCTAATTGAAACGTGCCCTAAAACTAACCATCATAAGCTGGTAAATAAAAGGGAGAAAGACGTGGGGCTGGAAGATATGCATCACACACACGCACACTTATTACAAAATTGCCCTCCTCGGAGGGTCCGAATAAATAATACAGACCGAATAAATAATTAACTACTCTAGCTAATTAAATATTACAAAACCCTAATTAATTAATAAATTAACTAAGAAACGAAATAAACTAGTATGCAGATCTATGGACCACCTCAGCTCTGTTCCGAATGATGAAAGATGCATGCATGCTCGAGTCGCCTTGTTGAGAAATTCCTTGCGATGCCCCAATTTGCCTCTGTTTGCAATTGATCCCGGAATATTGTACAAAGCTCTAGAAGGCCGCTGGTTTCTGGTTTGCTGCAACAGAGAGCAAGAAAGAGGCATGGCAAAGAATTTTCAACACATGTGCGCACGACCACTCTCCCCGTCATTGCATAAGCTCTAGGGGGTGTAGTCCTCGATCCTCGTGCTATCAATCACATATCTCGATGCATGATGGCCGAGGAGTCGAATTGCTTGACTCAATGTAAAATGAATGCACATATGGACGCCTAAAGCCAACAACTCTATCATGGATAATCAAGAGTGTCGGCGACCGGGAATTGAAGCACGTTTCGTCACTTTGAGTACGAAACGTTCCTCATTTCCCGTGTTTGGACTAACCCCTACTCCAAACACTATGCAATAACTAGAATGGCATGGCATGCAAACACAATGCAACAACTAGCATGCAATCCTAAACAAAATGCAACTAAGACACGCGAACATGCAATGAGTGATATGCAAAGGTGCAACTAGCATACGCAATGCTATGAACTATCAATGGCATACTCAATGCACATGACATAATATGGCATACACAATGCAAGATGGACTTAAACCAATATGAGTGGACCTCAGCCACACTCAAATCAGTGGCCAAACATGATGGAATGAAATGTAAGAACACTCATACAAACATGCCCGATGCAAGGGACCGAACCTAAGGCATCCAATGCCACTCTACCAAAGCATGGCAAGGGATGAAACATGGCATTCAATCATACATTTTCCAGCTCTGAAATGATATGCAAGATGGTCCCGAATCATGCAAATATGTCACAAAATGCATGCTAGATGGCCCGAACACTGAAACTAGTGAAGCAGATTACACTAGAGGTACAGAAAGTGATGCACAAATGGCAAGACCAGCCCCCGAAAGACCCTAGGCAGGTCCAAGACAGTGGGAAAATGGCCTAAAATGATGGCTCAATATGCAAAGAAATGAAGCTCATTCAATGGTCCGAAAACAAGACATACAAGCCCAACTCTCAAACGCATTTAAAGAGTGAAAACCATGGGAATATGGCATACATGTAAGCTCTAAAATATGATATGCAATGGCCCCAAAACATGAAAACACCTCAGTACATGCATGTAATAGACCTCGAAACTCAAAACTAAGCATGGACACTGAACTACAAGCATGCAAAACAAACATCATTCGACCATGAGACCCAAAAATAGAGCTAAGGCAGTCCAAAATATGCACAAAATCAGTTTAAGGCATGGCCCAAAAGTGCTAGAATTAAGGGCCAAAAGATCATGCAATACAAGCTAGTGAACCATGATTTGCACTACAACTATATGAAGCACATGAGAGCTCACAAAACCAGCCAAAAACAGAAGTATGCCATGCCAAATAATGCCCAAAAACCCATGGAAACGTGGCCAATGCATGCAAGAATGATATGTTCCTTTGAAAGGCCAATAAGAGGGTTATTCAACACATGTATGATGGACATACAAAATGGAAAAACCACCTTTGGAAAGAGGTTATGATGGCCCTAAAACTCACTGAAAAGGGCTTGAAATGAGCCTGGGAAGCATGCAAGTAAAGGCCCCTTTGAAAGGCCTTGAAGAGGATTACTCTACACATGCACAAAAGACATTCAACATGGCAAAAAGGGCTCTGGACAGAGTCTATGCAGGTCACAAAACTCACAAAAAGTGGCTTGAAACATGGCTTGAAAGCATGCAAATAGGGGCTCCTTTGAAAGGCCAAGAAAGCTAGTAAACAAAACAAGGGGTGAGAGGATCACCCCTCTCTGATTTTGATGCTCAAAAACACATAGGCCCTGTTTGTTACTGCTTATTTTCAGCTTTCAGCTTAATTTAAGCTGTTTTGATATGTTTGGTTTAGCTTATGCTTATAGTTTATAGCTTTGTGGAAATCAGAAATCAGCTTATTCTTTGAGTGGGGCAGGAGATGCTTTAAGAATAAGCTGGAAATCAGCTTAAGCTGAAAGTTATAAGCTATAAGCTGTTTGGGCATAAGCTATAAGCAGTTTCCCACAGCTCTACCAAACAGGGCCATAATAACCACTGAAAATCTGCTGGATTTCAGTGGTCAAAAGGGCCAACAAAGCTCACAACAAAGGCCCTAATGCATGGCCTAAAACAAGAGGAAATGAAGCGTGCAAGGGGGTAGATGACCCCCAACATAAAAATAGTATTAAACAAACATGTTTAGAAGCTCAAAACAAGAATTTTTTCAGTTTATGACAAAGCCTAAATATGCTTTTAAATGGAGCTAAGATGTGAAGCAAAACAATGCTTAAAAAGGGAATAAGAGAGTTACCTTTGTAGCCAAGAAGGACAGCAACTTCTGGACCAATAAAGTGGCTCCTCAACCTTTGAAAATAAGCTCCAAGATGCTTAGATGGATGATGGAGAGGTTAGGTTAGGAGGTGTAGTGCAATGGGGCCAAGAACCTTACACTTTCAAGGCCTAATGGGAGAGATACAAAGGGAGAGTGTATGTATGCCTTAGAGATTTTCTGAACCCTTGCAAGTGAAGGGGAGGCCTCCCTTTATAGAGAAGAGAGGCCAAAGCTTCTCTTGGAAGCTTTAAACCAAGAATAAACATCCTCCATACACGTGTATGGAGGATGCAGCAAATGGCTCCCAGTTGGCACAGCTGAAACACACTCAGTGAGACAAAAAAGTAGGAAGTTGGCCGACCAGTTCAGGTGGTCGGCCGGTCACTCCCCCTGGTTGGTTGACCAGGTTCAAAAGGGTCAAGCTCAAAAGGTGGTCAGCTAGCCCATATTGGTGGTCTCCTAGGTGAATGCAACTCAGTGGTGGTATGGGAGACCAGAAAATGTGGCTCAAAAGCCAAGGAGACTAGCTTCCTGACAAGAAAATCGGCCGGCGGGAGAAGAGGTGGTCTCCAAGATAATTGCTGGTCTCCCACCCCCGTACCACCTTCCAAACAATGAAAATAGGGTCCATGCCAAAAATGAACCCACACCGATGCAAAAACGAGGGTTCGGGGGTCAAAACGCGCGGTCGGAGGCCCTGAAAACTGACTATTAAGCACCGGAGGTGGCATACGACCACAAAGGTGGTCTACCGGGCCATAGTGTCCCTCTAGAGAGAGGAAACAAGGTGTGTGCCAAAAACCAGAGCAAACAGAGAAAGTTAAGCGGTTCCGAACCGAGGCGCATGGCCGACGGCTCCAAATGGCTGGTCTCCAAATGGGAAGCGACCTCGACGTAAACGTAGCTACACCCCTTTGGGAGATGGTCTACGAGACCTTTCCCTCCCTTCGAGAAAATAGAACCTGGTTCACAAACCGAGGCAAGGCACAAAAGAGTCTCGAACTCCGGAGGTAAGGCTCTCAGCCGAGACTCCGTAACCTCAGAACGAGCACAATATACGCAATCATCAAGTGCTCAATCGATGACGTCTGAGTCTTAAGGTCGGTCAAAAATGGGGTGTCTACAGTTACCCCTCTTTGACAGAACTCAAAAGTCATAAGTGACAGGAGTGAATGTCAAAGTCCAGAGACGACCCATTTTTGACATGGCCAAAGACTTAGACAAACAAGCGAGATAAACAAAGAGATGTGCCTGCAGGCGTTGTCACACCCCAAACTCGCCCCTAAAAGTTTGGGCATGACCATTACAAAAACGGACGCAAAACCTGATGTAGATAACCTATGGGGCTTGAACGGAAGCATTCAATAACCTATAATGGCGTAAAAAAAAAAAAATATCCATTGAGCTATCACTACTATGCCAGGACCGCAGACAAAGCGTAATACAGATAAATATACAGTGACGTGTAAGGGAAGATAACTATGTACATATACATCTACATTACATACACATGAAACATCATAATAGACATCTATAGTACAAATTAAAACTTAACAAAACTCCATAATTGCACGGTCGACACCTAAGAGCTTAGATACTCAAGGCTTGACAACTGGTAACGGAAACCACAGGTTAAGGTTGACCTCCTGGTTGAGTGCCTACAGAAACAGACATAGAATAAAGTGAGTCAAGCTCAGTGAATAATAGTACGTAAATCTTATAATGTTCAATTCAACAGTAAAGTATATATATAACTGCAGCAGTATATAATTAACTACATTCAGTAAATATATCTCAAACAATCATAGTTCTAGTTTTCATAATAGAGCAGCTTTAAGCCCAGTATGTACAGAAGATACAGAATGGCCATATGCCCAAAATAAGAGAACAGCCACCGGCCCAGAAATAACAGAACACATAAGCGTAATTATTTTCATATTCAGATCAAGTAGGTCCGAAGACCACAATAGGTAGGTCCGAAGACCACAATAAAGTTGGTACCAACAGTCACGATATACACAAATCATCTCATGGTCTATTACAATTAGTCATAATCGTCTCATGTATATCAGAATAATAATAATACTCCTTGATAAGGACGTTATCATTTACCTCGTACCACTCTTGATCCATTATTAACAAAACAGAATAAGTCGGAATACACGAGCATTATTGCTTCTCTCATTCGCTACCAATCAATAGAGGTATTTGACAGATAACAGAACGTTAGTAATGCTGAACAATCTCAATAATTCACATACATTTATGATGCGTGCTCATATCACATTACCAATGATCCTGAACCGTAATCGGAATACAAAATTAAGCCAATTCTTGCCATGTGCACATAGATTACACCAAGTGTTACCATATTGCTGCGGATAACCGAATATTATTAACAATGATTATTAACGGAAAAGAATGTACATGTGAAGTACTATTACTCACAGTGTTTGGCTGCTTGGTCTGCCCCTGTAGTTGTCCCTACACAATTTGTAATACACAAAGAAATTGAATCACATAAACTTATTTCGTTCTTAATTAATTCTCTTTATTCCAATTACACATCACTTTGCACTTCATCATAATTCAAACTAAATCTTTGAATCCCATTTCAACACCCCACAATTGAGTTCATGTCTCCCAGATCCTTACTAAATTATTTCCCTAATTTTTCCTTTACTTTATTACATGAATTCCACATTTATAACAAAGTTCATTCGCTAAATTTACACATAATTTCGAAACATCTCAGAAATCCAATTAAACTTGTACACGTATAATTCAACCCACCAATTCCATGATTCTATGTTTAATTTGGGCAACCTCAGCATTTATCATCACCAATTAATCTAGGGTTTCAAGAATAATGAGGATCTTTAGCAAAAATTCAAACTTCTTAACTCACCACTTTTAATTCCAATTTTCCCAATGATTCTACACCTAGGATTCACAATCCATCATTTAAACTCATCAATTTAACTCCCAACATCACAAACCAAAAAACCCCAAATCTCAAGTTTGACACCAAATGTTCAAAACCATAAATTTTGCATTTATATACTCAAAATACCACAATCCATCCATGAATTCAAGTATTGTAAAAGAATAAGGGTCCCTACCTCAAGAATCAAGCAAGGGGCAAAGCTTTGAGACGAATCCCCCAAATCTCGAAATTCCAATCGGTTGAAGTTGTTTGTCTTCTTGTCTTCTTCACTTCTTGGTGGAAGGTCTTGCTCAAACCTAAGGGAAATGGAAGTATTTGGGGATCAAAACCCTAGGGTATTCGGACCTAGGGAGAGAAGAGAAGAAGGGAAAAGGAAAATGGAAGAAATGATCCAAAAATTCGTGTTTAAAGCTGCTGTCCCGTAATTCCCGCTCGAGCGTAGAAATTCCCGCTCGAGCGGACCTGTTTTCAGCACAGATCCCGAAACTTCAAACATGCGTAACTCTCCCATCCGGACTCCGTTTTAGGTCATTCTTGTGCCCAAATTGAAGCCCCGGAAATAAGCTTTCCAACGATTTGAACCTCACATCCAAACTCAAAGTGTGGAAAAAGAAAAGGGCAAATGAGTGACGGTTGGTTGCAAACAAATTATCCAAACTAAAGTTTTGGATCAAATCTTACTCTACCATCATATTACCACTACAATCAGTACCCCAGAATAAAATAAGGAGATTCCAAATACCTTATAAAAAAAATGCCTCGAGCGAACCCACGTGCCTCAAAATTCGTTGAACTAGGCGAGCTCAAGCGCCCACCTTGCGCTCGGCCAGACAAACAAAGCCATCCGCTCGGCGTCCATTTCACGCCGAGTGGGAATCTAACCCTCGAGAATCTCGGCGACTGCAAAAATACTGGGAGTTTCACAAGTCCGCTCGAGTGGCCACTCCTCCGCTCGAGCGGAGGGAGAAATTTCTGGGTCGTCACAGGCGTGCTCGCAGTTAGGGGGCAAAATGAAAAACGATATGCACAAAGCCGAATGTAACTCATGACCATGCAAAGCAGCAGGCTATAATGAAGCAAATATTCACAATAAATGCAACAGTTTTAAGCAAGAATGCAAAGCGAAACTACATTTCATGTAGTAAGGATGTAAGAGAATTACAATTCTCGCTACGTCTCACACAGAGAAGATACAATACCTGTGCGGCTCGTCTGGTCGCACCAGCTTCAAATGAACCGTACATATAATATCGTGCCTGGAAAAAAGAGAAACTTAACAAGCATAACATAGTTAGCAACATATGTTCAACGCTATATCAAACGCAGACAAACATGGTGCCGATGGAAAAGTGTATCACAATACAAGAGAAACACGCGTGACAACGCAAGTTAAGTTTGGGGGCATGACAATGCCGGTGAAACATGCACAACAATGCAAGCGATGTTCACAACAATGCGAGTGGCATGCATAACAATGCAAGATAAGTGCGACTTTACGAGCATGTTTAAAACAAAACATCGAGCAAAGAAATGCGAGCTTTGACGAGGACAACTCAATCGCAACCTCCAGTTTACCTCCTGGAGGGGTCGCAACGTACTCAAAAAGGATACACCTTGCTTTTGACGAATGACGATGAAACACGCATTGAAAGTTGGAGTTGAAGTTCCTGCGGAGGGATTTCGCATCGGAAAGTGCACTTTCCTTGTACTTTCTCGAGAGCCGGGGACTCCGATCACCACCAAAATTTGTAGGGAGCTCAAAGAGGCATGAGAGACCACTCAGGAGGGCCACCGACCATGTATGGAGGCCACCGACTAGGTTTGGTGAGAGGGGGTGGTCGGCCTACCAGAAAAGGTGGTCGGCCGACCACCTTGCCAAAAACAGGGGTAGTTTTGTCCTTTTGCATTTGTTTCTTTAAATATACTCGGCCAAAGCACTTTTTGCTCACACTCTCAGATCCAAAATTAGTTCCTCTTCCTTCCTAGACCATTTTCTCCCTCAGATTTGCACTCTATACGCGTTTTCCAACGCCCCCCGCAAAGTTATTTTGCGAAATCTTTCAGTTTTCTTCACTTTGGATCGATTAAAATTTGATTTTGGAGCTTCTTTCTCCATTTTCACCACTTGAGGTAAGTTTGTCTCAACATTTGGAACATTTTCTCGGGAGTTGACTTTTGTTGAATTTTTCATTTCTCGAGAGTTGACTTTTGTAGACTTTTTCCAATTTTGGCTCATTTTTGCAGATTTCTTGAAATGGCAGCTCATTTTCCCTAGGGCGGGGGTCCTCCAGGTGCTGGGGGTGAGCTAGACATTATGTCTTTGCCTTCGAGGATTTGGCCATTTGTTCCCGAGAGGTATGACCCTCTGGAGCATATCCTTCCCCCGAGTGTTTTCTACCATTTCACCAACTTTGACCGCCGGGCACCCGCAGACCTGCTGTTATGGGAGCCAGAGTTCCACCTCTCACCAGGCACGAGAGGTACGTACTTTATTTTTACATTTTCCGCAATGTATTCTGCATTTCTTGCGCATTTCATGCTTTCGCTATGTATGCTTATCCGTTTGTTCTGAACACATTTGCGCACCATACTTCTGCTTATTTTTAGCACATTTCACACAACACAGAGTTCCGTTGAGTTGGCACACAGCTTGTTCTGAACACTTAGTCTATAACATGGCATTCTGTTTGTATTTTGAACACACATCTTAAGCATTTGAATTTCTAAGCACGCAGCTCGTACTTTTTATCGTGAACACACAGCCCACAGTTTTTGAAAGTTGAACACGCAGCTCAAACTCTTGATTATGAACACACAGCCCACATTTTTTGAAATTTGAACACGCAGCCCAAACTCTTGATGGTGAACACACAGCCCACGGTTTTTGAATGTTGAACACGTAGCCCAAACTTTTGAGGTGAACACACAGCCCACTGTTTTGATGATGAACACACGGTCCACTGTTTTGAAATTTGAATATGCAGCTCAAACTTTTGATAGTGAACACACAGCCCACGGTTTTGAAAGTTGAACACGCAGCTCAAACTTTTGAGATGAACACACAGCCCATTGTTTTTCTGAAATCTGAACACACAGCCTAAAGTTTTTGAAAGTTCAATACACAGCCCAAACTCTTGAGGTGAACACACAGCCCACTATTTTGATGATGAACACACGGCCCACTGTTTTCAAATTTGAACACGCAGCTCAAACTTTTGATGGTGAACACACAGCCCACGGTTTTAAAAGTTGAACACGTAGCTCAAACTTTTGAAGTGAACACACAGCCCACTGTTTTGAAATCTGAACACGCAGCTCACATACTTCAATTCTGAACACAAGGCTCATATACTTTATGTTGAATACGCAGCTCACACACTTCAATTCTGAACACACAACTCATATACTTTATGTTGAACACGTAGCTCACACACTTCAATTCAACGACAAATTCATATACTTTCTCGATGAACACACAGTTCAATTCAACACAGCTCATATACTTTATGTTGAACATGCAGCTCATTCATTGCATTTGCACTCAGCTCATACTGAACACGCAGTCCACAACATTGTATCTAATTTGGTTTGCACACAGTTCATACTTTCATTTTGAAACTGAATACATGTGTTCATTCTGAATGCAGGTATCTTCCCATGTTACACGAGGCTATGGCTCGATCGTCGCCAGGGAGTGGTACGCAGAGCTCCCAGAGGCCGTTCGTGATCTGGTTGATGAGGCAGGGTTCGGACGCTTCTACGTGGGGATATCTCGCTACCCCGCGAGCAGGACGCTGATGAGGGCACTTGTGGAGAGATGGTGGGACACCACCAACTCTTTCCACTTTTCGGCTGCCGGGGACATGACGATGACCCCGTTTGACTTTGCCCTGTTGACTGGTCTTGACGTGGCCGGCCGACTGGTCCCATACGATGTAGATATGGGTGAGTGGGTGGCAGCTTGGATTTACCTTCTTGGAGCCCATCCACCGATCGACAGATTATCAGGTAGGGTCAGGTATACTTGGTTTTCTATACATTACAAAGGGACTACGCTTGGGACTCTCGTGGAGACAGAGCAGTATGCTCGAGGGTTTTTGATGTTCCTCCTGGGGACTACTTTGTTCTCTGATAGGGGGAACACAGTTGGACTTTATCTGCTGAGTGCTCTGGTAGACCTATCATTGGTCAGGCAGTATGATTGGGGCGGCGCTGGCCTTGCTACCCTCTATTGCTACATGAGTGCGACCTCCCGCGGGCAGGGGAACATAGTCGGCGGCTATTGGAGAGCTTGGGAGGTACTTTCTGCCCTCTTGATTTACATTTATGCTTTTCATTATCTATACACTACACACCCGGCACACTTTACATTCTCATTTTACACTCGCTCTCAAAGATTCACATTCTACACTCAAGATTCTCAGACGATGGCTATTGCCTGTTTTCCTGACTATGGGTTTTTAATTTCCGACGCTTAGCCCCTGTAGAGCTCGAGGTGGAGGCACCTCATGTGATCCCTTACTCGCTTGTATTCGAGGGCCAGTACCGGCTGAGAGCCCGGGAGTCTTTGCCCTACCTGCGACAGTTTTTTGATACAGTGCGGACGACTGAGGTGATTCAGAGCTCTTAATTTTTCATGTTTTCACCTTTGATTCATCTTGCACATTTACGATTTCTAATCGGCTTATGCATTTGTTATCTGCAGATCACATGGCAGCCCTTGGTGCCCTTGGGTGGAGATACCTGATTTCAGTTTGCTGGGGCATGGGGCGCCTCTCGGTACAGGATCCTATTTGAGGGGCCGGTTGGCAAGGCCTGGTTTCTGGGGGACCACTTCATGCGCCAGACGATGGGCTACCTCGAGCAAAGTATCCCCGCAGCACCTCTGGACAATATGCGATCTACTGAGGGACTCACTCCTCAGGAGGTTGATTTGGCCATGCTGGGCACTGATGCAGTTCTGCATTTGGAGGAGGGGGAGTACGCGACCTACCGTCATACATACTTGATGCCCCCATTGACAAGTGTCCACACTCCCAGGAGGAGGTCTGCTGGCATGCCATCGAGTCGAGCCCGGGCTACAGATGCTCCTTCGACTAGCAGGGCCGGTACATTGAGAGGTGGGGCTGGACTGGTTCCTCCGATTCTTTCGACTTATCATCACGCCGGGTGGCCAGATGTCACGCCCCGAACCCGCCCCTAGAAGTTTGGTGACGAGACCGGCCAGTAATCCTAGATTACCACAGGCCTTTCTATACATAAAATAAATAAGCGGGGCTCATGAGTTTAATACAAACTACAAATAGTCCAAAGAGCTGTGCATATATATGATCATACATTCACATGCCACCCATGATGTTAATTACCCACTATCTTTACCTTTACATAATATGTTACAAAGTATCATATACAAAACACATAGACACATGACACTAATATAATCGAGACAAAACTCCCTCTTGGCCTTTCGTGCCTAGCCTCAACTTCGGAGGCACAGAACATCCGGTTAGGCTTGATGCAACTCTCATTTTAGGCTTGACTCCCAACAGTTCACCTATAATACATAAGTACAAATAATGAGCTAAAGCTCGACCAAGTAACATTACAAAAAAGAAATCCAACATTTCATTAAACCATAAATTCATAAATATACATTCATCATAATCAATAAACAACAACAAGAATCATATAAGAATATACATAACAACGTATTCCATAACCTTCTTGTAATCTTTCCATGACTTGTTCATAGTCTTTTCATAAACCTTTTCATAAACCTTTTCATAACCTTTTCATAACCTTTTATAACCTTCTTATAACGCCGATCAACGACTAGCATAACCGGTCCGCATACGATTAAGCACCTTTTCATAACGTCGAATTAACGACTAGAATAACCGGTCCGTACACCGATTAAACACTTTTTCATAACGTCGAATTAACGACTAGAATAACCGGTCCGTACACCGATTAAACACCTTTTCATAACGTCGAATGAACGACTAGAATAACCGGTCCGTACACCGATTAAACACTTTTTCATAACGTCGAATTAACGACTAGAATAACCGGTCCGTACACCGATTAAACACCTTGGCATCACATTTTCATGACATTCTAATAGAGAACATTCGTTTACAGAAACATTATCATTTCAAAACATTTATCATTTCAAAAACATATCATATAGTATCATTTGAACATAATTCATAATAACAGATCTTTACTGAAACATTACTTACAGCGGGTTTCCAATACCGATTGCACGGTCTTCACTTCTTGACCTGTAATTAACAACAGTATAACACGTCCCTTAAGTACACATTATCATTGAATGCACTTCATTCTTCTTTCTATTCTTTACTTCATTTCATATTCATTACATGCTCATTCCAATCTTTCTTTACTTTAATTCATGCTTATAAGATGCTAAAAGATGTAATTATCATGTTAAAATGCATACAGAACAACTTTTCCAAAATCTCCTGAAAATGGCCTTCCCGCTCGAGCGTCCACTTGTCCGCTCGAGCGTACTGGACAATCTTTCAAAACTGCTGGAAGGTCGATTTCTCCGCTCGAGCGTGCTTATCTCCGCTCGAGCGGACAGAGCAAAATTCGAATTCTGGGTTCTTCTTCCCTCTTTCAAACTTCCATTTACAAAATCCATTTTAGCATTCATGATATCCAAGTCCCAAAAACACTTGATCAACATCATAATTTAACAAAACATCTTTAATCAAATCCATTTGCATCATATATAAGATCAACCCATAAATTGAGATGAAAATCATAAACTTAAACATAGAAGCTTCATTTCTAAACTTCCATAGAGGTTGCCCTCAAAACATGCCAAATAAACTTGATTCAAACTATTTTAAAGCCAAGATCATGTGTTCAACATGCTACTACAAGGATCAAACAACTTAATTTCATGAAGATCTTACCTTAAGCACCTAGATAGAGAAGTGTAAGCTTGATTTCTCCCCTTTTCTTTCCCTTCTTCCCTTGGTCTCCCCCTCTCTTTCCCGAATTCTCTCGAACCCTCTCTCTCTCTCAGATATTTTCTTTCTTTTTCTTTGAGTCTAATGAGTCAAAAGGTAACCAATCCTTATCTATATATTATAATCCACTTAAGCCATAAACCTTGAGCCAAACAAGGCCCTTGCTCTCATCTATATATATATATATATTAATCTATTTGAGTCAAAACGTAAGCCAAACAGAACTTAGCGAATCAGACGAAATTCAGTCTTCAGTTTAATTTTTCAAATAGTTATAAAAATTTCCGGTATCACATAGACTTGCTCAATTTCATTTTCTAAACCCATTATGGTTGTCAATTTCAGTCCCGAAGTTGTCATCTCAACAGATATTTTCTAAGTCCAACAGATATTTTTCCATTAATTCACACTAAAGCATATTTAATTATCGATAATTAGGACATACTATTCCGGGTCATTACACCAGATCTTCCGACCGAGTTGACTGGATGGCGATACGGGTCACCTTACCCAATTCCATTGGAGCCCCCAGTGCCTGGTCACCTATACGTTAGAGACCCTGACTCACCACCGGTATGCTTTACAGTTTTGATTTATCACTCAGATATTTGGACATTTATTCATTCATTGATAACTTGTACTTGCATCTGCAGCCTCCCATGGAGTACATGGATAGGATGCTCGGAGTGATGGCCTCGCTCGAGGGCATGGTTCTGCGGAGAGAGACACAACTATTCATTGCTGGCGTCCCGGTGCTTTTCAATTTCCTTGCATTTATCATACTTCTGATGACATGCTGTGTTTACCCATTTCACTGCATTGCTTAACTGTATGCGTAGAGCACATCTGACACACACCACATTCATACATTATATCTGTATACACCCACTCTATGTAGCATTCTTGTCTCTGCATCTGATATACATGTTGGCTAATGTACTCAAATTGTCCTTTTCAGATGCCACCACTACAGACTGGGCCACAGGCCGGGCCATCTAGGCCTGCTGGAGGGACTGGGAGAGGGGACTCGTCTCGCAGACGAGGAAGGCGCAGAGCACCTGTCATAGATGACGAGGAGTCGAGCGAGGAGGATGAGTCTGCGCATCCTCAGTCAGAGACATCTGCAGGCAGAGAGGATGACTCTGAGTCCGGTTCTGAGGGCGGAGGTGATGCCGAGGAGGGTTCCGAGGATAGCAACTCTGATTCAGATGGTGGTGCTGGTGGAGATGGTGCAGGGACTTCTCAGCTGAAGAGGACAAAGAGGGCCTCTTATTCTTGCACTTGAGAGCACTGATGCAGATGTTCCTGCTTTATTTGCTTTTTTTACTAGTAGTTGTAGCACATTGTACATTATTAGGCAGTTTTATTTTCTGTAAAACTTGTACCCTTGTTGTAAAATGTTGTAACAAAGGAAGCATGATGGAATGAAACAACTTTTGTTCAAAAAGTGTTATACTTTATGTTCTTAGCATCGCATCGCATCATTTTGCACAAAAATGAGATTGAATGAGAATTGAGCATTGAAAATTCGCCAAGTCAGGTAGTGAAACGACACAACAAACAAAACAACTTATCTTACTAAGAAACAACGAGACCTTAGCAAGCTTACAACTCGATAAGCAAATCCCGGAAATGTTGATAAACAAAGAACAACAATTTCAACGGACAAAACTCAACAATTCGATAAAAGTTAATAACTCGACTTGATAAACGAAACTCAACAACAACTCGATAAACAAAACTCAACAACAACTCGATAATCAAAACTTAACAACAACTCAATAAACAAAACTCAACAACAACTCGATAAACAAACGTATCTCGAACGATCGGAGTGACGAAACGCATCCGAAACAGAGGAAAACTCGCACCTTCAACACTCCCAATGCATGGAAATGCTAAGAACTTTCTTCTAGAGACTAGGATAAGACCAAAGCCACACTTCTCTCCATGGCCGACCACCTAAGGATACTGGCTGACCAGTTTTCTGTCTTGGAGACCAAAGGGGTGGTCGGCCTACCAGAAAAGGTGGTCGGCCGACCACCTGGTTTATCGACCACCAGATTTCTGACACTTGTCCCCAAAATAGTGTCTTATCCTCTATAAAAGTCCCAGCTTCGTGGTTCTTTCATTTCACCTTAGTTTTGCATCAAAATGGAGGCATTTCTCGTCCAAAATCTCACAGCTTGGATTATTTCTCTAGATGGCTCGGAAAAGTTGAACTTCCGAGGCTTCGGCTTGAATGCACTATTCACGTTGGGCCGTACTCTGCTGCATCTTCCTTTCCTCCATGCCGCGGCAAGGTTTTGGAATCCGGTAACACACGTCTTTAGCTTTAGTGGGCAAGAGATGTGTCCTACTTTCGAGGATTTCCAAGCTTTGATGGAGTCCGAGCGTAATGAAGAAATCTTGCCTCAACTCCGATTCGGTCATGTCCAAGCCTTAGGACAAATGTGCGGCCTCACTTTGCGTGACGCTCGATCATTGATTCACGATGGGGAGCTGGGCATCCCAAGCTTGGTTTGCTGGTTTTCTGATGCTGGTAACCGCGACGACCATCATTGGCAGGGATATCGGTGACACGCGCTTTGCTTATGCTTGCTATCTCATTTCTTGCTTGCCCTGGGCTCCGGTGGGTTTAGCACTCGTTTGATTGAGGTGGCCGAGGGCCTAAAAGAGGGCAAAAACTACATTGCCATGACATTGGTTGAGACATTGATGGGCTTAGACGCTTTTATCATCGGGAGATGGCTAGGCTTGCAGGGAGCCCACTACTATTGCAGGTAATGTTTCCCACCCTATCTCTCATGTATATTGCTCACATCACTCGAACCTCAGGCTCGTTTTTTTTTTTCTCACAAAACCCTTTTTTTACTTTTCTCTCATTGTACATCTCTTTATTCTTTAATCTCTCATTTTTCATCCCTCCCTAGGTATGGTTGATGGACATGTTGAGAGTAGTGGACTCGAGTCCGGTATATTCAGCTCGCAGTTATTTATTCCGATGACGTCTAGTCGATGCCCTGGATGAGGGGTGGTGGTACAACTGGATGTGCAGTTTGTCCGCGGACCACATTGCTTGGTGTTGCCCTTGGCTTAATCTGCCGACATTGAGTTACAATATGACCCGTCAACCTGGGATTCAATTGATTGGCGTGACACACTGTGTCTTCTATTTTTCGTTTCGGTTCCGATGCCAGTTCGGACATGATCAGACTTGCCTGCCAGAGGGCATAGAGTACCCTGCTGCATTCCCAGCCCGAGGCATATAGCTTACCCGGTATGCCACAGCATGGAGGACTAGAGAGCTCCTGGCCCCCGCTCCCACTTTCAGTTGCACATTGTCTGATGAGTGCATAGATTGGCTCAATCAAGAGGCACAGATGGGGCTCAACTTGGCGTCAGAGGCTTCGACCAGCTCTGGAAGGGGGCACAGGAACACTTGACTTATCTATGCCCTGGATTTATTTCTTTATTAGTACTTTCAAGTTTTCTTTATGAATGTAATAAAAAGCGACTTCAATTTGTATGCAAGAGCTGAAGGACTCTGTATTGAAATCAATAAAATTGAAGGTCGTGGGTACTGAAAATTTTCCGCTTTGGTCCAAAAATGGTCTAAGTTGTAAAAAGATTAAGTTGAACCAAATCAACTTTTATTAAAACTTTTCAAAATCATTTTAGGTATGGATTAGAACTGGACACGCCTGAGATCTGTTACTGAGATGCACAATCCTCGATCCCCAGCAACTGGAAAGTTGCCCCTAGTCTAAGTAGCACTCCACTGGAGATCACAACCGAACTCTTGAATACTGAATAGACAAAGATGACAGAGATGATCAAATGGACAAAGTTGATCAGGGAAAAATTTATGGCCGAACTTCAGGATGAAGTTGCCTACGTATCTCAAAAATGGGAATCAAGACTTATGTAGTTCACGCTCGGGTTCACTCGAGTATTTTCACTCTCCTTCTACGCTTTAACTTTTGCCAAGGCCGCCCTTTGCGGGTTTTCAACCTTGCGAGCTCAGTTTTTATCATTTCAATTTTTTGTGCTCTAACTTTTGCCTAGGTCGCCCTTTCGGGTTTTCGGCCTAGCGAGCCACTCAAGGGTAATATTTCTTCAACTTGTCCATGTTGATTGGTTGGGAGAACTCTAGGCCATCTAGGTCCATCGAGCATGTACTCCATTCGACTGTGATAGACTTAATGATGTAGGGACCAATCCAATTAGGTCCGAACTTGCCCTTGTCGTGGATGGGAGCTCGGTTGTCCCGAGCACCAAATCTCCTTCTCTTAGATTCCCGGACTTAACTTTCTTGTTAAAAGCCTTGGCAATTCTCAAGGCTGATAATCTTGAACATGGTATGTTGCTTTCAACCTTCTTTCATCGAAGAGCATGAGTTCTTCAAATCTGCTCGCTACTAACTGCTATCTCGACACTACCAAGATCGCAAAGACGTAACCTCAATTTCAATAGGTAGAACGGCCTCCATCCCATAAACCAATGAATACAGAGTCGCCTCAAAGAGAAGTCCTAATTGAGGTCCCAGTAGCCCACAGAGCAAATGGCAACTTATCTCGCCATCCTAGGTTTCCACCATCTTCGCAGATGTGTTTGATATTCTTGTTGGTGGCCTTGACCGCCCATTGGTTTGCGGCCGATAGGTGGATGACTTATGAAAAGCCACGTTGTATTTTTCCAACAAGTCAATCACTTCCTTCTTGAAGTGGGAACTGTTATCTGAAATGATCTCGTTCGGGACGCCGTAGTGACAGATGATGTTGTTTCTGATGAACTTCGCAACATGTGAAGCCTTCAACACCGCATAAGATTGGGCCTTAACCCACTTTCTGAAATAGTCTATCACGACCAGAATGAACTCATGCCCATTAGACCCCTTCGGAGTGACAACCCTGATCACATCGATTTCCCAAACTGAAAATGGCCATGGCGAAGTCATATTATATAGCTTCGACGGTGGGATGTTCATGTGATTTGCATGGATCTGACATTTGTGGCATCGCCGAACAAAGCCGATACAATCCTCCTCCATGGTGGACCAGTAGTAACCCTGTCTGAGGATCTTCCGAGCTAACATTACCCCGTTCATATGTGCTCCACATTCTCCTCCATGGATGGCCTCCATCAGGCTCTTCGATTCTTCGGCATCAACGCACAACTTATGCATTCCCAGATGACCTCTCTTATACAATTTACCTCCGCAGATGATGAATTGAGCAGCCATTCTTCTGATTGCCCTTTTATCCTTGGCATTTGCCCCTGGTGGATATGCTTCCTTCTTCAAGAAGTTCCAGACATCGTTATACCAAGGGTTTTTATCTTAAACCTCATCTATAGCAGCAATCGACTCGTAAATCGGCACAAATTTTTGGTCGATGATGATCGGACGCATCCGGACTCCAAAAGGGATATCTATCATAGAAGATAGAGTTGCGAGTGCATCTGCGAATCTGTTGTTCTCTCTTAATAGATGAGCAAAGTTTAGCTTCTCAAACCGAGGAATTAACAAATCCAAGGTCTGGTGATACATTATCATCTTTTCTTCTTTTACTTTCCAATCACTTTTCGCTTGAGATACAACAAGGTTCGAGTCCCCGATGACGTCCAACCGTTTTGCCCCTAGTTCCAGGGCTGCTTCTAAACCAGCAATGCATGCTTCATACTCTGCTTCGTTGTTCGAGACCTTGAACTGGAGTTTAAATGCTAGAGGGATACGGGACTTGTCGGGTGCTATCGGCAATACCCCTACCCCATACCCGTATTGGTTTGACGCTCCGTCAAAGTGCATCATCCAAAACTCGTCGTCAATATGCAAAATGGCCTCATCTAGGAATAAGTACTCAACTGCTTCACCTCCCTCCACTAGATGATCGGCTAAGAACTCTACTACTACTCTTCCCTTGACTGACTTGCGCGTCACATATTTCAGATTGAATTCGGAAAGCAACAGCAACCAATGAGCTAGCCTACCCGTAAGTGCCGGTTTCTCGAAGAGATATTTGATGGGATCTAATCTTGAAACCAATATTACAGAGTGAGCTAACAGGTAGTGCCGCAGCTTCCTGGTAGCCCATACCAGGGCTAAGCAAGCCTTTTCCAACAGTGTGTAGCGGGTTTCATACTCTAGCATCTTTTTGCTCAAATAGTAGATAGCCCTCTCTACCTTATCCTCTGATTCCTGCGCAAGCATGCAGCCCATCGTGGTTTCAGTCACTAAAAGGTACAAAATGAACAATTTTCCTGGCTCAGGCGGCAACAGCACGGGTGGGTTCTGTAAGTATTCCTTGATATGTTCAAAAGCAGCTTGGCATCGGTCGTCCCATTGGAACTTCTTTCCTTTCTTCAGGAGACCAAAAAGTGGTTCACAAGTCAAGGTTAATTTTGAGATAAACCGTCTTATGAATTGCACTTTACCCAGAAAGCCTCGCACCTCCTTTTCAGTCCTTGGTGGTGGTATTTCTAAGATGGCCTTGATTTTGGAAGGGTCGACTTCAATACCTCTCTGTGTAATCAGAAACCCTAACATTTTCCTTGTTGTAACACCGAACGTACACTTTTGAGGATTCAGCCGCAACCGAAATTCTCTGATCCTTTGGAAGAACTTTTGCAAGGCGGTGTAGTGGCCCTCTCTTTCTTTGGACTTGACAATCATGTCGTCCACGTACACCTCAACCTCTTTATGGATCATGCCGTGCAATATTGTGGTCGCAGCCCGTTGATATGTAGGTCCAGATTTTCGTACCCCAGATGGGATCACCCTGTGGTAGTAAGTCCTCCACGGGGTGGTGAAAGCAGTCTTCTCCCGGTCTTCAGGTGCCATCACTATCTGATTATAACCCGAAAATCCATCCATGAATGAAAGCAAAGCATGCCCCGCTGTGAAGTCCACTAACTCATCAATATGTGGCAAGGGAAAGTCGTCCTTCGGACTGGCTCTGTTCAAATCCTTGAAATCCACGCATACCCGGATCCTGCCATCCTTCTTCGGCATCGGAACAATGTTGGCCAACCAAGTTGGGTATTCGGATACCAGCAGGAACCCTGCATCAATTTGCTTGGTAACCTCTTCTTTAATCTTGAGGGCCTAGTCCGGGCGAATCCTTCTGAGTTTCTTTTTAACGGGTCGGGCCTCGGGGTCAAGAGGGATCCGGTGCTGTACAATCTCAGGATCGATCCCAGGCATGTCTTCGTAGGACCACGTGAAAACATCTTTGAAATCTTTTAATAAAGCAACTAAGCGCTCGCGTTCCTTCGAAGACAACGTGGATCTGATCTGGACTAGCCGCGGGTCCTCCTTAGTACCAACATTAACAGTAGTGATTTCATCAACTAAAGGTTTAACAAATCTTTCCTGCTCTTGATCAATTAAGCGTTGCAAAACCAGAGGAATTTCTTCCTCGTCGTTTTTATCAAAATTTTGAAAGTCCTGATTCAAGCAATAAATCAAAGGCACAAAAAAGTACTCGGAAATCACAGCCACATCATTCTTATTAAGCATTTGCAAATCGTCCGATTCTTCTGTTACAACAGACTCAAAAGAGAAAGAAAAAGATGACCTAGACAGATCAGGTATCCGGTTATCACCCTAGAATACCGGACTCAGACTCAGTTGAGCTGGAACCTGATTCCGACTCAACAGATTCGGAGGAATCAGATTTCGGCTCACTACCTGACCCGGTGCTGCTTGACAAAAATCCCTCATCGTACTGCCAGGTGAGAGAGGGTGCAATGGATACATCCAAAATGCTTGACGGTAGGCCCGTAGTCGTTTCATTCCCAATCATGGACACCAAGAAGTTATCCCCCAAGCACTTCTGTATGATCGGAGGATCTGAAAGTGGACAAGCCAGTGCTACCCTATTTATTTCGGCCATTCTAATCTACATTTTTACACCGCTCAACCTCACCGTGATGGGTCCGCTTCCTGCAACATCATCTCCTCGATAATCGCCACCGAAGAAGATCTCAAACCCCGGCAGGCGCTTTCTCTCCGCATTTAGCCATGGCTCTGGGAAGCTACAAAATGGAAAGTCCTCCTCCGTGACGAAGCGTCTGTTTAGGGTACCTTGGATGGGTCGGTGCATCAACTCAAAAGGCTTCTCGGCCCTCTTTGCTTTGGCTCTCCTGGCCATCTCCTTGCCTTTCCTTACCCAATCCCCTTTGGTGGGCAGATAACCCAAGCCAAAGGTATGTGGGTTGTGTGGCACTTTAGCTGAGACTGTAAGGCCCTTCCGGCCACTCTTCCCCAATCCCATCCCAGGGACGTGTTGAAGCTTGTTCATGAGGTATACCGATTGTGCACTGACGTAAACGCCCTCATTAACAGCTAAAATGTTCTGTACGACCCTGGCCTCAGCTAGAATAAACCCCGATAAGAACACATCCTCCGTGTCGTGTTCGATTTCCAAGACTGGTGTAGACACCTCCGGCGGCGGATGGATTGACAAGTTCCCAAAAACAATAGCTACCCTCTTCCCGTGAGGGTACTTCAACATCTGATGCAAGGTGGAAGAGACTGCCTTCACTTGGTGTAACCACGGCCGCCTCAAGAGTAGATTGAAGGTTGCGGGAACGTCTAAGACATGGAATTCAATGTTGTGTTGTCTTGGACCAACCTGGGTATGAATTTTGACAGTCCCTATCACCTCTCTCCTTGTGTTATCATAGGCTCTGATCACTTGAGTAGTCGGCACGAAGTCTGCGGGCTTCAACCTGATTGCATATGCCGTCCTTGACGGGCACACATTAATAGTGGATCCCGTGTCGACAAGAACCACTGGCACCCACTTGTCTCTACATTCCACAGAGATGTAGAGGGGTTTGTTATGATTTGCGCCCTCAGGTGGTAGTTCTTTGTCCGAAAAGGTTAACGTCGGGAAACCTCCTCCCGGAAAGACCAGTCCAACTAGCTGCTCTGGTGTGGTATCTATAGAGAGTTTGGCCTTGTCCATAGCAGATAGGATAGCCTGTCTGTGTACTCGTGAAGCCATAAGCAGTCCCTAGATGGAGATGTCTGCTTGTATCTTTTTCAATTGTTTCAACACAGCTTGTTCTTCGAGTTGTTTCTCCTTTTGCTTCTCCACCTCCTTGTCCTTCCCGGATGCCTCTAGCTGATCTAGATGTGGGGGCTTGAAGTACCGCCCACTCCTAGTCATATGGTCGACTTCACCAATATACCAGGTATCATTCGGTTGATTGCTCCTCCAATCCTCATCTGTGTGGGCCAGACATAGATTATCGTCTTCCCACCATATTCCATCGGCAAAACACGACACCGTCCGCTCCCAAGATGATCCTTGTACTCGCAGCATCTCCATCCACATGCTCGTAGTATTCTCTCCTCGTGCACACAACACTTTCACCCTCAAGGGCTTTAGCTTCGATTCTCTCGTAATCCTCAAACCTTTTCTGCTCCAAGCGTCAAGATTTGGCCGCTCAATAATTCAGATTTAAAATGCCCAGATCCCAAGCGAAATTCTTAGCACCGATGCTCTCCGGCGATGCATTTTGACTTTCGGCCCTTCCGGCCAGAATTGATGTCCTTGCCCTTGACGGGCCCTTTTCCAGCCGAGATTCTTCAACAATACCTGGCTGGTCGTCAAGCCACCTTGTGACCTCTACTGACTCCTCAAAATCGAACCAGTTGACTGCACTGTCCCCCGGTTCTTGTTCGTTGAAAATCTGAAGGTCAAGAATGTCCCTTCCGAATCGCCAAGTCATCTATCCTCCGATCAAATCTATCCTCAAGCACACAAATTTCGCTCGCGGTAATTTCACATTTGGCCTAATCGACGTTGATGCAATGTAGCCACCTGGATTGTACACCCCCTCAGCAAAGCTCACAACTTTCTCAGACTCTGACTCAACAATTCCATTCTCCTCCAAAGTCATCACTGTTCCATCTTCGATGGTCACCACCATTGGTTTGGGTTGGGCTCGGGAGATGTCCAACATGCACAAGTTTGTGATATCGGGAAGGAACACCTCTGGCTTGGGTAGGTGGGTTGGGGTAATGTATATGCTGGGGTCGTATGACGTGATCCCGGTCTGGATGAAGTTGATTTGTTTCGGAGGTGGAGCTTGGTTGTGTGGTGGGAGAGGGTTGGTTGTGACATTGGGTTTCTCTGGTGCACAATCACCCTGTTGTCAACGAGATCTTGAATCTCGTGACGCAATCTAAAACAGTGGTCGGTATCATGACCATGTTGTTGGTGAAAGGCGCAATACTTTGCCGGGTTATGAGAGGGGGGTAGTGGGTTTGGTAATGGCCTCGGCTCCAGGGGCTTCAAGTGCCCTTTCCTGATTAATACCCCCAGAGCTTTGGACATGGGCATATATAATGAAGTGAAGGTTCTTTGGCCTCGAGGTTGGAATTTGGTTGTTTGTGTGTTGCTTCCAGACGCACCGGAGAAAGGTGTAGCTGCTGGGGTTTTTGGAGGGGTGGCGGTGACCATGCTTACTTCTGAAGCTCTAGCATTTGCGGCATTGCTGGTGCCTGTATTGGTGTTACGGTTGAAGGTTCTTCTGGGTTGCTCTTTGTCATTATCAATCAAACCCTGCTTCAAGGCATCCTTGATCAGACTCCCATCTCATGCAGATCCGAAAAGGTAGGAAGGAGCACGATCATTTTCTGATAAGCTTAGGCCGAGATTGCTAACAATCATCCGGATTTGATCTTTGTTAGTGGGCCTAAGGGTCATCATTGAGGCCTTGGCCCTCCAAAGAAACTTAATTCAGAGAAGCTCTCTTTAGGCTCGCCTTGTCGCCTCAAGATCACGGGTTGTAATCTCGATTTACGTGTTATAGGATCAGGCAATGAAAGCCTCGGCCATCTCATCCTGGCCCGCTGACATCATCTTCCAATTTTATGCAGATGGCCGCCACACCGGCTGTGGTTCGCCGAATAATGAAAGCTTCTGTAACCTAGTGAGGCCCATTGGCCTTAGTATGTCTAAGAACAACCGACGATGCACCATGGAAGCCCTGGATCCGACAAAGTGGTCAATTTGTGGCATCTTGAACCGATCTGGCAGTGTCACAGCCGCGTCGGTATACCCGTCCTCGATGTCTGTGATGGACTTTACCCCTTGGGATTTCTTGAACAACTTCTCAAGCTTGCTCAACTTTAACGCTATACGGTCCACCTCGAACTCAAAGGGAGAGTCTGGTTGATTGATAGGCCTAGGTGGCTTAGATAGTTAAGGTAGAATCGGGGCGGACCATGTCGGAATATCCAGATCTCCTCGACATTTGGTGCCTCCTCAGCGCTGAACTCCAAAGTGAGGAGCTTGATGTGAAGTAGAGGCTCGGTTTGTTGTTGTAGCTCGGCAATCAATCCCTACTTGTCGCCCATGATCTCGGCCGTTGTTTGGCAAATTCATCTTGACGTATCAAATTTCAGATGATGCTCTCATATTTCTTGAAGTTGGAGCACCATGTCCTCCATCCTCGCCATGTTCTCATTGTTCTAGCCGATCGACCGGTATATCTATCTCTGGTAAAAATTGAAGCCTCACCGACCGTCCAATCGACGGTAGACCACTCGCTCGCAACCTCTCGCTTGGATACATCGTTTTCTCGACCTCCGTCTGATAACCGGGGGTAAGGAACAAAACACTGGTTGTCCGTCGACCAGATCCTCAGATCGATTGAGTCGGCGACCTCTAGTCCATAGTGCTTGGGGAATATCTGTTTGGTCTGAAGCAATTGTGCTAAACTACCTGGCAAAAAGGTAAATAAAGCAATAATAAGGAAATAAACAACTGCACAAACGGACAAAGATAACAAACAGAATAAACACACACAACACACAATTGATAAGCTGAATAGACTATTCTCAAATATTGATCATTGTTTCCAAATCGCTGCCCGAAACTGAACTTGATACCCGCAGAAAACTGATTCTCAAAATACTAAACTGGTGCCTGCGGGCCTGATACCCAAACTTGTAAACTGATACATGCATTCCTGTAGAGACGCAGTCTAAAAGTACATAGTAAACAAGTGAGAGCCAAAACACCCCTATGTTGGGGTAAGCTTTCCCTGTCCTATTTTGTCAGGAGCTAGGGTTTCACTACGCACGCAGCAGCTTTCAAACAACTTATAATCGTAAGCAACTGTCCTAGCTTGGAATGGTCACTATGGATTCGAATATGCACTAGGTCGAATGGTCAAAAGGGTGCCCTTAGAAAATCGTGGTTTGTGTTCCTCATGGCAGAGCCCGAATCGATCATTTTATGGCACGCCAAGCGAGCCTCCCAAAACTGCTCAGAATAGCGTACGGCAAACACGGTGTCCTAGGCGCACCAATGCAAAGACACACATAAGTGTAATCAAAACAAGATATCATGAGTTCGAGTCAAGTTCTCTAACTCCCCAGCAGAGTCGCCAGAAACTGTAGACGTCCTCGAACGTCCCGGGAGGGAATCCCGTTTTGTTCATTTGGCCTCACTACAGTTCAGGACTCAATGTTACGGTCTTGTATCTAATCTCACAGAGTGCAATGTAAGACCGATGAATCATCAAAGAGTCCAAATCCGACAAATCGTTTTTGAAAACAGATTTTTTTGAAAGAAGTGCCAAACATGGACTACTTTGCCATATACAGAGTCGCCACCTAAATATTTATTTTGGGGGAATTTAGGAAACCTTGACTTGTGCCTAAGGCCACGTGTCTGTCATTACCAAAGTTGCCTCGGCTCGAGAACTTGGGTACGATTGGGGAAGGTCACTTCGTGAGCACCCCCGTTCGCCCGATCAAAGATCAGCCTCTACTAACCATGATATCAAGTTTTGAAAACATTATGTGCTCTTATTCCGGTTTATTAGCCTAGAATTACTATGTGATGCGCGCAGTATACAAGTATAGATTGGATTGCCTGAGTTGGAACAAAACATTTCATGTTTGTTTTTGAAAGCGGTTTGCTACTCGCAAGTAGGCTAAAATGCGGATTTTGCCACCCTTAAGTGGGCTTAGAAAACATGGTGATTTGCCACTATCTAGTGGGCTTAAAACTCGCAATCAATGAATTGTTCCAATTTAGATAATCCAACCTCCATCCACAGGCATTCAGGCAGTTATATCACATAAGCACATAGCCTCATGGTAAGCATGCTATCATGGCAGTCACTCACACGCATGCAAGGATGCTATAGCATAAACACTCACCGAGTACTCCAAGCCAAAGAAAGAAGCTAATTAGAAAACATGCATGAATCCTAACTATACTGAAACGCATAATGCAACACATGCAAAAATGCAACTAAAATAGGCTCAGCTATATGAAATGCAACAACTGATACACGTATTCTGCTTGGAATTGAAATACAATGTAGTTAGTATGATGCGCCGAGGCCGGTGCATGCAAGACAGATGAATGGATGCAAACATGCGAGCATAAGTATGCTAATTGAAACGTGCCCTAAAACTAACCATCATAAGCTGGTAAATAAAAGGGAGAAAGACGTGGGGCTGGAAGACATGCATCACACACACGCACACTTATTACAAAATTTCCCTCATCGGAGGGTTCGAATAAATAATACAGACCGAATAAATAATTAACTACTCTAGCTAATTAAATATTACAAAACCCTAATTAATTAACAAATTAACTAAGAAACGAAATAAACTAGTATACAGATCTATGGACCACCTCAGCTCTATTCCGAATGATGAAAGATGCATGCATGCTCGAGTCGCCTTGTTGAGAAATTCCTCGCGATGCCCCGATTTGCCTCTGTTTGCAATTGATCCCGGAATATTGTACAAAGCTCTAGAAGGCCGCTGGTTTCTGGTTTGCTGCAACAGAGAGCAAGAAAGGGGCATGGCAAAGAATTTTTAACACATGTGCGCACGACCACTCTCCCCGTCATTGCGTAAGCTCTAGGGGGTGTAGTCCTCGATCCTCGTGCTATCAATCACGCATCTCGATGCATGATGGCCGAGGAGTCGAATTGCTCGACTCAATGTAAAATGAATGCACATATGGATGCCTAAAGCCAACAACTCTATCATGGATAATTAAGAGTGTCGGCGACCGGGAATTGAAGCACGTTTCGTCACTTTGAGTACGAAACGTCACTCGTTTCCCGTGTTTGGACTAACCCCTACTCCAAATACTATGCAACAACTAGAATGGCATGGCATGCAAACACAATGTAGCAACTAGCATGCAATCCTAAACGAAATGCAACTAAGACACGCGAACATGCAATGAGTGATATGCAAAGGTGCAACTAGCATGTGCAATGCTATGAGCTATCAATGGCATAGTCAATGCACATGACATAATATGGCATACACAATGCAAGATGGACTTAAACTAATATGAGTGGGCCTGAGCCATACTCAAATCAGTGGCCAAACATGATGGAATGAAATGTAAGAACACTCATACAAACATGCCCGATGCAAGAGACCGAACCTAAGGCATCCAATGCCACTCTACCAAAGCATGGCAAGGGATGAAACATGGCATTCAATCATACATTTTCCAGCTCTTAAATGATATGCAAGATGGTCCCGAATCATGTAAATATGTCACACAATGCATGCTAGATGGCCCGAATACCGAAACTAGTGAAGCAGATTACACTAGAGGTACACAAAGTGATGCACAAATGGCAAGACCAGCCCCAAACAGACCCTAGGTAGGTCCAAGACAGTGGGAAAATGGCCTAAAATGATGGCTCAATATGCAAAGAAATGAAGCTCATTCAATGGTCCGAAAACAAGACATACAAGCCCAACTCTCAAACACATCTAAAGAGTGAAAACCATGGGAATATGGCATACATGTAAGCTTTGAAATATGATATGCAATGGCCCCAAAACATGAAAACACCTCAGTATATGCATGTAAGCTCTGAAATATGATATGCACAGATCGCCGAGTGAACAAACCATGGCTTGAGCACCCAATGACCCCCTCCTAGAAGTTTTGTAGACTAAAGAAGACCGCTCGAGCATAGAAAATACCACTCGAGCGAACTTGAGAAAAAAAAGACATGATTCCCTTAAAAAAAAGCTACCAACCTGTTCACAACACAACCAGCAACTCCATACTCAACAACAAGACAAGTAGGAATATAGACAACGACAAAGAGTATCGTATCAGGGATTCAAGAACATTAAAGGGTCGAGTCTAACCTAAGCCATTATATTGTGTAGATGCGCTATCCCATGTCTTGAGATGATATCCTTGTCATATTTTAGTATCCGTACCTTTAGATACATATTGTGTATGTAGTGCATTAGTTAATTGCATATAAGACCATGCATGATATTACTATTTCTTTGGCTTACCTTGGAGTACTAGGTGAGTAGTTCTTTACTTTAGCATATTACATATACATGTTACTTATTGCATCCATTGCTATACTAGGTGTTTTATGATATATTTATTTTAATGCCAGTGGATGGAGGTTATAATGCTTGTTTTTGGAATGTAATTGATTTTTATGTTTCTGAGTTTGTACAAAACAAAAAAAGCTTTTCAAAAGCATTAATCAAAGCATAAGCAAAATTCGCGACATAATTTATATTTACATGCCTCAGATGGTAATGATAGCATTTATAAATAATGGGAATATGAATATATATTGATTATAAAAATCACATCAAGACTTAGTAGATGCCGATTTTTTGATTGGATGAGCGGGGGTGCTCAATTAATGACCTTCTGCCCCTTATACCAAAGTTCTTGAGCTGAGATACTTTGATTATAATGGACAGTGGCCTTTGGCATGAGTCACAAATTTCCTAATTTACCCAAAAGATTAGGTAGCGACTCTGAGATCTAATAATGTAGTCCATTTCTGTCATATTTTTGCAAATAAATGGATTTTCTATAAAAAATATTGAATTTGGAGTCTCATTCTTTGTTTCACATTGCACTAATAAGATTAGATTAGGAGATCGGAAGTCTGAACTATTAGGTGCACTTGTTAACCCCAAAGGCATCCTATACACTGTCGAAATCAAGATATATTCCATATTTAGAAACAGGCTCATTTTTTGTTGTTTTAGGAATAACATCATATTTTATATGAGTATTTAATGGTCCGCTTTTTTTCTAACTTTATTTCCTTCTTAGAAGATTTTTCTTTATTATCTCCAAAGATATTAATAAAATCCAGATTTTCACAAAAACTAAAATTTCCAAATGCTTTGTTTACTTCGAATATTTCATCTTTTCTTTCTGATTGATAGCGTTGTTCTTTTAACGCTGCTAGATCAATACAATTGCTTATTGATTTTTTAAGAGATTTTTTTCTTCTATAATTGTCCATATATAGATTTAAACATTTGTAAAGATCTTTTAAGAATATTCCTTTTCTAAGATTTTTTAGTGCGAATATTCCTTCGATAGCATTTTCCTTTTAGGTGTGAAAGGTTGGTGGTCTCAATCTTTGCTTATTCTTCCACCAAAAATCATTCATTCTTCCACCAAATAATCAGTCTAGAGAAATGGGTATAGTCATCATAAAAATAGAGGATAATACATGTTAGCGTAAAAGTTAAAAATTATTTACTTATTAATAAATGAGTTTATCATTTGGATTGGCCTTCTCTTTAGTATTTAATCGGATTGAAGAGGTATTGTTCGGTATATTTGGCCTATTTTTAGATCTCTTTTTGATAATTTGAACTATTTATATTTTAAGTTTCAACGAGTATGTCATATATTTTAAGATTCGACAAGTACAAAACTGATCTGTATTCTAAAATGTAAACAATTTAAATTATCAAAACGGAGTTTAAAAATGAGTCAATAGACCTAACAACACCTTTCTAATCTGATTAAAGATTGAAAAGAAACCCAATATTTATCATTTTATAATTTAATATTTTTAAAATTTATCATTAATTAATAAATATATATATATATATATTTTAAACTTCCACTGACATTCACTTGCACTTTTACTTGACATATAAGATGTGATTGACAAGGACGCGTTTGGGACTAATAAGATTGTGTTCAATTTGAATACGTCTTAAGATGGATGTAACCCAAAATAATAATAAAATAAATAAATAAATTATAAATATATTTTTAAAATTTATTTAAAATATAATTTGTTCTTTATAATTTAAAAATTACATTTCATCATTTAAAATTTTAATTTCATATCAACTAATCCATTTTATTAATAAATTATTAAGTCAATTAATAATTTTAATGATATCATAAATTTATTTCAATTAATAATTTAGGTAATTTTATTATTGTATGGGGGAGGAGTTAAAAATTTTATTTTTCAGCTTAATTTCGTTAAATAAATTTTTTGATAATGACATATTTATAATTTTGAAATTATATTAGATAACAATTAATATTTTAAACAAATCTTAAGAGGTATATTTGTAATTTATTCTTAAAAATAAAATAAAATAACTTTTGGTTTTAAATTTTGAGTAAATAACAAGTAATTGGCTAAAGGATAAGGATGAAAAGATTCTCAAATTTTAATGTAATGTCTACTATTATACAAGAAAGAACATTATTTTCTAAGGTTCAAAGTTTTAATATAATTCTTAAAATTTTTAAATATAAAAAACACATTTGTAATTATATTATTGGTTCTTTTCATTTTATTGATATTTTTCTTATCATTTCATTAAATAGTCTAATAAAAAATATGGTAAGTTTTTTTTTTTATTATTATTTTAATAATTTTCTTGATTATAAATGTGACAAAAAATTTGTAATAATTTGATTTGGCTTATCTAATCATATCTATAATTTCGAATTTAAAATATTTATATAGAAAGTCAAAAAAATTAAAAATATAATAATATTTAATTCATATCTAATTTGAAATTTAAAATTTAATTTTTTTTAAAAAGAAATTCCAAACATAATGTTAGTTTTATATAATTTCAAAATTTAAAAATATTAATTAAAATTTTTATTTTTAAAAACTAAAAAGTCATGTGGCATCTAAAAAGATAAAATAAAATTAGGCATCAAATAGTTATTGCACATTTATCATTTAAAAAATATTTATCAATTTTATAATTAAATAAACAAATGGGCCAACTAATCATGAATTAGATATGAATCAAGACAATTCTCTAAGGATCGACTTGAGCCAAGAATTAGTACAAAAATCATTTCAACTTGGTTTCAAGGCTATTTTTAATGTGTTAATCCACTATTAACACTTTCAAATTAGCTCATATGCGTCACAATATAATAAACTATGATATAATTTACATATAAAGTTTAAATTTATTATAACCAAATGCTTATACTAATTAACTGATTATTTTAAAGATAAGATCCAAAGTTAGAACTAGAATTTATTCCATAGTTCATACTAACTAGATCTTATATAATTTTTTCATACATAAATATACCTAAATATTGTAGTTTAAACATAAATTTTTTTTTTACCCAAGTTTAAAAATTAAAATAACTAAGCATGTTCATATTTATGATTTTTGTTATAAAAAGTATTAATAGAAATGTATTTAACAATTTAATAAGTAAATGGGTCAAGTGGTTCATGAGTTACATATCGACAGAGACAATTTTTTAATAATATGGTCAGAATTAAGTTGGCATAAAGGTTGAATCAACCAACTTCCAGGTCACTTTTAATATCTATCCCAACACTAGGTGTAGAAAACAAAAAATTACCCATTGTAATAAAAGAGTTATGACATGAGATAAATTATAATTTTTAAATATGAGTTGGTAAATTTTTAGAATTTACAAAATAGTCAAAAGATAATTACATTGACAAATGTGATTTACCATATCATGAGGTGAATTTTGACATAGAATAAACTAAACTTACAGAACTCATTGGACGAAATGAATTCGTGTATTTTATTTTATTTTTTTGGGATCATAAATGTAATTTTTTTGTAATTTATCATTTATAAAAAACTTTTTCAATTAAACAATGATATGTATTTTTTTATTTCTAATAACTTAGAACACACAATTAAATTTAGAGAAATATTTTTAAAAAGGTTAAAACTTAATTGATTTGAAATTATTTTTCTTATATATTTTAAAATAAAATTCATGTTATTATTTAATTTTTGATTATTTATTTATACCCGTGCATAGCACGGGTATTATGTTAGTTTTGAGATAATTTAAAACATTTTTTTAACATATTTTTATACTTTTTTTTACACATATCAATATAATTTTTACATATTTCCATTCTTACTTAATTTTGTCTGTACTTTTTTGAACTCCTTTTTAATTAAATAAAAAAATGTTGGAAAAAATGGGATTTTTTTGTTAGATCCCTACTAATATTACTTCAGAAGAATAAGAATAAATAATTTTTTTTAGTAGTATTCAGATCTTCCAACAAACATGATTAACCATTTTGGAAAAAAAAAAGCCCTTACGACTAGTTACCTTCTAATTTGTTTAAGTGATTTTAAAATTTTAAAATTTGATAACGTTTGGTTTACATCTCCATCTTTTATAAATTTTATATTGTTAGAATCCTATTGCCCAGATCTTTCAAACAAGACATGAATAATATGAAATTGTAAAAAAAAAAAATCATGAAATTTTACTATGTTCGTTGTTACATCACAGTAATTTTTTTTTGGACTTCATATAGAGTGAAATTTCACTCAAAGACAACACAAAGAAAACACATAAAAAAGAGAAAAACATAGTGGAACAGAGAAAATTTTGTGTTTCAACTTAGAAAAATACAAAAACATAAAGAAAATTTTGTATTTCAACACAAAGAAAAACAAAGACAGAGATTTCGTGTTTCAACATAGAAAAAACATAAAGGCACAGAGAAAATAATAGGGGGGAAGAGAGAGAGAGAGAGATATTGGAGAAGGTAGAAAAGAGTTTTAAAACGTCTACTGTAGCTTGCTTTTCGTACTCCTTGGAGGGGTTTAGTCTCCTCGGATACGATAGCCTTACAGTTCGAACTCTTGTGATTCTGAATCTAATTTTACGAGTACAATGTGAAATAGATAAACACAAAAGAGTCCAAATTCAGCAAATCATTTTAGAAAATCGATTTTGAATCAAAGACGCCAAAAATGGACTGCATTGCGAAATTTCAGAGTCACCACCTAAATATTTTTGAGAAATTTAGAAAACCGGTGACGCGTGCCAAAGGCCATTAGTACGTTATCACCAAAGTGTTAGCCAGTGCTATCTCTAACAACTCCTCTTCAATGCTATCCAAGCTGGCATGTTTGTCCTATCCTGCATCGACACTGGTCAATCGCTTCTCTTCTTCTTCATTGTTCGACAACCGGTGATCAAAGAAGATCTCAAATCCTGCACCTCATCCGGGTTTCCGCTTGACCCATGGCTCGAAATCCACGTAAAGGGAAATCCTCTCATTGGTGAACAAAGCGTCTGCTCAGGTTCCTCAGATAGCTTGTGGACTATTCATATTGCCCCTACTTCTTGCTTTTAACTCTTTCTCTCAACTCATCCCCTTTCTTTTCCAATCTTCGCAGCTAGCTTGTGGACTTCATATTGCCCCGCCTCCTTGCTCGCCACTTCTACCCAAATTCCACCAGGAATGTGTCCTTGTTTATTTATCATATAAATGGATCAAGACTGTGATAGTTCCCATCATCCTCTCGTTATGATGGATTGCACCACTGGCCGTAAGGATAAGCCAAAAAGGAACACATCATCTTCTCCATGGAATATTTCTAACAAAGGCGTGGTAGTTCCCTAGGGAGAATGGATCGCAGAATTGCCGTAAACAGTAGCAATCCCACCCTTAAACGGATATTTCACCAACTGATGAACTGTTGATGAAACTGCACTCATCTGGTACAACAAAGGCCTTCCTAGGAGCAGATTGAAAGTTGCCGGATGTCCATAACATGGAATTCAACCTCATGCTCGACGGCCAATTAGTATTTGACTCTTGAAGGTCCTCATAACATCTCTACCGGTGTTGTCATAGGCTCAATAGCTTGAGTTATGGGCGTGAAGTCAATCGGCTTCAAACCTATGGTGTAAGCAGCCCTGCTGACACACGTTAATTGTCGAGCCGGTGTCCACCAAAGACCACCGGATCCATTTCTTCGCTCTCCAAGGTCACATACAGGGTCGACAGATTAGCACCCTCAGTGGCAACTCTTGTCCGTAAAGATAACACCAGACAAACATCCCCTAATGTGACCAATGACACCAGTTGGTTAATGGTGGTGTCGATAGGCAGCTTCGTTCTATTCATTGCCTCTAAAGGCTCCCTATGTTCCTAGGGAAGCCATTAGCGCCTCAAATCGATATATGTCTGCCTAGATCTTCTTGAGTTGTTTCAAGACCAAGTCTTTTTCAACGTCTTTCTCTTTTGATTTCTCAGCAATTTTCCCGGAAGATTTTGGCTGATCTAGCGCTGGGGGTTTGAAATACTAACCACTTCGGGTCATGTGGTTAATCTCATTTGCATACTATGTATCATCAGGGGTATCAACTTTCCATCCTTCATTAGTATACGCATGGCTCAGATCATTGCCTTCCCATCATTCCCCTGTAGCCATTGCCAGGCCATTATCGGGCTCCACCTGGATCATATTCACTTCGATCTCTCCAAGATACCACTCATCTTCTCGCAGCGGATTCAATCTTCCTCCGACATCGGGTTCGAGTTTCTTTGGCATCTTTCCCTTATCACTGTGTTCCGCTCGGGCTTTCCGAGGTTTGGACCTCTTCCGATTGACTCGGCTTTTTTTTTTCTTCCATTTTCCCCGCCTCCGAGCTATCTTCCTTGATTTCATCTTTCCTTTCTCGTTGAACTGCTCCAACCTCGTTCCTTCTCAGTCATAGGCATGGCCTATGTCATAGGTATGGCTTCAGCCTTGGGTATGGCTATAACCTTGCTATTGTCACCAACATCCTCTCCTTCCGAATATCTCTTTATCTGCTCATCCATATCTGATTATTCTTCACTCAACTACCCGTTACTAGATTCAGGTTGGCTTGGATCCCACCACCCAATCTGTACACTATCCATATCCTCTTCTTCGAAGAAGTAGAGGTTCTCTAGATCTTCCTTCAGTTTTGCCAGGTCTTCTTCTAAATGTGCCAGGTCATTAAGGCCTTGTTCAGGCCAAGCATTCAGATTTTGCCCTAGTTCTTCTTCTCTAATGGCATTGATGTTGAGGGAATCTGGTAGTGCGATTACAGATTTTGGCTGATCAATGGTCATAATGTACCAGCTGGGTTCATACTCTTCATGAAAAGGCCTTCTTCTCTATAACTTGGGTGCCAGACAACCTTTTCTTTGGTGCATTCTTCTTCCCTCCGGCCTCCGCCGCCACAGGCCCTGATTGGGTTTTGGGTGTTATATCCATCATGCACATATCCATGCTTTCCGGAATAACCATCTCTGGCTTAGGTAGATGGGATGAGGTGATATATACCGGATTAAAAGTGGGTGAGTGTATGGATAAGGTTGATGTTTCTTGGTGGGAGGACCTTTGTGGGTGAGAAATGGGTTGGTGGTTACATTTGGTTTTGTGGGTGAGATGAGGTGGAGCTATGATTTTATTGTCGGCGAGATCTTGGATCTCATGACGACGCGATAGCAACAATCAAGAGTGTGACCGCTGCGTTGATGGAAAATGCAAGATCGGGTGAGGTCGGTTCAGGTGGTAGTAGGTTAGGAGAGGTCGAGGGTTGAGGGCTTAAGGTGCTCCTTTTTGATAGTAGTTTAAGAGCATGGGCTTATGTGAAAGGGTAAAGGTTCTTTGGTTTCGCTTGGACCGACGAGTTGTGAAGTTGTACCGCGAAGGATCGCCATGTTGGATGTTGTGGAGACGATCGATGTCTTCGCCGAGGAATAGTGCTATCGCTAGCATTGGTATTTTTAGTAAACGGCCTTTTGTAGGTTTGCTTCTCTTGATGATGCCTTTCTTGAATGCAATTTCAATTTGGACCCCTAACTCGTGTAGAGAAACAAATGTAGACAATGGTGCCACTATTATTCTTTGTAACATATCCAACTCGAGATTCTCAACCACTAACCGGGCTTGTTCCATTTTTGATGGCATATTCATCATTTTAGTCGCTTTTTGCTCTCCATCCGCAACAAAGTCGATGAAGAGTTCCTGGTTCGGATATATAGATGCGATTTTCTCCGCCTCTTTCTTTCGAAAGGGCGTGAATTGGTCATCCTACTGCATCACACCAAGCTCAATCTAATCTCACAAAGTGCAAGATAAGACTTATAAATCACCAAAGAGTCCAAATTTGGCAATTGGTTTTGAAAATCAATTTTGAATCAAAAGCGCCAAACATGGACTGCTTGCCAGACACAGAGTCGCCACCTAAATATTTTGTTTTGGAAAATTTAGAAACCCTAACTCGTGCTAAAGGCCACGGTCCGCCATCACCAAAGTTGCCTCGGCTGGGAACTTGGGTACGAGAAGGAAGGTCCTCAAATGAGCACCTCGCCACTCCGATCAAAGGATCGACTTCTACTAAGCATGATATGTTGTTTTATAAACACATGTGTTTTTATTCTGATTATTTAGCTAACTTACTATGTGATACGCATAGCATACAAGTATAGTCTAAATCGCAAGAATTAGAACAAAACAATTCATGTTTGTTTTCGAAAATGGTTTGAAAATGCCACCTCAAGTGGGCTAAAGCGTAGATTTGCTACCCTCAAGTGGGCTTAAAACATGATGATTTGCCACTTCAAAATGGGCTTAAAACTCACACTCGGTGAATTGTTTCAATTCAAGCAACAAAACCTTCATCCACAGTATTCATGTAGTTAATCACTTAAGCAAATAGCCACATGGAAACACTCACACTCATGTAAGTATGCTAAAGCGTAAAACTTACGGAGTACTCTGAGCCAAAACAAAAGCTAGTTAGAAATCATGCATGATCCTAGCTATGTTAAGATGCCTAATGCAACTAAATAGGCTCGGTTATCTAAGATGACATATGAATGCAATACTTGATAACATGCTTTGAAACACATATTCAAAGAAGTATTGAAATACAATGCAGTTTGAATGATGCGCCGAGCCCTGGTGCATGCAAGACAAATGAATGATGCAAACATGCAAGCATAAGGTATGCTAATTGAAAACGTGCCCTAATCTAACCATCGTAAGCGGTTAAATAAAAGGGAGAAAGAAGTGGAGTTAGAAGACATGCACACACACACATACACTTATTACAACATTGTGCCCTCTCGAAAGAGGGTCCGAATAAATAAGCTAAGCTGCTAAGCTTAACTAATCTAATTAAACTAATTAGACTAATTATTACAAACCAATAAAGAAATAGTTAAACTAAGCTACTTAATTATTACAACACTTTAACTAATTAACAAATTAATTAGATTGGAAATTAAAATGCTAACTATCAAGTAAAGCATCGAACTACAAACTACACCGCCAAATTTATTTGAAGAAGTTGAACATGCATGCCTCTTGTCGCCAAACACCTTCGGTTTGCTCTTGAGAGGCTCAGGGTGTCTCCAAGAATTCTCAACCTTACTAAATCATTGTTGGGAATGTACCAAAGAAGCCGCCATGAGGAGTCGGGCCGGCCATCTCACGCCAAGGATGTGCACCGACTAATGATGAAGCGCTACGGCCATCAAGGACGTCATAATGGGTATCGTGATCACCATTCTGCAATAGAGCTCAAACCAGAGGAAAAATGGATTTGCCTCCTAAGGGTATGTGCATCAGATCACCCTTATCATCTCAAAACATCAAAGGAGAGGTACCATTGATCCAAAACCACAAATCAAGAATTCAATGCATGATGGCCAAGGATCCAACTTGCACAAATTCAATAAATGCAAGACAAACACAACTCTAGGACCATTACCTTATCATGGATAATCAAAGCCAATGGAGACAAAGGAGATTGGCTCATTTTCATCACTTCAAGTATGAAATGAACCAATTTTCCTTGTATTCAATATAATGTCCAATTGAACACAATGCAATGCATACATAACATGCTTATCTTGGCATGTTTTACTTGATTTAATTCTTGTTTTCACATTTTTATCGAGCCATTCATTAACCGGTTAAGTCCAAGTGATTGTCCTCTAATAGGAGGAAGGTCAATCAAAAGATGGCTTAAGACATGGGAGAGACCATGCCTTTGACTAGGAGGAACTCTCAAAAGAGGATTAAAGCCATTTAAGCATAAGCCTCAATCCCAAGCTTAAACACAACTTAAGACCAACCAAGCCTCAAAACAAATAGAAAAATGAAGAAATGAGGGAGGTAGCAGAATTTCAGTGCTGAAATAGCATGAAACACAAGACTCCGACATGCAAACAACTCATGCACAACATGTTAAGAGACTTAAGCATTAAGACTAGTGAAGAGCTTTACACTAGAACCATGCAATATCAAGAACAAATGGCCAAACCAGCCCTAGAAAGATCTCAAACATGCCAAAACAATACAAAATGCGCACGATGGTAGCAAGAAAAGCAACAAAATCATGCTTATGTATTGGCTCATAAACAAGGCATAAGACATAACTCTTAAACACAATTAAAGAGTGATATGTGTGAGAGTGTGACATAGAAATATGCTCTAAAATCACATGTTAAATGATGCTATATCATGCAAACATCACAAGCAAAGCATGCTAAGGGCCTCAAAACACAAAGCTAGTGACAGCAACTACACTATGGCTATACAAAGCAAGCCCCAAAGGACCAAGACTACTCAAAACAGAGTTAAAGCATATCAAAACAAGGCCAAAAACATGCTGCAGTAGAGCCAACACATGCTAGAATAATAAGCTAATTCATTAAATATGTTAAGCTAGTAAGCAAGATTACACTACAAGTGCAAGAAGAAGCATCAAATGACTCAACTACCAAAATCGAGCTATAACATGTTAACAAATTCACAAAAACATGCTGAGATCAAGTCAAGAGATGGTAGAAAAACATGCTCAACAATTAGGCCATCAACACATGCAAACAAAACACAAGGAGGGGAGGCTACCCCCTCCTATTTTGGACCTCAAAACCAAGTTTCTACCATCAAAAACCTCTGAAGTTTCAAAGGGTAGAAAGGCCAAACAAGGGGGGTTTGAAAAGCTTAAGAAGTTGGCTCAAAAGGCTTTTCACGCCAAAGAGCTAAGGCAGCAAACCACCCCCTAAACACACAAGGCTTAAAACCATCATTTTAAGAACTTAAAATAGAACTTTATAGAGGCTAAAACCAAATTTAAAGTAGCATACAAAGGTGGCAAAGCAATGAACTAAAACAAAGCTTAAAATGGAGAAATTCTTACCCTTGGAGCACAACACTAAAACAACAAGAAAATAGCCAAGCTTCTGAGCCAAAACCACTCCAAGGAGCTCAAACAAGGCCTCCAAGAACCTCAACTCTAACGTGAAGGTTTTGGCTAAGGGTGCTAGTGCAAATTTGTAGAGAAAGATCACTTTCAAGCACAAAATATAGAGAGAGAGTATTCTAGAGAAAGAGAGAGAAAAATCTTGCTCAGCTTAAACTTTGTAACCTCTTGCATGCATATAGATGAGCTCTATATATAGGAGATACAAGAAGCCTTCAAACAAATCCACCATCCACGCATGCAGATGAGCTTAATTTGTGCAAACAAATGTCAAAAATATCCGCAAAAATATTCATCAAACATTGGTGGCCTACCGCCATCGCTGGTGGTCGGTGGTGGTTATTGATGGCCTCAGGCAAAGCCCATGGCCGGCAAATTTTAATGATGGTCGGGCAGCCATCAAGAGTAGCACCATGCATAGACCAACCCATGGTCCAAATATGAGACAGAGTGGAAATAGGATCTGGAAAGATCAATCTTGGAGCATTCCATCATGAAAGTCGAGCACTCGACGAGCAATCAAACATGTTGTCGGATGTACTCGCAAGAACATCCAAGTCTTGAGACGATCAAAAATAGGGTGCCTCACAGATATTCGCTTCTAGTTCACAGATGGCTATTTCTATATGAGTATTGTATGAGTATTGATTGATAAACCCCTCGATAGTTCCTCCTAATTGCGCTTAGTAGAATCCTCTAGTTTGGCGATTAGATAGTCACTACGTCGATAGAGTTCTTTCAACAATGACAATTTTTAGTTCGAGTTAGGCCCATTGGCCTCGTAACATTTGGAGAAAAGGTAAACATGAACAATAAGGTCCCCACTACCATCAAATCTATCGATGCGAGGCATCTTGAATTTTTTGACAGCTTTGATCGAAGTTTGTGTAACCGCCTTCAATATCCGAAATGGAATTGAAGCCTTGGGATTTTTAAGCGCTTAGCTTGGCATTTTGATCATAGCCGATCAATATCGTGATGTCAAAGGAATGAGTCCTCCATGTGGCTATACTAGAGGCCCGTAAGCCAGAGCCTGCAAACATCTCCGAGGATTTGGGACTTGAGGGTTTTCAATTGGTGGAGGTGGATCAGATTTAGTCAGTAATCGACCGGATGTATAGTGGACGCCGATGTCAGGCCGCTATCCTTGATTCAAGGTATCTATGGTTCAATAGAAAGTCGCCATCATTAATGCCACCTCTTCTCGCACTCGAGCCATTACAAGTCCGGGAGAGTTAGATGTCACGAGTTGAGTGGGTGAGAACTGATATGTGATTGGTAAGGATCTCGTGTTTGATGACAACTGCTTGTTTTTCTCCGCGTAATCTGTAGGAGTGAGACTAATCGTTGACCACCAACAAGGTCTTGGGTTTTGCAAAGTCTCGCTAGAGCAAGTCCATGAAACTTGGCAGATATTGGGTATGTCTCAAGCCGTGATTGCAAACTACCTAGCAAAATAAAAAAGAAAGAAAAAGAAAACAATAATAAAAATCTGACAACACTTCAAAATTTAATTCACAATAGACATAATCATACCAAGCATCAGATTTCACTCAAACTCGCTTCCAAAATCGATATCAACTTTTGTACCATTGATACGATGCATTCTTACACGCCACTACAAAGCAAATACTGTGTAAAAAGAGCCAAACACCTATAAGGGGGGGTAAGGTTACACTGACTCAGATTTTGCCATGATTTAGGTTTTACTACTTCAAGCAAATAGTTTCACAAAATCAGATAAAGGTGAGCATCCCGTCCTAAGTAGGAACAATGATCACACTTTATTATATGCAACTAGGCTTAATGGTCAAAAGGATACCTCGGCAAGATTACCTAATATACCTCTCACACCTAATACCGAGAGTGAAAGGATGATCAAATGATAGAGCGGTAATTCAAATCCAAGGGTCAGGTTTCCAACATAGCAGAGCCCACGATCTAAGTTAGCCTTCTAGCCTTTTGGCAAGTTTTTAGGCAAGCCTCCTAAAATCATCCAGAATAACAGATGAAAAACACAAAGGACCTAGAGTAACAATGCAAATGCAATGCAAATAACATATCTATGTAGATAAAATTTCACATCATAAAGTTCAAGTCAAGTTCTCTAAGTCCCAGCAGAGTCGCCAGAACTATAGCTTGCTTTCAGGTTCTCGAAGGGGTTTATAGTCTCCTCAGACATTGATAGTCTTACAATTGACCAGAGCCAACTGATTTCACAAGTGCAATGTGAAATGGATAAACACAAAAGAGTCTAAATTGATAAATCATTTTGGAAAATCAATTTTGAATCAAAGATGCAAAACGGATTGCATTGCCGATTTCAGAGTCTCCACCTAAATATTTTTGAGAAATTTTAGAAACCCGTGACTCGTGCCAAAGGCCATTAGTCCCAGAATCACCAAGGTGTCTTGGCTCTAGAACTTACGCATGAGAGGAAAAGTCATGAATTGAGCACTCCCACTCACCGATCAAAGATCGGCCTCTATTAATCATGATGTGATTTTTATGTATATTATATGCTCGTGTCTGATTATTATGCTATCTTTACTATGTGATACATGTAGTATAGACTAATTCACAAAAGTTGGAACGCATTGATTTTATGTATGTTTTGAAAAGTGTTTTGAATATGTACCACTTAAAAAGCGATCTCATATGTACATTTATTCAAATCATCCCATTTAAGCAAATTAGCCTTTTATCCACAGTATTCAAATAGGTATATCAAATAAGCACTTAGCTTCATGGTGAACATGCTTGACATGGCAACAATCGTGATGTATGCAATATGCTAGCAAAACCGCTCACCTAGTACTCCAAGGTAAGCCAAAGAAAACAAAAATGAGTAGAAAAATGCATGATCCTAAGCAATGAAACATGACTAATGCAACGCATACAACATGCAATTGATAGGTTCGGCTACTAGTAAGACATGTAAGTCAATTCAAGGCATACGATAAAAGCACGTATTTGATTAAGGGAGTTAAAATTGACATTGATTAGTATGATGAGTCAGATGAAAAATGGATATAAGCTATGGCAATGGCATGAAAATGTAAAACATGATGCTACCATTATAAGAAAGTAAATAAAAGGGAGAAAGAACGAAGGTTGGAAGACATACACGCATTATTACATATTTACACTTGCGGCACGGGGACCGAATAAATGTCCTAATTAGGCTAATTATTACAACACTAACTAAATGAATCAACTATACTTAACTAAATATTACAAAGTAGAACTAGGCTATTACAAATTTCCGATGAACTACTAATTTACATACAATATAATGACTCTTAGCATTAATTGCACGAGCCATGATGGCTTAAGAATGACATATGCATGAACTTGAATTTTCATCCTAAAACTTCTATTTTCACGCCAGAATCGTTTGCTTTTGCTTAGAAAATTAAACTGTTTTCTAGGGGTGTCCGCGGTTCGGTTTGGGACGGTTTGCGGTTCGGTTTGGACCTGCCCACATCTTTGCGGTTTGGAGAAAAGTCAACTCAAGAATCCGCAATACGGCTTAAGGCTTAAAGTGATAGAGTTCATGATGAGAAGGTTATGATTGAACTTTTTTTTCAAAAATTTATTTTTAAATTTTTTTTCTTCTCCCATTTTGTGTCAATCTTTATTTTCTAAAATGCTCCAACATTAATAATTAATAAATTAAAACTTATAAAAAAGATTCCGGAGGTACAAGATTGATTACGGGAGATTGAATACTATCCTCCATTTAAATTAGATTACAAAAATACAGTCACAAATTCAATTTTACAGATTAATTCAAAAAATTAAATTAAATACAGATTCAATTTCACAGATTCAAGTTAATAGATTGAATCAAATTAACATATTCAATTTCACAGATTCAAGCTCACAGATTGAATCAAATTAACAGATTCAATTTCACAGATTCAAGTTAACAGATTGAATCAAGTTAACAGATTCAATTTCACAGATTTAATTCCAAAAATTAAATTAAATACAGATTCAATTTCACAGATTCAAGTTAACAGATTGAATCAAGTTAACAGATTCAATTTCACAGATTTAATTCCAAAAAACAGATTGTACAGACACAGATAGATTTAATTCCAAAAATTAAATAACAGATTTAAATAATAGACATATTTAATAACAGATTTAATTCCAAAAGTTAACAGATTGAATCAAATTAAATCAAAAATTATTTCCAAAAAATAGATTTAGTACAAATTCAATACAGATTGAATTCCCAAAAAAATAGATTCCATACAGATTCAAAACAGATTCCAAAAAAATAACAAAAACAAAAAATATAGATCTGTTGCAGATTCAAAACAGATTCCAAAAAAAATCCTCCATCAATCCAATACCACATTAATTCCAAAAATACAGATCTGTTGCAACAAATAATAAATAAATAAATAAATAAACACGTATGATCTATGAACTGACATTTAAACACGCATGCATCAAAGATGGGGGAGAGTGTGAGAGAGAGAGAGAGACAAAGAGAGAGGCTTACTTGTAAGGCCGATCGGTGCGATGTGAAAGTCAATCGATCGGTGCAAACCTAGAGAGTGAGAGACTGTGAGATGAGAGAGTGTGAGAAGAAAACAGATTAGAGACACAAAGATCGGGGAGAGAGAGACATAGACGATCGTAGACCTGAGATTGAGAGGAGCCATTTGTGAGGTAAAAGTGCGATGAGGTTGATCTGCTGATCGGTACGATTAGCCCATCTCATGTAAGAGAGAGAGAGAGAGAGAGAGAGAGAGAGAGAGAGAGAGAGTCAATCGCTGAATGTAGGCGTGGAGATGAAATCGCGAAAGTGAGAGTGATGAGCGTGAGAATGAGAGACATAGAATGAGATAGATAGGTGAGAGATAGATAATTAGGTTTTCTTTTTGAACTCACGATTTGAAGGAAGTAGGGTTTTTTTTTTTTAAATGGTTAGATTTGATTCAAAAAAAAAAAAAAGGTTTTATGCAGGGTTGACGAAGTGTGAAATTCGCAACCCGCCAAGAACCCAAAAAATTAGATAAAATTCAAACCGCACCCTATCCTAATGTAGTTTATGAAACCGCCCATACGCGTTCTGATTCGGTTTTAGGGTAGGCGGTTTAGGCGGTTTAGATAACCCTATGCCCACTTCACTGCTTTTCTTCCACCGCTTTGTTTTGCCATGAAAATGGTTCTGCATAAAATAAAATGGCCAAACGATCAGTAAAGTGGTCGGCAAAGCCATTGTTTTTGTGGGTTTGCTTTCACCGCAATGTGAAGCGAACAGAGCACAAACAGAGTGTTTCAAGAGATGTTTGTCCTCTCGCCTCTCCTCCTTATCATGAAACAGATCAAGAGAGGGGTAGATTTAGATTCGCAAACCATCAATTGACGTAAACTCATTGCATGATGATTAATGAATTGATAGGAAAAGTCTTAATAAATGACAATGAAAGACTAACAAAACCTCATCCTTATCATGGAGTTACCTCTCTAAGGAAGTGGTAGACATTGATTCTTGAGCCATTATCATCACTAAAGAGTATGAAATGACTTAAGACTCAATGGGTTTAATTAACATTTGATTGAACCCGGCTTGACTTTATTATCTTCACCACTTTTAGTTTTATTTTATTAGCTTATTTTAATTACCTTTCCATTCTTTAGCCATTTTAGTCCAAAATGAGAGTTATGTCTACTAATGAAGAGAAGTGTCAAACAAGAAGTTATTTTGGCATGAGAGAAATGTAATGCCTTGGTAATGAACCTTCAAGAGATCAAATCATTAAGCATGGAAGGGTCTCTTTGGCATGCCTTAAACAAAATTCAATTGAAGAACCAAGAAAGGAGGGAGGGTGCAGAGATGATTATCATAAGTGTGAACACATGTATGAAAGCTATGAAGATGAAGGCTATCAACTCAAATAGGTTGGTGTCTAAGGCTTAAACCATCAAACTTATAAGGACTACAATATTACAAGTATACTATACAAAACATAAATGAAATAAACAACCTAAAACTCACATAAATAGTGCTGGAATTAGTATGAAAAGCTAGAAAAAGTGAACTACAATAATGGAGAAATGAAGCTAGTAAGAAGCCTAAGGAGGGTGGGCTAACTTCTCCACTTTTGAACCTCAAAGCCACATATTTAGCCTCCTAAAAACTTTGAAAAACAAAGGTAAAAAATTGGAAAATAAGGGGAAACATAAGGACAAAAGCTTGGAGAACAAGGTTCAAAGAAGGGTGGTTAACCCTTCACCTTTAATAGCTTCAAGTCACAAGTTTCCCCCATAAAAATAGTGTAGAAATAGTATGAAATCGCAAGAAAAGAGTAAGAAGAAGTAGTGTAGGGATGGATAAAGTTATACCTCTTGAAGAGGAGTAACTTTTGATTCACAAACCCACAAGTAATCACCCTCAAGAGTCAAATTTTAGTTCAAGACTCTTAGTATGAATCTTAAATATTTGGTTTAGGAAGTGTTTGGGTAGGGTATTTGTGTTGTAAGAGAGAGAGAGATATTTTTAAGAATTTGAGATTTTTGAATTTTTTCTAGCCTAAAAACATAAGGAATGGTCCTCTATATATAGAAAACTGGTTGATATCTCGGAAATATTTGTGTTGAGCCAATTTGATACAGGCATGCACATGGAGGAACAACAGAAGAACAAAATATCTCACAAATTGTAGAAACATGGCCGGCTGAGGTGAGTACGGCCAAACACCAGCACGGCCACTAAATTCTGTTGTTGAAGCCACGACCACAATAAGCAAATATAGGCCTGGGTGGTCAAAGTGAAAAGTTATGTTTTGGCTCAAAGGAGGTGTAAGGTTTCGTGCTTTAGGGTTGAAAACCAAGCCTTTTTTTGAGGATTTGAACAATTGTACAACGTAGTATTTTATCATCGAGTAATCAACCCTGATGTCCAAGTTTTATGGGTCAAAATGTGTTTACACCTACATCAAATTTGTGCACAAATCAACGATAATGAAACAAATCCACCAAAAAGAAAGTAAAACATGCTAGATCTATACATAGATTGGTGAGAGAAATTTGGGTCAAATGGTAGTGAAACCAGTATTTCTAGGTGATGGTAGTAGATAAAGGGGTGTATTATCATTGAAATGTAGTTATAAGAGAGAGAGAGAGAAAAAAAATGAAGGCCAGTAGATGATCAATGGTCAGTGTGGTGATGATGTTGGATATACAATATAAGTGGTATGGAGATAGATTATGAAGAGAGAAAGAGAGAGAGAGAGAGAGGGTGAAAAATTAGAAATTTTTTTTAGAGTTTTTAGAATTAAAAGGGTATTTTGGTAGAATGTATGTTAAAATTTGTTCTTATCCTTCTAAAATTCTACAAAGGATCCTTTCTAAAGTCTAGCTTTCTTGCACTTTTCTTGCGGTAGGGCTACTTTTAACTTAGTATCTCTTTATTTTGAGGATGATTATATGGTATTGTTGTGACCATGATTCTTTATTTTGATGATTGATTACAAGTTGAGTTTTATGCTTAACAAAAAGGAATTTTACCCGACTTTTTATCTAAATTTCAAATAAACTCTTATGGATTATGAGTATTGATGTTGAGAGCTATCACATATATGAAGAGGGTGTAAAAGCCTCAAATTTATTAGAAACACTAGTTTTGATTTTGATGAAAAAATAATGTTTGGATGGAATTGACTTTCAAATCATGAAATTTAATACACACGGACATAAATAAGTGGATAACTAGATTTTAGAGTACATTATTAATGTATGTTGTGTTGGGATTTGTAATTTGGAAATTGTTAATCCATATATTATATATTTCACTTATTCATCTCATGTAATTATGAATGCTTGAATTTACTTGGAAAGGTGGTAAAGAGGGGGAGGTAAATAGTGTATAAGTTCCTAGAAGGTAGAGTTTAGTTTTGAGAACGATGTATTATATTGGTAATTTCTACTGAGTTTAGGAAATGCCAAATGTTCCTGTCTTGAGCTTATCATTTGAGATGAATGTGGGGAAATATTTTTTGGATGTTCATCTTTTGATCTTCGTAAATATAATTAGTCGTACAAAAATGAAAAAACAGATAATTGTGTACTCATCACTGCGCCCATTATTGACATAGTAAACCGTATAAATGTATGAATAGTTTTGGTTATAAATCTATGTATACATAATATGGGGCTCCTATGAGGATCTCTTGAAAACATATTTACCACACGGTGTTAAGAAAGGTTTTTAAGTGGAACAAAAGATGGTTTTGTTTTCTTGTCCTTTTAATTTTTGGAGCATAAAATTTTAAATTGTATTTGGGTTTATGACAATAATGCCATGTGAATGTTCAAATAATCTCGAGTACTTTCAAGTTAAATGTTTCTCTCTTGGGCATAGTAACTCCATCCCTCTTCATCCCTATCTAACATTTTTAGGAATTGGTAATATGCTACCACCACCTCAGGTAGAAGTAAACCTTTTATTTTTATTTTTTTAATTAGTTGTGGGAGTTAACCTTTGAGCCTCATGGATGGATTAATGTAAGCTTCGAGGTTATTTATTTAGGACCCATGAAGTCCATTTTCCATTTGTAACAAGGCCATGCCTTTTTTTTGTAAGCCATTAACACATCTTATTTTGTATTTTCTAATTTGTTGAACACGGGAACTATGTAGGTAAGGAAACCTTTTAGACTTCAGCCGACAAAGGAGGATCTCTTTGGTTAATGTTGTCATGATATTAGTACAAGCATTTCCAGGGTTCAATCATGTTTTACTTCAATGTTTTATATTAAATTATTTGGAAGCTGTTACAAACTCTTACCACAAAACATATATGGAGGACCTCTCCCTAATTTTTTCCAAAAATATAAAGGCAAATTTGAAAAATATTCCGTAAGGAAATAAGTTACATTCTATCAAAAAATACTAAAAAAATGGTCATATTTTTGGTTTTAGAGAATTTTTATTTATTTATTATTATTATTATTATTTACTGTGCCCAAAATTTAGCATCGTCCATTAAATGGAACATAAAATTAAAGTTGAAAAAACTAAATCGACAAGATAAATTAAGTTAACAAATACAACCAACTTATAAACTACAATCAAAACTACTAAAAACAATTTATAGATAATTCATTTGTTTTTATTTAACAGATTTGATACTCGACTTCCTCTGGTTTTACCTAGTTCATAAACCTAGGAACCTTCTCCAATTTATTTACACCCAAATGGGTTTTAAAGATCATATGAAAATTATTGGTATTCTCAAGAATCTACTTAGACCAACTTCTAGTTATTAAAAAAATAAAAATAAAGATTATACTCAAAGAAAACATCCAATTTATGAATTATAAAGAGTAGTATCATTATTAATAAAAAAGGTAAATTACAATATATACCTTTTGAATTTTCATCACAATTATTTGTTATGGATTGCCCTTTAATTATATAGCACTGTTAAATTTCTAATCACATAACAAATAATTATTTTTATTAATAAATTAATAGGTAATTAATTTTAATGATATCTAACGGTACCGATAAATTTTGGCATTATTATATAGGAGAGTAGTTAAAATCTTTTTAGTCTAATTTTGTTCAATAGACTTTTTTTTATGAGGTTATAATTTTTGAGCTATGAGAAACGTGATTCATATTTTAAACCAAATTTGGGGCGTGTTGTATTTATTCTTAATAAAAAAATTTGAAAGTTAGATTCTTTGTAGTGCTGTTCAGTCAGCTGGACCATCTATTCAACCATTGTGGATCCATTTTGGTCCATCTTAACAACTTATATCGATTCATTTTATAATTTGCTGAGTATATTATT